>CM055956.1:6180267-6212042 GCA_029490685.1 Schizonepeta tenuifolia
GATAGTTAATTATAACATAATTTGTAGTTAATGCATGATTGTTAATTATATTGTTAAAAGTACAATAAGATAGTTATTTTTAAATTTTGAACAGTATTGTGTTATATATACTATTTTTATTGAATTATTATTTATTCAAAATATTACTTCTAAATTTTTATATTTAGTTGGACCCCCCACGAAAAAATTCCTGGCTCCGCCACTGATACCTCTTATAGCGGGTCATTGTTGCATAGGCTCACTAGATCGAGCTGGATCTGGAGTAGGAGAGTGATTTGGAGACTTTTCTACCTCCGGTTGTCGCTGCACTCCTCTCATACTCGCAGTATTTGAAGATTCAAGCACATCACTATTCACGTTAGGAACTGTTCCATTAGTAGCACAGTTTTCTTCCGAGTTTCTTCCCAGAGATGAAGGATTTTGGCCTTTTCCCACCGTAGATCCCGTCGGCGTGGTCTTCGCTATCATCGCAGTGACAATCACTTTCTTCGGTTGTCCCCTTCCTTTAGCCATGAACAGTGGCGCACGATAGCCAACCAGATTTAGCTGTCCTAAGCCGAGAGCATATTTTGAGGGTGTTTGGCTTAGTTTAAAAGCTCCTCAAAACAACTTATAAGCTCCTAATTCCTTAGTAATGAATAACTTTTAAGCTGTTTTAAAGAGCTTAAAAGCTTAGCCAAACACCCTCTTCATACAAGGCAAGGGAGTTTCTACTCTCTCTTCGACCCATTGATAATGTCTCCTACTTTTATGGCACCGTTATTAAGGAATAGGGTCAAAAGATAGAAAATGGTAGGCTCTATCATTTTTGAAACGTTAGATATTTTTATTTATAAAACGAAGACATTATCAATGGGACACGTAAAAAGAAAAGATGAATATTATCGGTGAGTCGGAAGAAGTAGGATTTAGGGTGGGTCCTGTGGGATACATAATATTGAGGGGAAAAAATGGGTCAATCTTGTTCCCAAAAGGCCATAACTGAAGAGTTGAGACACATGAAACACGTGTTTGGGCCCTTTTATAAAAGGAAACAAATATATTTGGGCTAAGCCCAAAACTTTAAGAATCGCTTCAATTTCAATCAGAATTACAAAATCAAGAGTGGTGTTTTGGGTTGATTTTGGAGGACTTATGCCAAATAAAAGTAACCTCTTTTTCTTTCAAAAAAAAAATTGATAGCTGTTTTGGAGCAGCTTCGCATTAAAACTCCATTTTAAAATGGTTTCAAAACGAACTCCTATCTATTAATTCAAGCTGAATTACAAATTAGAATTTTCGGAAGACAAATGCAAAATTAATTATTGTTATTTAGAAAAACCAAAGTGGTGACGACATTCAGATGGATCCTCTATTATCATTCTATATTACATCTTCTATTTCATTAATAAATAGATGTCACATAGTAATATTAAAATTATAAGTTAACAACCTTAGATAATATATATGGAAAATAATTTAATTACCAAAATGTCGCATGGAAAAGATTTGCGAGATTATTCATTGTGTTCAACTAGGATTCTTCTATCATCTCTTACAACGGATCTACCCTTTTCACTAGATAATCAGAAAATTTCACGCCATTATTTCGATGGTGAACATGGATAATACAAGTAATGTAATTTTCGTGAAGAACTTTTCTGATTTTACTTACGTTATTATCGTCCTTGATCGACTTGTTAAATTTTTTATTTTATTAATGCAATAGAAATGTAATATGAAATGACAATAGAAGATCCATAGGCTGAATTTGAGGCTTGTCAATAAAATAATCGATTGGGAAAGTTGATAACTTCTAAAATTAATGTGTGATTACTATAATAACCCCATCTTGTGCTAAACATTTTGTCAATTTATCATTTCTCTCAAATTTATTATAGTAATAGTTGAATTTATTTTATTATCCAAAAGATGACGAGTTCCCCTCTTTTCTACTAGTTTCCTTTTTGTTTTTTCTTTAAGTTTCTACTAGTATATTTTAAACGAACAATCATGACTCATCATCTTCTCTTCCATTACGTGTCTTGACCAAACTCCGCCACCCAAAATTTTCAGACATGCAAATATATGAACATTCTTTCTTAGGGTATAAATGTAATCCAATATTCTAAATATATTATATATTGAAGCCTCCTATTTTTCAGATTGAACAATATAGCACCATAAAGCGGTACCTTATCCTATGAATACATCTAAGGTAAGAGAACAAACCTTTTCCTTTATTTCAACTTTTTTACATGAAATTGTTTGTGTGTGTGTGTGTTTTTGGAGATAAGTAAGGTGTTGTTTAATTTTCAGGGTAGTGAAAGAATAAACAATGAAGGAGCGGTGGAGGTAAACGTGGAGACGGTGGATTACCGGAAGCCGGCGGGGGCGGAGGAAGGGCCGCCCCATCAAGAGAAGGTGACGGTGACTCATCTCGTTCACGACAACAAGCACGGCGGCGCTGCCGGCGTTGTAGGCGGATCAGCGGCGGAGAAACTACAATCTTTTAATGAAGCTGTGGGCGAGACCATTAGCAGGATGCAGTAATAATTACATATTTAATTTTTGATAAATTTATTCAGTGGTCATGTAAGAAAAGTAAAGGTAACTCTAAAAAAAATAGAAGGTTATGATTTTTCAATTGAAGTATTTCCTTTTTTTATGAAAATTTATTTAGTTATTTTTAGTTTGTGTGGTAGACTACAGTTAATAACACTTGTATAATTTTATTTCTATCGGAGTGTATTTGAATCACGAATTTCTATGAATTTTGACCTAATTCTATATATCTTCATATATTAATAGTGATACACACACGAAATGGGCACCACTACGGGCTGAGTTCGATTGGGCATCACATTTGAATTTAAATTTTCATGTTTACGCTTTTTAGAATTTGTGGATCTAATTGAACTTTATAAATTGAGGAGAAATATATAGAGACGTAAAATATTCTTTGGCGTCACCCAACTTGGGAGAATTTATGAGATTTACTGGATAAATATTATAGCACATTTTTTATTATATCGGTTTAAATTAATTTTAAGGGAACTGGTTTGAGTGCTTTCATTCTATTCTATTAACATAAAAGGTTTAGATAGCATATTAAAATGGAGAGAATATACTCCCTCCGTCCCGCTGAATACGGCATGTTTTTCTTTTGGGACGTTTCATGCTGCTTCGCTCCGTCCCGCTGAATACGGCATGTTTTCCCACGCTCCGTCCCGCTGAATACGGCATGTTTTCCTTTTGGGACGTTTCATGCTGCTTCGCTCTTTCCTTTTAAGGAAAGAAATATGTACATTTATACGGTAATTTAACATGTCTAATTATTATGGGCCACTCTCTATTTCACTTCAAATCTGTCTAGGCCCACCACGATGCACTTAAGCTCTAAAAACTCAACTTTCAGAAACTATTCACTATCTCTCTCACTCCCACTCCCATTCCGTCGCTACGTCATTGTAATCCTCCCTATACTCGTCCCTCTCTATCGCCCAAAATCCCTCCGCCATCTTTGTCATGATGAACACGCCTGATATTGAAATCCCTTCTAATTTCGATTAGGATAATTCCTTCTCCCTCACCGATACAGTGATTCCAGAAACTCCACCACTTTCTCCACTCTATGAGCCGATTCCGGCAATGATTCCCTCTGATCTGAGTGGGATGGTGGTTCTCGACACTGAAGAACAAATCGAGAATGCAAATTTGTGGATCGGTGCGATGGAGGTGCAGGATAGGTATAGGGTAAAGAGAACGGGTCTATATCGGCAGATATTTCGCACCCCTCAGGCCGCCGTGATGAAGTGCAAGAAACTCCGTCGTCGATCTGACGATCTGAGCAGTGGAGGTGCGGGTACTACTCCGACTGGACTTGGTGCAGATCCGACGATGTTAGGAGTTTTTCTACCATGCTTATTTATGGTGAGATCTTTCCTTATGACTGCTGATTACACCTCTTTATGTTTGAGGTTTTATGGCTCTATGACTGGAATTGATTGCTGCTCAAGAGTACTGTGTGGGCTGGGTCTAATTGTGGCTGAAATGATGTGTTTGTTAATTTTTTTGTGATGGATTCACTCTGTGCATCTGTGATTCAATTTTTCCACTGTATGAGATGTAAAAAAAGCCCACAACTTCAAATAATGAAGGCATAGGCATATATAAGTTTGCACTTTACTGGTATTATTATGACTTTGCTCATTCTGTGATTATCCTAGACCTCATTGCTGGATTTCCGAAATGAAATGCATATCACTGAAATGCAATTGTTGTGTCTCATTGTGTGTTCTTGCCAAGTGAATGAAATGAAATGCATCTGTTGTTTCTGAAATGCATATAAGTTCACTGAAATTGTTGCCTTAGTTACAAAAGATGTGCATATGTCTACTGATTATACTTAAAACATGATCAAAATGTACACAAAAGCATGTTTTTGAAGGCATAATCACAAAAACAAAACAAAAAAGACATATGCATCTATGTGATCTTGATTAAGCTGTTGCACTGTGCAGTCCAAGCTGCTGCATTAGCTCATCAATTCCTTCCACTTCTCCTTGATCAATGAGATGATCTATACACTCTTTGACAAGATCTGCATCAACATCCAATGCTAGTGGCAACATGTCATCTCTAGCTAGAGCATCTTTTTTCATATTGGGAAGTTTATACTGATTATGCTCTTTCAATCTCATCACTTCCAGCATGCAGCTCTGCAGGGTTAAGAATACCTTGTTCAGCTTATAATCATGTTGTTTTTCAAATGATGCTTTGACTGCATTCACTAGATCATCTGTGTTCAAACACATTGTTTCATGTTGTATGCTTTGAAAGGCTCTAAACCAGCCCAAATTTAGTATGTTCATGTCTGGAGAATTGGGTGGTTGTTGAACTATTCTGATATCCCAACCATCTGAGCTAGTTGCAGCTCTGAAATCTGGGTCTGAATCTTTAATGTGAGGCCTTGCATTATCTTGTTGAAAGTAGATTTGTTTGCTTGCACCTACAGGCCAAGATGATTTGACTGCTGGTACAAGCTGTTTTCATTGAATGCACAAGCTGTTTAGTTTTCCTCAATGAATGCACATGATTCAAATTTCATTGAATGCACATGCTACTGTTTTTCATTGAATGCATATTGCTGATATCTTTTCCTCAATGAATGCACATGAAATTGTTTTCATTGAATGCATATTGCTGATACCTTTTCCTCAATAAATGCACATGATTCACTGAGCATGAATGCATATTGCTGATACCTGATTGATGAAAGCATTTTTCAACACTGCCATATTGATGCTTTGAATCGGTTTCTGCTCCAAAGTTCCTGCAATTCTGTTTTTGGAATTCCTCTGTGCTGGTAGCATTTCTGTGAATGGGAAGATACCTATCTTCCCATCAAAAAGAAGGCTGCCATCTGCATGGTAAATAGGTCTTCCAACTGCTACTATAAACATTACCTTGCCTATATAATGTTTTAATTTTCAAGTTCTGTGGGGTTCTTCCTCCTCAGGTGTTAAGTAGTACCTCTGTGATGCTTTTGTTATGTGGAACCACTTCTCATCTATGTGGACAACATTGAACATGGTCTTGAACTACACCTTGTTGAGAATTGCATCATATTTTAATGTCTGAAGTGAAAACCTTAACCTGAGCAGCATATTTGAAGCTGTAAGGGCAAGTTTTATTGCATTTGTGTGAGATCTGATCAGTCCTCTGGTAATCCATCTTCCTATTGTACTCTTGGCTTGATCAATTCCACATGCTAGACTTCTAATAGTTGATCTTTTTGATAATGGCAACCCTCTAATCCTGTCGAAATCCACTTGTATAAGTGTTACTGTTTCTCTGCTTTTTTTCTTGCTTATTGAATGCATTGGCTGATTCTCCCTTCCTTGTTTTGATGCCTCAGCCCACAAGCGACTGATTGTTCTCCTTGAGCTGCTAAATTTGGTGATTGCTTCCTCTATTTTGCCATAAGCTGGCTTGCCATTTTTGCTGCCTTCAAGAAGAAACTGTACTATGGAGTTTCTAGTTGCTGTTGAGAGATCTTTCTTTTTTTGTGGAGCAATTTTGATGAAGCAGCTGCTGCAAATGAAATTTTGCTTGTGTATATTGTGTTTTATAAACATCCAGTATTGTAGTTTAGAGGGAAATTTGAATTTGTAGGAAACTTTGAATTTTGGTGTAAAATTTCATACTCAAACCGCCATTTTTAATGAATCTATACCACTTCTTAATATCCTGCATTTCTTTATTTTGTCCACAGTGGTGTAAGGGATGTTTTAAGATTAAAAAATGGAGTTGGTTTGCTTATTGTAGGCGCTGCTTTCACTTTATGGAACAGTGAAAAAAACTTTATTAACCACATTAACTATTGTATAATTTATATACTAAACACTTCTTTTATACCCAATACCCTTTATTCTTAGTTTCCGTGCCACTACGAACTAAACCGTATTACATGGGACGGAGGGAGTATCTATTAAAAAATAAAAAATAAAAAATAAAGAAAAAAAGAGAGAGTTGTAGCTGAAATTACCAATAATGCCACTTTTCCGCTAAAATTAACTGAGGGAGTATCGAGTCTTTAATTTTTGGTTATTTGTTAGTTAACCACGGTTAACCTTTAGTTTTCAAAAGTAAACTTGGTCACTTTTAAGGTTATTTACTGATTTTAATTTGGTTTATCTTTTGGTCAATGTTAAAATATGGTTATTTAATACTTTAGCAAAAGAATGACTTGACTACTCTATGAATACTTATTGGCAGATTACTTGATTCTCTCATATTTTCAAGTTCTCTTTATTTTATTGGCTAGATTTTTTCTCTTCCCTTTCTGTTTAAGTTTTTTGTTGGTACTAGTAAGTTTTCTTCATTCTTCTTTTAGACTAGACTATTATTGTTCTATTACATTGAAGCTATTTGTGAGCTTCAAAACAACAATACAATTTAGACTAGACTATTATTGTTATGTTATATTAACTTCGACAATATATTACTATCATATTATCATAAATTGCAAAAAGGAACTCAAAAGACAACAATACAATTGATCAAATAAATTTCTTGTATTAATATTTAGAGTTAATTAATGTTTCTTAATCACAGTGCAAAATGCCAAAAAATCTTATATTTGAAATCGGAGGAAGTAAAACATAATTTAGGAAATTTTCGAGGTTGTTCGCTATGTGTTTTCATCTTCTTTGCAGCTGCAAAATGGCACCACAAATTACTGCAGTTCACGATATTGCACCTACAAATATACCCACAGTTATTACTTATTAATGTTCAATGTTGTATAAATAGCTAATTTATTACACTGAGAAATGGAAGCTGGAAGAGATGAAGATAGAAGATGTTAAGATAATGTTTGGCAAAACAAATTAAGAGACAAATTTGATAGTAGTCATTCTTTGGTTGTGTTTTTAATTTTAATCCTTCCTTTTTTTTTTAATTCTAGCCATCTATGACTTTAATACCCTTAGATATCAATAGATATTACAACTAGATTAGGGTAATAAATGAAAAGTCTTACTTTTCACCTTCTTTTTCTTTTCACTTTCCCTCTCTTTGTCTGTAATTTTTTCCCTCCGTCTTTCTTTCATTCTTCTTCCGACTGTGAGAATTGGAGTCTCTGAAATCTCACCGACGATAAAAGCGCGAGTTCAAGTAATGAGTGAATGCTGAATGTGAAGACAACGAAGTGTAGTACGAATGTTGTATTCCCTCCGTCCCACCAAAGATGAGCCCTTTGGTTTGAGCACGGAGACTAAGAAGAAATAGTAGTCGGTGACGGTGTATTTAGTGGAGTATTTTATTGATAAAAAATGTAAAATAGTATGAATAACTAATAAAGAATGTAAAAGCAGTGTGAATGCAAATGTAAAAGCAGTGTGGATGCAATTAATTATTTTCCAAAACAGAAAGGGCTCATCTTTCGTGGTACAACCCAAAAAGGAAAGTGGCTCATCTTTCGCGGGATAGGGGGAGTAATATTTTTAATTTTTTTTGAACGTTTCAGGTGTAGAACCATTTCGTTTCGTTTTTCTTCTTCTTCATTTCATTTTTGTTCTTCATTTTGGAGTCAAAAGAAATCTCACCGGCGTTCTTCTTCTTTATTTTGTTTTTATTATCATTTTCAAAATCTCTAGGTCTTTTATTTTTGGTGTTGTATGGTATTTTGAAAATAATTTTGGTGGAAAAGAGTCTTCAACCGTTTTTCTATGTTGATGTTGACATTCCACAAGAATTTCGTGAAAGCTTCAAAACTTTGTTAATGTGAAAGCCCAATTTTTTTTCTAACTATTGAATTTTTTTGTGCTTTCCCACTCTTGTAGTTGTGATTTATGTATTAATGTGAAAGCGCAATTTTGTTTTTGTTACTGAAATTATTTGTGCTGTCATGAATATAATTTTGTGATTTATTTATTTTGTGTTTCCACAAAATTTGGTGATTGAACATCTTAAAAAATTTCGTAAAAGACAAAACATTTGGTGAAAGCACAAAAAAAATTTGTTACTGAAAATATTTGTGTTGTCACAAATATAATGTTGTCATTTATGTATTTTGTGTATACACAAAATTTGGTAATAGAACATTTGAAAGCATTTCGTGGAATGACCAAAATTTCGTGAAAGCACCAAAGAATTTTGAAAAAGTGAAAGCACAAAAAAAATTGTTACTGAAAAATATTTGTGTTGTCACAAATATAATGTTGTCATTTATGTATTTTGCGTATCCACAAAATTTTAGAATAGCACATCTCAAAGAATTTTGAGGAAGAACAAAAATTTTGTTATTGTGAAAGCAACAAAAATTATTTTGTTAGTAATTCTATTTGTGTTGTCACAAATGTAAATGCGTGATTAAGCAATTTAGTGTCTTCACAAAATTTTTTCAGTGCAAGCACTAAACGTTTGAATAATTTAGTGTGGAAACAAATTTTTTAATGAGAAAGCACAAAACATTAATGACTTTTACTAAGCTATTACATGTTATAACAAAAAAAAATGTATGATAGAACAAGTAAGTGTAGTAACTAAGTTTAAATTAATAACTGTGACAATAATAAATATGGTTGTTGACAAATATTGACCTTTACCAAATATGTGAAGTAATGTAGCTGTAAAAATGCAAGTGTGATGGAGATTTAAACGGCCTACATTGCAAGGTGTTACTTACAAGGTGAACTATTACTGTAAGGAAGAAGTCTTAGGTAGTATTAGGACTATTTTAAATTAACATGGTGCTGATTTATTTAGTAAGTTTGAAAATTCTTGCTTCGTGAAGTTCTATGATTTCCCTGGGAAACTAAGTAAGTCGATGACCACAGTACATGAACTTATGAGTTATCAGATCGAGCTTCGAAAGGAACAAGCTTACGCTTACAATGTTCGTGAACTCAGTTTCTTTGTTAAGGGCAAGATTGTGAAATTTTGAAGAGATGAATTTGGTATGCGGATTGGTATGTTAGCAATAAGACAAGCCATGTAACATTGTTGGAAAACTTCGGGTAACAAATTTCGTTTCGAGAAGAACCAAAAAATTTAAAATTAGTTCAGTAACAAAATTTTACCATTGATAGCACAAGAAATTTCGTGTAGTAACAAATTTCTTTACGAGAAAACACAAAAAATAAAAAAGAAGCCTATTGTCAGTAAAGTAAAAAAAAAAAAGCTTTATACATAGGAGAAGACCATGAGCATTAAGTATATAGCCCGGTACAGTAGTAATACACTTTCATAAAAAAAACACGTCTAAACGTACACACCATTTAATTACTAAAAGTTGTAAAAATCTAAACAACAACAATAATAATAGTAATCATCAAAGCACCAAGGGCATAGTCCTTTCACCGCATCTTCCTTTTCAAACCATATATTTCTCCTCTCATTGAAAAATCGTTCAAAGTGTGTTGAGTATTAGATTCATCAAGTTCATTGTACGCAGTACGGAGTTGATTACAATCAACCTCAATAATATGAAGTTTCTGTTGAAGATCGTCCCTCTCTTTTCGATATTGAGCAACAATGGTAGATGCAATGCTTTCAGATGAAACCATCTTCCTATAAGCATCATGTAGATGGCCTAGTTGTTCCTTATACATATCATGATCATGACGAAGTTGTTTGATATATTCACGCTAAATATCAGTTACGTTGGGATCAATCCAATCACAAACATCATTCTGCAAGACACAGATTGCAATGCATCAAAAAAAAACACAAATAGTGAAAAATGGACTTGGATAAGTAAACCTAAAATTTACCTCGATATTAGGACAACTCAGATACCTGCTTGCAGGATCATTATCAGACTGAGAGGTATTAACAGTTGCTTGCAAACCATGTTTACATTTCATGCCATCCATGCTTACTGACCAAAAAAAAATAATTAAAAAAATTGGTGCCTTCACAGAAGAAATTAACAACAATATATGGCACAATTATAAAACAATTTTTTGGTGCATTCACACAAAAAAAAAAGTGTCACCTATGTAAAAGAAAAAGAAGAACTTTTGGGAAAAATGTAGAACAATATCGCAAAATAATGAAGAAGAATATATTATACACTAACATGTATACTAATTATTGTGCATTGACAAAAAACAAAAAGAAAAAAATCATACATTAGGAAAAAAAGAAGAACAACATCTTTTGGAGGAAAATGTTAACAAGAATTCAGCCAACTACTAGTAGGCTGAAAATTATTTTGTTACTTACCAAACTGAAAACAAAATTCTAAAAACTGAAAACAAAATTCTCCTTGGTAAACAAAAAGATACATCACAAAAGCATTGTGTAATCAAAATGATAAATCTAAAAAAAATTGTTTGAAACCTAACAATTGTTCACAAAATTGATTATGCTAAATCTATTGTTTCCCAGATATTGATGCGATATATACTAACAAATGATGAAAGGAAAGATAAATGGATGGCAAAACCCCATCGGAATGACAAACGGAAAATGAAATAAAAACATGAAATTCGTTGCATATACTTACCGGAACAATTAAAAGGACGATTACAATGCCACCAAAAAATGGCAACAATATGGAACAATTACAATGCCACCGGAAATTGGCCGTCGGAAAACCTACAGTCGGCAACAAAATGAAAAGAAAAAGGAACAAGAATGGAAAAGAAGAAAAAGACTGAGGGAGTGAAAACGGGAAGAAAGAAAGAGAGATGACCACATAAGGGTAAATAAGTAAATGTATGTCAGAAAAAGGTGAAAACGGGTTGAAATTTTAAATTTTTATGCTAAGGGCTAAAATTTAAAAGTGCAACCAAAGAATGGCTAGAAAAGGGGGTTTCTCAAAAGAAAAAATTAACGTGTATGCTAAAAAAAAAAGGGGGTGTGTTTTGGTGAGTCGGTTGTATAGTATACAACCACTTTTTGTCCTATTATAGCACATCATCTTTGACTTTTCAACAAAAGAATTCACGCGGTTACTTTACATCGCCACGCGCCCGTACTGTTCACGTGCGGTACTGTTCATCCATTTTTTTTACTGTTCATCCGATTTTTCTTTTCCTTCCTTCCTTTCTAGGTTACTGTTTAAACAGTTTTTTTTTACTTACATATTTTATTTTTCAGTTTTTTCAATTCTATATTTTTAAATTTTCTTTCCAAAATTTTTTAGTAAACATTGTCATTGCGAAACGTAAAGTTTGACAATCATTACATTTCGTTACGGCAATATCTATTTTTTAATACGACAAATTCTACTTTAGTCGAACGTTAAAGTAATTATTGTCGGTGAAAAAGGTAAACTTTTTCACTAAGAAACGTAAAATTTCACAATCGTTACATTTCGTCACGACAATATTGTCTACTTTTTAATACAACAAGTTCTACTTTTTAGTCGAACGTTAAAGTATTTATTGTCGTTGGAAAAAGTAAACTTTTTCACTAAGAAACGTAATATTTCACAATCATTGCATTTCGTCACGAAAATGTCTACTTTTTAATACGACAAGTTCTACTTTTAATAGAACGTTAAAGCAATTATTGTCGTTGGAAAAAGTAAACTTTTTCACCAAGAAACCTAATGTTTCACAATCATTACATTTCGTCACGACAATGTCTACTTTTTAATACGACAAGTTCTACTTTTAGTCGAACGTTAAAATAATTATTGTCGTTGGAAAAAGTAAACTTTTACATTAAGAAATGTCATGTTTCAAAATCATTACATTTCGTCACAACAATGTTGAAAAAAATGAAGATGAAATAAAATAAAGAAAATATGGAAATAACAAAAAAAAATCTGGAAACTAAATAAAAGAAAAAAAAAGAAACAAAATCTGGAAAATAAAAAAAAAAGGGAAAAAAAGGAAAATAAAAAAACAAAATTAAAAAGAAAACAAAAAAAAGAAAAAGAAAAAGAAATATGGAAATAAAAAAAACAGAAAAAAAATAGGAAATATAAAAAATATGAAAAAAATCTGAAAAAAAAAGTGAACAGTAACCGCGCGGTTACTGTTCACGCACGTCGGATGAACAGTAAAATCGGGTTGGTTGAAAAGTCAAAGATTGTGTGCTATAATATGACAAAAAGTGGGTGTATCGTATACAACCAGTGCACCAAAATAATTGTCAAAAAAAAAAAAATTACTCCCTCCGTATTAGTTATAAAGTCTCAATTTAAATGGGCACAGGTATTAAGAAAATTGGTAAAGTGTTTTTGAGTGGGGTAAAAGTTAAAAAGTAGGGATAGTGATATTGACAAAAAGGTAGTGGTATTGACAAAAGGTAGTGATAAAATTGTTGCAAGGTGGGCCCATCAATGACAAATGAGTGTAAATAAGAGAAATTCTTGAGGGTGTATGAGTTCATAAAGTGAAATGGAATTTTAAAATACATGTGAAATGTGTGAAATGAAACTTTATATGTAATAGGGAGGGAGTAACAGGGAATTGGAGGGAGTGTGTATTATTACTCTTTAGTGTTATTTATGTACTCGTACTAAATTCATTCGGTGTGTGACTTTAGAAGATGCAAATTAAAGTTGTACTCCGTCCCATTTGGGTGCGGGTAGGGAAATTAATAAAGCTGAAAAAGGTGAAGTGAGTGGGAGAAAATGATAGTGCTAATGACATTGGGTTACTTTTGTTAATTATTGCATTAGGAAAAAGGTGGAGTGAGTGAGAGAAAAAGGTGAAGTAACTAGGAGAAAATGATAGGCTAATGACATGTGAGTGGGCCCTTTAGTGGTAAAGGGGTAGTAATGTCCAAAAAAGCATAATGGGACTTTAAATTAGAGACATTTTTTAAAGAGCAAATGAGACGTTAAAATAGGGACGGAGGGAGTAGTAATTATTTTCGACGTACTTAGAGTCTCTATGGGTGTCTCGAGACACCCAATTCATGGAGACAGCCCAGTGCAGCATCCATTGTCTCGTTCCAACGAGACAGTCTCGAGACAATGATATATTGACAAAATTAATATTCAAAATTAATAAACTAATTAGATTGAGACACCCCGTAGAGAGAGTCTCACTGCAGCTGACTGTCTCTATCTGCATCACACCCCATAGAGACACCTTATAGAGACACTACCACTGCGGATAGTCTTAGAGATGTTATTTTTTTTTTTTTTTAACAATTATGGAAGGGAATAGCTACAAAACACAAATCAGGTGAGTATGAACACAGTTACTTCCAAATTCCAAGTTATCTAACATTCATTTTTTTTTTTCGCTTATTGATATTTCAAATGAGAAAACTAACAAAATCTACTGCTTTGTGTAGGAGAAAAAGGTTTTATGAGCATAATGAATTTGGATATGTAGACTGCTCAAATTCAAAAAGTTTGAAGATATTGGTTTACGGTAATGAAGAACAGTGTCCAAATAGTTATTGAAAATGTTGTGTACAAATTCAAGAAATTTTTTCGTAATATTTGAAATATAATAAATTGTAATCCTTCCGTCTTGCTAAAAGCGGCACACTTTTGTTCGGTATGATTATTTAGAAGAAGAATTATCAACGGATAAAGTAGAAACTAGTGGAGTCACACCTTCAAGTGGAACAACTCAATAAGAAGTCACATAAAGAATATGAGTCACTTCGAGTGAGACGGAGACGAGTATTTGTAATTTTGTATTGTTATTCCTAAAAGTATCATTATATTTGTATTAAAAATCTAATATATATTATACTCTGTTATTCCATGAAATTTTATAATTGACATTCCCTCCGTCCTCAATATAATTGCATATTTCCATTTCGATTTATCCACATAAAATATTATGCTCTCAATTATTTCTATCACTTTACTTTATAGTAGAACTCTTACTCTACTCACAACAATACCACTATTAACTATCAACCAATCTCTTAAAATTTGCTATAAACAAATAGGCAAACATATTGTGGACTTGGTAGTACCATATTACTCATTATTTCTGTGATTTGATATTTTATACATCTCCGTCCACGATAAGTGTAGTTCTTCCTTTTTTCACCATCCACGATAAGTGTTCCAGAGAAAAATGAACATAACCTTTAATTGGTTGATTCTCCACCACACATAACAAATAATTATGGGTCTCATTCTTCACTCATAATACTTTTTCTTTTCCCAGTCTCACCACCCACTCTCCGTTTTTTACTACTTATATCACTTCCTCTGAATCACACTTATTGTGGATGTAGAGAGTACATATTTTATAATGCATTCTACCGTGGAACGCATGAGTGCAGACTAGTTATAATAACATTGAGAGTTTGATTGCGAGGGCTTTTATTATATTAACATTAAGAGTTGGATTTATAACATTGAGGGAAAAAATAAAATTAAAATTGGGTCAATCCTAAAACTGAAGAGCTAGAGACATGAAACACATATTTGGGCTAAAGCCCAAAACTTCTCAAAATCCTTTTCTCAAGACCTAAAGAACTCCAGATTCACAAAGTAAAGAGTGGTGTGTTTAGGGTTGATTTTGGAGGATATTTTACCAAATAATACAAATGCAAAATTAACTTAGTTCCCTAAAACTTTACTTGAAACTTTTGAAGCGGTAAAGACCTTCTTTGTATCTTCTTAATTTTTTTATGAGGGAATTACTATCACCATATAAGTGGGATCTCTACACCACACAAAAGTGGAATCACTACTCTGTACGCAGATGGAACCACTACACTATTAAATAAAGTGAGAATATATCATTATTATTGCATCACACTCTGGCAGAATTAAATCCAAGATCTCTCACTAAGGAGAGAATTAAGGTGCCTCAGCCAGCGAGCTACTTTGTATCTTCTTAAGTTATTAAGAGATGTTGATCTCAAAGAAAAAAAAAGTTATTAAGAGACGTAAAATTTACTTGAAAATGTCGAAGCAGTAAAGATCCCCAATTTCAAAAAAAAAAAAAATTAAAGTTTCCATGAAAAAGTTTCAACACTTAATATCTTTTTAAACATGATTATACTTAACAAATATGATTACAAATAATGGATTCGTTCATTGAAAATTTTAACCAAGGACCAAAATTAATTACCTCATCTTGAATTATCGTGTTTCTATTTCTATTAGTATTATTCATATATCATAACATGTGTGAGAACAGTGATGTTACTAACTAAATTGCGTATTAATTTTTGTTTGTAAATCATAAATAGAATATACATTTACGTAATCAAAATATAAAAATGGATGTAATGACTCTAATCAAATTGGATATTCTATTGCATCTCCATCAAAACGTCTCCTATTACTTTATAAGGAGTCGAAGTTTGATTTGTTTCACAAACAAAGTAGACGTTATCCATAAAGAGATGACGATATACTTAACAATTTTGCTAATCTATAGAAAAAAAAAAGTAAAACTATTGTCTAATTTTGGATTTCAGTGTAAACATTGTTGCATGCACGATCATTATTTTTAAGTTCTATCCAATTACACTTTTTATTTGAATAAATTTATTTTCTGAACTTTTAATTATATTAAGATTATTTCCAAAAAATAGTTTTACTGGTGAATAGAATTGAGTTTATTAAAACTATCTCGTTTAAGTTGCACTTTATAGCTAGCAGATATCAAGTTCAAGTTCAAGTTACATTAATTTAGTGTGATTAATACCTGAACCAAAAATTACGGGTTTGAATCCATCGTCACACGATATTTAAATTTTCTTATAATGTTGTTAAAAAAAATCCTAAACGGTATTTCCCCTATAGTCTCCATGGGTCCATTAAAAATTTAAAATTTACTCTTTATTTTCATTTAAAATTGTATGGCATCGATATTCGATTCGGATGAAAAGCCCATCTTTTTTTATATATATGAACTTGCTACTCTTGACTTGTGAGTTTGTGCAATTGTTCCCCTTTGTAATTTCAAATGATTAATGAAAATGCATATTTTTTAAAAAAGAAAAAAGGAAAAAAATTAACCATTTATGCATGTATAATTCAAAGTACAATAGGACGTACTCAACGTAATGGTTGTGAATTTGGCTGCGAGATTTCACAAATTAAAATGAAATAAAAAATTAAATAAAAAACCAAGGTTTAACAAGTGTGCAATGAAAATGAGGAGCACTTGCATGCAGCAAGTCGCATGGGTCATGCAACCGGACCGGGTCGGGTTGATCCAGTCATTTTTTTTCGATTTTTCATTTTCAATTTTCTTTTAATTTCTGTTTTTTTCTTCTGCTCCGCTTTCGGCTCCGATTTTACGTTTCCGCCTTTGCTCCGATTATTAATATAAGGATAATTATCGAGCAACAATTTGGATTTGTTCGGCTCGCTCCGAGATCGTCGGCTCCCCTTGCTCGAATTTTAACCAAAGAAGAAGCGGCAAACAAAAAAACGAAAAGACAAACAAAAAAAAGAGGGAAAAAATCTGAAAATTAAAAAAATATACATATAGGGGCGTGCACCCCACGCACTCCACGCGCAGTCGCATGGGATGCGGCATATCGGATACGAGTATTTGTAAGTGAAAATAGTCACGATGTCGAAAAATATCTAGTCCCGATATCTTTTTTTCTCGTTCCGTCATTGGATTTAAAGCCTGATCAAATTCAGAGCGTTGCATGTTATTCATAACTCCATTATAAAATGTGCAATCGAATTATCATTCTTTAACTTAGAATTTGGAAATTTGATGTACATAGGGTCCCATTTTTCTGAAGAAATTACGTACACACAGAAATCAATTTAACACGGTATAATTAGGAGACATAATTATAATCTCCTGTCAATTTCATACTGTATTTCATTAAACGCTGTAGGCGAAGTTGACGCCCCAAGAATTCAAGAAACAAACTTCACTTGTTTAGAACACTACACCAACTCGGTGGAAATTATGATAGGAAAATTAGGTCCCACTTTTGTTTTATTTTTATATAATTTCCATATTTTCCAGCTAGAATATCTATATATAGATTCTCATTTAAATATAAAAATATAAAATATGTCCTCATCATGAATTTTACTAGTTTTTAATTGAAAATCAATATATATATAGCACACATTATTTCTGAGCACTACTGCGAGAGATTGATTATATGTCAGTGGTGCTCATGGTTTATCTGTAATGATCGATATATTGATTCTCATATACTTACAAGAGGTATATGTGTAGTTATTGAAAATCATATCAAGTTAAATGATTGTCATTTACGATCGATTTTATGTTTCATATATGTCGATGTATGTGTGTCTATATCGTAAAAATCGCACCCCATGAGCAATATCATGAAATAAATAATACTCCCTCCGTCCCGCCGAATACGGCCTAGTTCATATGGATACGGAGACTAAGAAAAAAGGTATTGAATATAAAGAAAGTATTTAGTGTAGTGTCAATGCAATATTTTAAAATGTTAATAAAGTTATTGATGGGATGGTTGAGTGTGTAGTGGGAGTAGGTTAGTGGGATTTAGATGAGATGGTGGACCATATATATAAACTAATTGTTTCTTTTAAAAGAAACAGGCCAAGTATGGTGGGACGTCCCAAAATGAAAAACAGACTGTATTCGTGGTACGGAGGGAGTAATTTTTAAGAGACTTAACTAATGATCCAAAATTTCATAATTTTTATAACTATAAAGGTTTAATTATATGTTTCTACCCAAACCCGTCCCAAAACTATTTAATAGTAATATTTTCCAAACTCGTCCCATTAGAGTTTGGAAAGTACGAGTACTCACTTAAATCCGACGCATCGTCATCTCTAAATGTGGCTTCCGATTTTAACCACGTGACACTGTGTTCCGACAAATAAACCAGCACGTTTTATTAAGTAAAATATAATGTTGTTATGTCTTCTCTTTCATCCTTACAAATCGTTTGTATCTAATAAAATTTTTCTAAAATCTTCAAACTACAAAAGTTCGTGTATTTTTTATCAATTTTTTAAAAATCGTACCAAAAATCAGAATTCGATGATAATTTGTGTATTTACAGAATATTAATCCTTATTATAAAGCCTTTTGAGTATTTAACTAAATGTCAAGAATAAAAAAGACTGAAAAGTTAAATTTCATGCAGACAAATCATGTTACTTTTTGTGTTGAGGATGAAGGATCAGCTTCTGATTTTATTTCTATATTCTATTGTATAGTATGCATGCATTATTAGATCATTAAAATATATAAAATTGTTAAGTTGGGAAATTAAATTGAACTTATTTATATGTGACAAAAGAAACCTATGCCAATCATAATAAATAAATACTACATTATACATATATATATCGTGCAATCATTATTACCTTGAGTAGGCCGTAAAGCCAAGTGTAAGAATGATGGCATAATTTTGTATGACTAAATCATCAAGACAAGAATATTAGGTATGTGATATACTGAAATTAAGATTTTCAAATCTGGTCCACTACACCGACTTACAAATAATCTTTTTGTTAATAAAGTTTTGATTTTCACAAAATATCATTAATATTATTTACTCTACTAATAATTTGCTCGAGCGGAACTCTTTACCAGTAGAGATGTGCCAGTTGAGGAGTTTTTCACACTTATCGATCTGCCATTAAAGCAGCTTATTATTTAGCGCAATTTAAATCCGTCTGTTTGGACTTAAGAATTCATAATTTTAGACGAGAGAAATTGTTTTATCAACTTATTCTAATATTATTGTAATCAATGCGTAAATTTGTAGTGAATATGTGGAAATTGGGCTGATCGTTCATGTATTTTTTTTGGGATAAAGATATTCAGCCACAGAGTGGCCAGCCACACGCGTAAAAAAAGAAAGTTAACTATAAAAATAGAAATAATTACATTTTCCCTTTAAGGTTTATGCTTCTCAACTAGGATATATTTTCATTTTCAAAATCTATACTATTATTTTTAGCTTGTGTGATCGACCACAGTGTGGCCGAATATCATTACCATTTTACAAATAATTGCAACTCATTTCTCTAAATTAGTACTCCCTCCGTATTATATATAAAGTCTCATTTCACACATGTCACATGTATTTTTTAAAAAGTTTCATTTCACTTTATGGACTCATACACCCTCAAGAATCTCTCATATTTACACTCATTTGTCATTGATGGGTCCACCTTCCAACAACTTTATCACTACCTTTTGTCAATATCACTACCTTTTTGTCAATACCACTACCCCTACTTTCTAATTTTTACCCTATTTAAAAATACTTTATCAATTTTTTTAATACACGTAACTATTTAAATTGGAACTTTATAATTAATACTATGTTTCAGAGACATACGATGATGATGACCAAGCAGAGTTTCAGTACTAGAGACTACTTTTAATTTGTTTATGTCCAAAAAGGAAAAAGGAAAAATAATGCAAGATTCCTTCTATAATTTGTGGATGATCATGAGTAAACGTGTAAAACGATATATATATAAGTGTGTGTGTGAGTGGTGTGTGTATTTTGATTGATTAGTTATGTAATGTCGAATGCTACACAAGTATGATAATGATTTTATCCGTATAATTCCATGAAATGAGATAGTTTTATTATTGTAACCGAGGATTTCTTTTCTTTGATCCTTTTTTTTTTATTAATCAATATTGGTTAATCAAGCCTCACAAACTAAATAATCCGAGACTTCACTGCGTATAGAATGAAACCGCATTATTTTGATGTTTCCTTGGGACATTGTAACCGAGGATTAATTCAGTTTTCAAATTCGCATTACTAATTCAACTCGGATTATACTACATATATATGGAGACGACGTCATGATTAAAAAAATTCCATTTGCGTATATACATACACCATTTATTGATAGTATAATATATAGATTGAGTTTAGTGGTGAGGAGGAGATCCTAAGACCTTGAATTAATCATAAGTTGGATTCTCGTTAGTTTGCAAGTTTATAATCTAAGTTGGTCTAAATTTAGAGCCAATCGTTACAGAAGATACGGGAAAGACTGACGGACCTTGCAATGAGAAAACTTTCATTACCACTTTGTAATAGACCTGAACATAATGAACAACATAATTTTACAACAGATTTATTGACGAATTACTAACGAATTAGTGGCGTGCTCGAGTTGCATTATTAAACTACTGACAAATTTGTGGTGGGATTGATTTGTGTCAAATTTTACGAACATAATCTTTACTACGAAATCATTCGTCAGAATTTCGTCCATCGTTACACATACAATTTCTTTTGGAGAATCTATCTTATTTTACGTCGCTCATGAAAAATATTAAATCATAAACTATGTTATAAGCATCTTCGGAAAAAAAAACATTTAAACAAAAAAGAAAAGGAAAGGAAAGGAAATAAGAGCTAGAGCTCAGCCTTGAAAAGGTCAAAAGAGAGGCGGGTTCGATAAATTAAACATGGTAGAAAAATTTTCCATAAATAGAAAAATTATTAACTGCAACCAACTCGATAATTTACAAATAAAATAAAATAATGAATGTGTGACACGATTGTCGTTTTCTTGTATTTAATTATTGTAAGGTTTGAAAACACCAAAGTCTATATTCTTCCGACGACCAAAAGCAGCGAACAAAGAGCCAACAAAAACATCTAAACCCAAAATCAAAAGATACTGTCCCCCATTTTCTACTTTCTCTCCCTTTCACCTTTTCTATTTTTCTTCTATTTGTTGAATCTTATTGTATCTAATTCCTCTTTTAATTCGTTTTAACAAAAATGCATCCATCACCCCATCAAATTTAATGATTTTCCCAATGATATTTTGTCTATCTTCTAGTACTAACTTTATTTAGTCTGTTGTAATAAATCAGAGAATTCATAATTTTTTTAAAAATAGTTTAATGAATTTATATAGATATATACAATTTTTTTTTCTATATTAACGAATATTCAAGATTCATTGGTATAATATTATTCAATCACTTTACAGTTGATATTTAGGACATTCATCATCCATACATAATAAGGCATAAAAAATAAACTCCGTCATTGCGCTATTTTTGGGCTATATTTTGGCGTTATTTGCCTTTCTTAATCATTTTCTTTTTAAATAGGAGTATTGTTTATATTTATATGTCTAGGGGGCTTTGACGTGTGATTGGCCTCACATTAATTCGCTTCAGGTGAGTGGATTAGATTAGAGAGAATTTGTTTTATTTAATTTATGGATCAATTCTTGTTAAAATTTATTAAAAATCAAATTTAGTTTTCCTCATTACGTTTTAATTTGGTTTATTATTACAAATTAAATATTTTAGAATCAAAAAATCAAATTAGTAGTTTATGGAAAAAAAATCAGAACTCAAACGAATTCATATTGAATTTAAGCCAAACTTTTTCATAATTTTTTTTTTAATTTTTGCATATTAACAAGATTAATTATTTTATACTTATTTTTGTTCAAACCAATACAACAATAACCAACAAAATCATACTCCATCAATTAACTAAAGGTAAGCAATCGAAATTTGTTAAAATTAGAGAAGAAATAATAGTGTTATGGAATTTTCCTTTTGTGCTACAAAATTCAAAAGATTGTTGGAGATGTATTTATTATATCATTTCCACGTTATTATAGTGTTGAAAGCTTAAATTAATTTATTTCAAAATTTGAATATTTGGAATTCAATTGAAGTAGCATTTTAGAACAAATCAAAATCTTTTTTTTTTCCTAAATTATAATCATCTTTACAGAATTCCAATCATAATTATATTATATATTATTCATGACATGGAAATAAAATCTTAATAAGAGTAAATCTTAAAAATTAACAAGACAAAATCTTCAAATTAATTCTTAAATTTTCATCATTCACTTTTTTTTACCATCCATCGTTTAAATTTTATTGACATATTCAACTGATTTCTTTTCAAGGAATTAATTATACATAAAAAAAAATATTTAAACTTAAGTCAATTTATTAGTTGGCAGAATAATAATTTTATATTTATTATAAAATTTTAATTTGATTTAACAAACAAATTTATTTGATCAATTTATATATTAGTGACCGAACCAATAATTTTATTTTTTAATATACATATTTTTCCAACCAAAATAGTAGTATCTTATTTATTTGCAAATAAATAATTTGGTCAAATAAATAATCAATTTATCATATATTATTCATTGGAGTAAGTATCACGCTACATCATGGTCAATGGACCGGTTCCGACCTAGAACTATGGAGGGTAGACATGCCGATTCCTAGGGACAATATCTTATTATATTTTACAAATAAATAATTTTGTCAAACATATAACCAATTTATCATATACTATTCATTATAGTAAGTATCACCCTACATCATAGTCGGCGGGTCGGTTCCGACCTGAAATTGTGAAGGGTAGACGAGCCGATTCCAGAATCGTGGGGATAGATGGGTCGATTCCAAATCGGCGGTTCCTTTTTTTTCATAATTTAGGAGATTTAACATCACCTTCAGTTTTATAGACAATCTTTAAAATTTTCTTCTTTAAATTAATATTGGATAAAAAGATATTTGTTGTCAAAATGATTTACTACAATTTACATATGAAATCGACGTGGAGCAATCTATTTGTGAGTTTAATATATTTTTGTTTTACATTGATTTTGAGAAGTAAAAGAACTTTACAAATTATCTTTAAAATAGAGGAAATAACAACGAATATCTACCTTATAATATCACATATTACATTTAATAATTTATTAATTATATTAAATAAAAATTTACTGTCAATTAATTTTCGACGGGCTATAGACTAATTTCTGGTCAAACCAATTCAACAATAACCAACAAAATCATACTCCATCAATAAATTATATGGTGATACACACTCCACATATATTCATGACCATAATGAAATATCTATCATAATCGACGAAACTGATTCTGCATAATACACTACTTTTCACCGTAACAGCACACTTTCATTTAAAGGAATTTAAAATTGGTCATCAATAATTTTCACAAGCTAACTTTGCCAGCTTAAAGTTGAACAGTTTAATATAAGAAAACGATGTAATAATTCAAAAAAATAAAATAAAGTGTCACATTGCTTAATAATTCAACCCATACAACCCACAGAGATCTATCAACTCCACAAACAGTCAAATTGAGCGGAAATAAACTTACTTTAATGAATATGATATTTATATAAATATGAATCTTCATATAAATATTACTTTTATAATATGAAAATTGTGTAACGATTAAATGCTTCCCCCGTCCACCGCCATTCACGCTACTTTTGGTTAAAAGGTGCATGTTATTTAATTGGCTCGATAATCTAAACAAACATAAGTAACAGGGTTTAATTGGATGTGTGTATTTTTTACACACACTCACACACTTGGGTTAATATTTAAGATGGTTGAATATTTTACAATCTTTCAACAATTTGTAGTTGTGAACTTGTGATATCATTTTTTCCATGTGTTAGTATTACAATACACACAATTTTTACTACCATATCATTTTCATTTTTTTTATTAGTAACACAACATTTTCGGTATAACGTTAACATGTACACTATACGATTGTACCAATGTGTGTGAGATCTAATGTCATAGTGTAACCTTAATAATAAACGCAACTCATTAAACACTATAACGAACTCATAAATACTACTCCCTCTGTTTTTTTATAAGTGTAATCAGCCGTCAAAACACACAAAACAAGAAAATTAATATATTACTATTTTTATCTATAATTATTGCCTAGAAAATTTAAAATGTAAATAATTAGCATTTATTACTTAGCTAAAATAGAAAGTTTTGCATCATTTTTCTCAAAAGTTGCATCTTTTTTTTCAAAATTTATGAAATATGACACTTATTAAAAAACAAATCAAATTTTATAATAGGACACTTAATAAAAAACAGAGGGAGTATCTCCGTCCAGTTAATATTGTCATGTTCTATTCAGTATAGAGATTAAATGATAAGGGTAAAAAGATAGAAAATTAGTGGGTCGACAACTTTAAAGAGTTATGAAGGAAATGATTCTTTCTTTATATGAAACAAGACAAATTGAATGGGGCGACATCCCTATAAAGAAAGGAAGATAATATGAACATAACGACACTGAGTGAGTAATTTTTATCGAGTCGGATACACTCAAATTGCACCCTAGTACCAAAAATAGGAGAAGCTGGAGAGAGAGAGAGAGAGAGAGAGAGAGAAGCGCTTGCTTTGCTTAAGGGAGGGTAAAAATTATAAGCAAAAACAGTGTGTTGCAAGTTGCAACATTCAGTTTAGCATTTCTTGAGATAAAAGCTAAAATCAGCCTATTTAAGTTATTTGCAAAACAGTGTCTATGAATGCTAATCTTGAATTAGTTCCTACTAGCAAGTTTAATCTTGTATAATGACTAAAAGAAAAAGGTGAACACGCATTTCTTGAACTAAATTGGATAAAATTATAAAATTGTTTTGAGAAAGAAAGAAGAAGATACAAATAAACATATAAAGTTGTTCACATCTTTAGAACCATCAAAAAGTATAATGTGTTATACTCCCTCCGTCTCACTCAACAAGTCTCATTCGGGATATGCACATAGATTAAAAAATAGAGATTTAGAGTGTGATTAAGGTAGTATTTTATTATTGAGGTTAAAGTGTGCTGAGTGGAAAAACACTGTACAATAAAGTAAACAATACTGTTCACGTCTGAGTGTGACATAAAGTGAGTTTTAATGTGTTAATCTTTGCCAAATAAGAAAATAAGACTTATTGAGTAGGACACCCAAAATGACAAAATGACACTTATTAAACGGGACAGAGGGAGTATAATTGGAATCAGTAGCATTGGAGCTTAATGGTATTCCTCCTCTTTCAAATGAAAAGATCGAGATTTGTTAAACATCACTATTGTGCTAGTAGTATTACTTTGTAAATCAAACACAATACAAAATTTGATGCAACAAACTCCACCGTAAAATATCGATGGTAATCTAACTCAAAATCATTTATCACTAGAATACTCATCCCACCAATTGCAATTCAGATCCTCTATTATATACTTGTGTTTTATTCTTTATTGGCTGAAATTCATGATTAGAGACGATTTGATAATTTACATATGGTAACTTGGTAAGCATAATTTATTCCATCCAGTTAAGGTATATACTTATTATTATTAAATTATATCAGTATCATAAATCTAACCGATTCAATGAAAAAAAAATAGGTAATCGAGGATCGGAAATGCCCTTGACAACTTTTTCCAATAATTTATCATCAAATTATGATTGACAACACAAGAAAAGAAATATTACTACTTCTATTATTATTATTATTACTATTGCCATTATTACGATTATCTCCATTCATGTAAAGTAGTTTCATAATCAATTTCGTCAAAGAAAAATAATTTCACAGCTAGGATAACAGATCTCCCTCGATATGACTATATCTCACTCTCAAACACACACACACACAAGGTAGTTGGATTATTTTATCTCTTAATTTAATATCAGAAATATTAAGATAATTATACTTTTCTATTAGATCAGTTCATTACAGAACTACATCTAATCTCTTGTCATCACCTATATCGTTATATTAAGTACATCATTTAATAAAATAAGACGTGTTACATAATCTTACACCAACGTCATACATCTACTTATAGTAATTAAATAACTATTAAATAATAAAAATAATAAAATACTAATACATATACTCATATACTAGGGGCTCGTTTGCTATGGAGTATGAGATAAAATGTGATATGATTGACTCAAATGTCTTATATGTATAAAAAAATAATATTCCGTTTGGTATGAAATATTAAATTCTCTACAAAAATAATAATTATGGTAAATTAATGTTATACTCATTCCGTTCGCGAAAACAAGTTCTATTTGTCCTCTTTTTTTTTATTCACCAAAGCAAGTACTTACCTTTTTCTACTCACATCAAGTAGGACCTACAACAACTTTCACTCTCATTTAACTTTTTCCACTCATAATATGCCCCCTTATTCCACTCATAACAATTTTAACTCTATTTTATCTTTTTCACTCACAACAAGTGGGATCCTTATTCCACTCACAACAATTTTAACTTCCAATCCACTTCTTCCACTCTCAATAAGTGGGACCTTAACTCCACTCACAACAACTTTATCAGCTTTCTTAATTTCCGTGTCCAGCACACAATGGAACTTGTTTTCGTGAATGGAGGAAGTAGTAATTAGTTGCAGTATTATGTATACAATCTCAGAGGTGGTATATGTAACAACAAAAATAAGTATAATTCATACTGGTCCGAAATTTATAAATAGCCGTATACTTTGTACCAAACAATATATTAGAGTGTTATAGACATATTATACACCCTAATTATACCTCGTAGTTAGGCCTGGGAATTCGGTTAACCACGGTTAACCGTACCCGACATGTCGGTTACCCGTAACCGACAAGCTCCAAAATCATTAACCGTAACCTAACCACGAGCGGGTTTCAATTAACCATTAACCGAGCGGTTAATTTGTCGGTTAACCATTAACCGACTAATTAACCGAAAAAAAAAAATCTTGTAACAACTCATGAACTGAATTCCAAAGAAACAACAACTCAACGTGAGAGAGCAGAGAGTGAGAGAAGAGAAGGGGTGAAAAATTTAGGGTTGCTTGGCGGCTGGTTGAAAGTGAGAGAAGAAAGAAATGATTAAATTCAATTAATAGTATTAGTTTTTATTATATAATATATATAATAATATATATTATTAATACTCGGTTATTCGGTTACCCGAGTACGGGTATTCGGTTACCCGAGAACCGAATAAATTTTTTATACACTAACCATTTACCATTTACTAACCATTTAAACGGTTAATGGTTAACTATTTTTGTTGATTAATGGTTAACCATCGGTTAACCCGAATACCCACGGTTATTTCCCCAGCCCTACTCGTAGTATATCAAATATCAATATCTCAGAAAATCTCGTATTTAAAAATCAAAATATCCCACAATTAATCCCAGTGGCCGACACATGGTTCCTCCTCTCACATGCAAACAAATCCAAAACTAAATCACTCGATTTTCTCACTAGTCTCATTCTCTGTCAGCAAATATTCAGCACTCTGAAATCTCAATGCAAAGACAAAATAAAATCAAAATTCACCCTCATGCTATACACAAAATAGTTTCTTAAATAGACCCATATATTCACAAAATTAAAAAAAAAATTACTACAATATAATAAATGTAAATAATATCAATGCAAAAACTGGAATTTCTCTGCATTTTTATGATGTCCTTCATCCGCATGAAATGCCAACCATCTTCACCTCATATATTATATTACCAAATATGGTTTTTCTTAATTTTTATTTAATTGATATGCAAGGATGGTTGGCATTTAACTAAATATCAATACAAATATTATTTAACATAAATAAATATGATTAGAATTCATAAAATTGGAAGTTTGTTTGGATCTTGATTTTCTTGGGCTGAGGCTGAGGTGATGAAGAAACTGAAGAAGAATTTGACCAAGAATCATTGGAAGAATCAGAGATGAATGATAGATCAAACACCCCTTTTGGGCTGCAAGGCAAAGATCCCATCTTTCTTTTCTTGTTTGCATCAAATCCAACATTTGTTGCCACTTCATCAATTAGACTGCAGCAATCCCTCACTCTGTCCTGTTTCATCATTGCAGATTTAACAATTGTTAAAAAATTAAAATCGAGTCGAATTCCAAATAACTATAAAATAAATCGAGTCGAGTTCCAAAATAGCTTGATAGATTATTTTATACCTTGTTGATTCCAAGAATGCCTAGTAGCTGATCATGATGTTCCAATGCAATGGAGGGATCAATATTTTTTACAACATGCACTATTGTTGCAGAAGCCATTGTTGAAGGGAGATAGGCCATGAATCTGCAATCTGTATTTAAATAAAAAATAATAATTCAATATTCATTAAATAAAAAAATATTCACTTTTGGATTTTTTATAATGTTTTACCGGTTATGACAGAGAGAATCAAACGCTCGCATCTTGTAAGAAACTCCATACAAAGATGATCATCCAAATTAAGCTTTCTTGAAATGTAATCAAGAAATGAAATTGGTGTGACAGAATTCATCTTCCATTCAAGCATGGAGAGAACCAAAATCTCCATTTTCTGAATATTTTTGGGCTCAAAAACATATTTTGGCTCTTCCACCTACACAAATCAACAAAACCCATCTCAATAAAAAAATAAAAAATTCATTTTTTTAGGAGAAAAAAAATGAATTTTTTATTTTTTATTGAGATGGGTTTTGTTGATTTGTGTAGGTGGAAGAGCCAAAATATGTTTTTGAGCCCAAAAATATTCAGAAAATGGAGATTTTGGTTCTCTCCATGCTTGAATGGAAGATGAATTCTGTCACACCAATTTCATTTCTTGATTACATTTCAAGAAAGCTTAATTTGGATGATCATCTTTGTATGGAGTTTCTTACAAGATGCGAGCGTTTGATTCTCTCTGTCATAACCGGTAAAACATTATAAAAAATCCAAAAGTGAATATTTTTTTTAATGAATATTGAATTATTATTTTTTATTTAAATACAGATTGCAGATTCATGGCCTATCTCCCTTCAACAATGGCTTCTGCAACAATAGTGCATGTTGTAAAAAATATTGATCCCTCCATTGCATTGGAACATCATGATCAGCTACTAGGCATTCTTGGAATCAACAAGGTATAAAATAATCTATCAAGCTATTTTGGAACTCGACTCGATTTATTTTATAGTTATTTGGAATTCGACTCGATTTTAATTTTTTAACAATTGTTAAATCTGCAATGATGAAACAGGACAGAGTGAGGGATTGCTGCAGTCTAATTGATGAAGTGGCAACAAATGTTGGATTTGATGCAAACAAGAAAAGAAAGATGGGATCTTTGCCTTGCAGCCCAAAAGGGGTGTTTGATCTATCATTCATCTCTGATTCTTCCAATGATTCTTGGTCAAATTCTTCTTCAGTTTCTTCATCACCTCAGCCTCAGCCCAAGAAAATCAAGATCCAAACAAACTTCCAATTTTATGAATTCTAATCATATTTATTTATGTTAAATAATATTTGTATTGATATTTAGTTAAATGCCAACCATCCTTGCATATCAATTAAATAAAAATTAAGAAAAACCATATTTGGTAATATAATATATGAGGTGAAGATGGTTGGCATTTCATGCGGATGAAGGACATCATAAAAATGCAGAGAAATTCCAGTTTTTGCATTGATATTATTTACATTTATTATATTGTAGTAATTTTTTTTTAATTTTGTGAATATATGGGTCTATTTAAGAAACTATTTTGTGTATAGCATGAGGGTGAATTTTGATTTTATTTTGTCTTTGCATTGAGATTTCAGAGTGCTGAATATTTGCTGACAGAGAATGAGACTAGTGAGAAAATCGAGTGATTTAGTTTTGGATTTGTTTGCATGTGAGAGGAGGAACCATGTGTCGGCCACTGGGATTAATTGTGGGATATTTTGATTTTTAAATACGAGATTTTCTGAGATATTGATATTTGATATACTACGAGTAGGGCTGGGGAAATAACCGTGGGTATTCGGGTTAACCGATGGTTAACCATTAATCAACAAAAATAGTTAACCATTAACCGTTTAAATGGTTAGTAAATGGTAAATGGTTAGTGTATAAAAAATTTATTCGGTTCTCGGGTAACCGAATACCCGTACTCGGGTAACCGAATAACCGAGTATTAATAATATATATTATTATATATATTATATAATAAAAACTAATACTATTAATTGAATTTAATCATTTCTTTCTTCTCTCACTTTCAACCAGCCGCCAAGCAACCCTAAATTTTTCACCCCTTCTCTTCTCTCACTCTCTGCTCTCTCACGTTGAGTTGTTGTTTCTTTGGAATTCAGTTCATGAGTTGTTACAAGATTTTTTTTTTCGGTTAATTAGTCGGTTAATGGTTAACCGACAAATTAACCGCTCGGTTAATGGTTAATTGAAACCCGCTCGTGGTTAGGTTACGGTTAATGATTTTGGAGCTTGTCGGTTACGGGTAACCGACATGTCGGGTACGGTTAACCGTGGTTAACCGAATTCCCAGGCCTAACTACGAGGTATAATTAGGGTGTATAATATGTCTATAACACTCTAATATATTGTTTGGTACAAAGTATACGGCTATTTATAAATTTCGGACCAGTATGAATTATACTTATTTTTGTTGTTACATATACCACCTCTGAGATTGTATACATAATACTGCAACTAATTACTACTTCCTCCATTCACGAAAACAAGTTCCATTGTGTGCTGGACACGGAAATTAAGAAAGCTGATAAAGTTGTTGTGAGTGGAGTTAAGGTCCCACTTATTGAGAGTGGAAGAAGTGGATTGGAAGTTAAAATTGTTGTGAGTGGAATAAGGATCCCACTTGTTGTGAGTGAAAAAGATAAAATAGAGTTAAAATTGTTATGAGTGGAATAAGGGGGCATATTATGAGTGGAAAAAGTTAAATGAGAGTGAAAGTTGTTGTAGGTCCTACTTGATGTGAGTAGAAAAAGGTAAGTACTTGCTTTGGTGAATAAAAAAAAAGAGGACAAATAGAACTTGTTTTCGCGAACGGAATGAGTATAACATTAATTTACCATAATTATTATTTTTGTAGAGAATTTAATATTTCATACCAAACGGAATATTATTTTTTTATACATATAAGACATTTGAGTCAATCATATCACATTTTATCTCATACTCCATAGCAAACGAGCCCCTAGTATATGAGTATATGTATTAGTATTTTATTATTTTTATTATTTAATAGTTATTTAATTACTATAAGTAGATGTATGACGTTGGTGTAAGATTATGTAACACGTCTTATTTTATTAAATGATGTACTTAATATAACGATATAGGTGATGACAAGAGATTAGATGTAGTTCTGTAATGAACTGATCTAATAGAAAAGTATAATTATCTTAATATTTCTGATATTAAATTAAGAGATAAAATAATCCAACTACCTTGTGTGTGTGTGTGTTTGAGAGTGAGATATAGTCATATCGAGGGAGATCTGTTATCCTAGCTGTGAAATTATTTTTCTTTGACGAAATTGATTATGAAACTACTTTACATGAATGGAGATAATCGTAATAATGGCAATAGTAATAATAATAATAATAGAAGTAGTAATATTTCTTTTCTTGTGTTGTCAATCATAATTTGATGATAAATTATTGGAAAAAGTTGTCAAGGGCATTTCCGATCCTCGATTACCTATTTTTTTTTCATTGAATCGGTTAGATTTATGATACTGATATAATTTAATAATAATAAGTATATACCTTAACTGGATGGAATAAATTATGCTTACCAA
>CM055956.1:6212542-6543678 GCA_029490685.1 Schizonepeta tenuifolia
TTGGTAAGCATAATTTATTCCATCCAGTTAAGGTATATACTTATTATTATTAAATTATATCAGTATCATAAATCTAACCGATTCAATGAAAAAAAAATAGGTAATCGAGGATCGGAAATGCCCTTGACAACTTTTTCCAATAATTTATCATCAAATTATGATTGACAACACAAGAAAAGAAATATTACTACTTCTATTATTATTATTATTACTATTGCCATTATTACGATTATCTCCATTCATGTAAAGTAGTTTCATAATCAATTTCGTCAAAGAAAAATAATTTCACAGCTAGGATAACAGATCTCCCTCGATATGACTATATCTCACTCTCAAACACACACACACACAAGGTAGTTGGATTATTTTATCTCTTAATTTAATATCAGAAATATTAAGATAATTATACTTTTCTATTAGATCAGTTCATTACAGAACTACATCTAATCTCTTGTCATCACCTATATCGTTATATTAAGTACATCATTTAATAAAATAAGACGTGTTACATAATCTTACACCAACGTCATACATCTACTTATAGTAATTAAATAACTATTAAATAATAAAAATAATAAAATACTAATACATATACTCATATACTAGGGGCTCGTTTGCTATGGAGTATGAGATAAAATGTGATATGATTGACTCAAATGTCTTATATGTATAAAAAAATAATATTCCGTTTGGTATGAAATATTAAATTCTCTACAAAAATAATAATTATGGTAAATTAATGTTATACTCATTCCGTTCGCGAAAACAAGTTCTATTTGTCCTCTTTTTTTTTATTCACCAAAGCAAGTACTTACCTTTTTCTACTCACATCAAGTAGGACCTACAACAACTTTCACTCTCATTTAACTTTTTCCACTCATAATATGCCCCCTTATTCCACTCATAACAATTTTAACTCTATTTTATCTTTTTCACTCACAACAAGTGGGATCCTTATTCCACTCACAACAATTTTAACTTCCAATCCACTTCTTCCACTCTCAATAAGTGGGACCTTAACTCCACTCACAACAACTTTATCAGCTTTCTTAATTTCCGTGTCCAGCACACAATGGAACTTGTTTTCGTGAATGGAGGAAGTAGTAATTAGTTGCAGTATTATGTATACAATCTCAGAGGTGGTATATGTAACAACAAAAATAAGTATAATTCATACTGGTCCGAAATTTATAAATAGCCGTATACTTTGTACCAAACAATATATTAGAGTGTTATAGACATATTATACACCCTAATTATACCTCGTAGTTAGGCCTGGGAATTCGGTTAACCACGGTTAACCGTACCCGACATGTCGGTTACCCGTAACCGACAAGCTCCAAAATCATTAACCGTAACCTAACCACGAGCGGGTTTCAATTAACCATTAACCGAGCGGTTAATTTGTCGGTTAACCATTAACCGACTAATTAACCGAAAAAAAAAATCTTGTAACAACTCATGAACTGAATTCCAAAGAAACAACAACTCAACGTGAGAGAGCAGAGAGTGAGAGAAGAGAAGGGGTGAAAAATTTAGGGTTGCTTGGCGGCTGGTTGAAAGTGAGAGAAGAAAGAAATGATTAAATTCAATTAATAGTATTAGTTTTTATTATATAATATATATAATAATATATATTATTAATACTCGGTTATTCGGTTACCCGAGTACGGGTATTCGGTTACCCGAGAACCGAATAAATTTTTTATACACTAACCATTTACCATTTACTAACCATTTAAACGGTTAATGGTTAACTATTTTTGTTGATTAATGGTTAACCATCGGTTAACCCGAATACCCACGGTTATTTCCCCAGCCCTACTCGTAGTATATCAAATATCAATATCTCAGAAAATCTCGTATTTAAAAATCAAAATATCCCACAATTAATCCCAGTGGCCGACACATGGTTCCTCCTCTCACATGCAAACAAATCCAAAACTAAATCACTCGATTTTCTCACTAGTCTCATTCTCTGTCAGCAAATATTCAGCACTCTGAAATCTCAATGCAAAGACAAAATAAAATCAAAATTCACCCTCATGCTATACACAAAATAGTTTCTTAAATAGACCCATATATTCACAAAATTAAAAAAAAAATTACTACAATATAATAAATGTAAATAATATCAATGCAAAAACTGGAATTTCTCTGCATTTTTATGATGTCCTTCATCCGCATGAAATGCCAACCATCTTCACCTCATATATTATATTACCAAATATGGTTTTTCTTAATTTTTATTTAATTGATATGCAAGGATGGTTGGCATTTAACTAAATATCAATACAAATATTATTTAACATAAATAAATATGATTAGAATTCATAAAATTGGAAGTTTGTTTGGATCTTGATTTTCTTGGGCTGAGGCTGAGGTGATGAAGAAACTGAAGAAGAATTTGACCAAGAATCATTGGAAGAATCAGAGATGAATGATAGATCAAACACCCCTTTTGGGCTGCAAGGCAAAGATCCCATCTTTCTTTTCTTGTTTGCATCAAATCCAACATTTGTTGCCACTTCATCAATTAGACTGCAGCAATCCCTCACTCTGTCCTGTTTCATCATTGCAGATTTAACAATTGTTAAAAAATTAAAATCGAGTCGAATTCCAAATAACTATAAAATAAATCGAGTCGAGTTCCAAAATAGCTTGATAGATTATTTTATACCTTGTTGATTCCAAGAATGCCTAGTAGCTGATCATGATGTTCCAATGCAATGGAGGGATCAATATTTTTTACAACATGCACTATTGTTGCAGAAGCCATTGTTGAAGGGAGATAGGCCATGAATCTGCAATCTGTATTTAAATAAAAAATAATAATTCAATATTCATTAAATAAAAAAATATTCACTTTTGGATTTTTTATAATGTTTTACCGGTTATGACAGAGAGAATCAAACGCTCGCATCTTGTAAGAAACTCCATACAAAGATGATCATCCAAATTAAGCTTTCTTGAAATGTAATCAAGAAATGAAATTGGTGTGACAGAATTCATCTTCCATTCAAGCATGGAGAGAACCAAAATCTCCATTTTCTGAATATTTTTGGGCTCAAAAACATATTTTGGCTCTTCCACCTACACAAATCAACAAAACCCATCTCAATAAAAAAATAAAAAATTCATTTTTTTTCCTAAAAAAAATTAAAGATTGGATTTTTAACATACTTGAAGGTCTAGAAGAAGAGGGACATCAGTTTCATCAACTTTTGCAGCAAGAGAGAGACAAGCAACGGCAGCAAGCTGAAACATCCATGGCTGCTTATCGGTGAGAGGCTGAAATCTGTGGAGAAATCTGTCGAGGTAACTAACTGCAAGAACCGCAGTGAGAGAGGAGAAGGAGAAGTAGGCAATGACTCGAAGCATCCATTGCACTACTTCCCTTCTAGTCTTAGCCAAAGATGGGATCTCTTCCAAGTTACGGCGCGGTTCTCTTCCCTCCTCTTTGTGCAGTAATGCAGTGAGCTCTTCGTCTTGTTCGAAGAGATTGAGGAAGGAATGGGCGGTTAAGGAATGGTGAGAAGAGCAGCTGTCTGAATCTTCTTCTTCTTCTTCTTCTTGTTGAAGGGAGGAGGTTTGTGTGGAGTCGAAATGGTCTTCTTCGCAGAAGAGAGAGTCAAAGAAATGGGTGTTTTGTTGGTGAGAAACCATGTTGGTTGGAGGAGAAGGGAAGGAGTCATTCTAGTCAAATAAAGATGCGGGGGGAGAGAGAGAAAGTGGAGGGGGGAGAGAGAGAGAGAGGGGTGGGGATGTGGTGCGAGCCATCTGTATGACTAGCCGACTAGGGAAGTGGAGAAAATGGTTAAAGATTGGATTTTTATGGGTGGTTTTTTGCTTTATGAGAGCCCTGCACTTTTAACTTGTTTGATGCTTATTCTTGCGAAGGCGAGCGTGTCTCTCCGTGGGGTGTGTGTGTGTGTGTGAGAGAGAGAGAGAGAGATTGGACCAGCCCTGATTGTGAATGGGTTAAGCAACAGAAATGACCCGAGGAAGGTAATTAAAAATAGGGTAATCTTAAATGTAACCTTCAAATCTCTCTCTATACCCCTTAATTCTCTCTCTATAGTCCTTAATAAATTACTTCTTCCGTCCACGATTACCATTTTTGCTATTTAAGTTTATCTACGAAATAGTTGTAACTTTTGCTACTTCACTCACATTTATTGTAAAGATCATTACTCCACTCACAGTAATGTTCACTATAATTCACTACTACGTACCTAAATCTTAAAATCCGGATCGTCCATAATGTAACTATCATTTAGTGGACGGAAAGGGTAAATAATAAAAATATTAGTTAATATACTAATTTACCCCTTAGCAATAGTTAGCCCCCAATATCCTTATATTCCATTTCCATGCTACTATTGTTCAAGGATGAGGAAAAAACAATCAAAGCTATCAAATACTCCCTCCGTTCCAATTGCAAGGTCTCACTATCCTTTTAGGAGTATTTCAATAGCAAAGTCTTATTCCAAAAATAGAACTAATTAACTCTTCAAAAGCTATATGACCCACCACTTTTCATTCATTTACTCTTGTTTCTTAATATTCGTGTTCAAAGAAGTGAGATCATACTATTGGGACGGAGGGAGTAGTTCATATAGATGAGCAGTACGACATTCTATACTGGTGCGAGACTAATTGATGACCTTATTGTTACGATGTAATATGAGTCTTCATTCTCGGTGTTGATTGTCACCATTGGAGAGCAAGATCTTTCAATTTTTCGACGGTTACAGAATGTGGGATCATGAAAATTAAGTTCCGCAACTGTGTGTACAATGAAAGGCTAATGCAATCCATCCTAGTGTAATCTATGATTACTAGTTAGTAAATAGGGCTTAGTTCTTCTCTATTATTCTTTCTGGGAATTGTCTAAAAAATACACAGAATTCCTCATAAATTGCTCTATGGCAAGATCTAATCTGCAAAATGCGGCTATAAAATTTGCAAAATGTTTCTATTTAATGCCGAATTAGCCCACTACTAAATTAAAAATAGTATACATGTCTCCCTGAATTACTCCCGTCGTTATATACTTCATGAACTGGTGGTCGTTGCGTCGTAATTCGTCTTTCTACTTAACTCCAACATGTAATACTTGTCCAACACAAAATTTGCAAACGGTTGCAGCGGCGAGCTCGCCGTAATTTTTTTTTGTTTTGTTATAATTTCCAAATTTATTTTATTTTTGCAAATTAAATTATAATAACTTAATAAATAAATTAAAATAAACATAATTAATTATAAAAAACCCTAACATACAATGACATAATTAAAAAAAATATTAATGCAATGACATAAAAAAAAAAAAAAAAAACGCTAATACGAAATGCATTTAAATTTTTAAAAATAAAACCCTACTCACTAAAAAAATCGGGCACATCCTTCACGAGTTGCCAAACCGCCAAATGCCTAAACGCCTCGGCGTGCATGGCCGCCCATTCATTGAGCGTCGAGTTTAGCACCAGTGGTGGCGCAACTGCGTCGAGTTGCCCTCCGCCGAGTACCGTGGGCGATTCTCGTTGTAGCGAGTCTCGATTCTAGTCCACATGGCGGCGTTGTCGCCGCCCATTGCGGACGTACAACCACGTCCGTGCCAATTGCAGGGTTTCGCCATCGGTGTAGGGATGAGGAACCATCGTCGGATGATCGTCGGAGATCGCCGAAAGAGAAAATGTGAGAGAGAGGAGAATGAGAGAGGTGTGAAAATTTGAGGGGGTGGAAGGGGGTATTTATAGGGTAAATTTTGAAAATAAAAAATAAAAATAAATAAAAATAAATAAATAAATAAAATTCTTAACCGTTGCAATCGCCAACGGTCGCTTGGCGATCATTGTGCGATTAGGGATGGCAGTGTATCTTGGATCCGCTCCAGATCCGCAATACCAGATCCATTTTTTAGGATCTGGAACGAAATTTTGGATCCGACGGATATGGAACGGATCTGGATTTATTTAATTTTTTTTGCCGTGGATCTGGTATTTCTATTTTTAGATCCGGATCCGTCCCAAATCCGATCCGCGGATCTTATATATATTAATATTATATATATATATTATAATTATAAATTTTATAATTTAAATATATTAGATTAGAAAGTAGAAACCCTATCTATCTACCCCGCCCCGCTGTCTGCACACAACACACTCTCCTCTCAATCTCATCTCTCTGACTCTCTCTCCCTCAAGGCTTCCACCGTCCACAGCACCGTCTACCGTCCGCAGCGCCGACCACCGTCCACAGCGCCGACCACCGTGCTGCCCCTCCCCGTCTCCATCTTCTCCATTCCCGCCGTGGTGCCCCCTCCACAGCGCTGGCCCTGTCTCCATCTTCTCCATGTCTACCTCTGCAACCTCTGCTCCAAAGGTCAGCTCCATTCCCATATAACGTTTTTCTTTATTTTTCGTATGTTAAGCCTGTGAATCTGTGATTTGCTGAGAAAAAACAACCTGCAATAGCTCTATATAACGTTTTTCTTTTTTTTCAATTTGATAAGTAACCTACAATAGCTCCATATATGTCACTATGTGTTGTGAATCTTTTGATAAGTAAGCATGTGAATTTTTTCAATTTGCTTGAATTTTCAATCTTGTATTTTAATTTATTGGCATAAGCATTATATGTCAGCATGTGCCGTGCGTGTATATCAATTGAAAAGGCAAAGTAATAAAATATATTAGTATCAATTGAAAAGGCAAAGTAATAAGCCATGCATGTCAGAATGTTAAAGGTAATAACTTGCTTATTTATTTTTATATGTGACTTTTAATTAGTTTCATTTATTCATTGTTTACCTTTAACATTTATACTTATTCGTAATATTTTTTTTTGTTGGCAAGGTGCATGCTTGTTCCACAGTCAATGAGGATTATGATGAAGATGGAGAAGAACAGATCGATATTATTGATATGGTAATTATTTTACATCAATCTTATACTTTTATTATTGAAATAAATTTGTGTTGCTTTGCTTATGGTCTTTCTTTCTTCATTTTTTTAGGACGTCGATGATGTTGAAAGCAGCTGTAATATGGACGACTTGTTCCCATATTCTCAAGATTGATTGATCGCATTCACTTATTTTTCTATTACATGTGACTTTAGATATGTTTGTGTGATGTTTTGGTACTTATTATTGTGTTGTTATGGACGACTTGGTGACTTGTTTTGGTACTTATTACTGTGTTGTTATGGACGACTTGATGACTTGTTTTGGTACTTATTATTGTGTTTGAGGTGATTTTGTTATTTTAAACTTTAATTTAAACAAAAGGACAGATCCGTGGATCGGATCCGCAGAACCGCAAATCCGATGGATATGGATCTGGATTATAAATTTTTAGATCCGATGGATCTGGGATGGATCTGAATCTCAACAAAAAAATAGATCTGGATCTGGAATTAACACGATCCGGTCCAGATCCGATCCGTTGTCATCCCTATGTGCGATTGCCACCTGTAAAGGAGATTGCCAGCGAGTGCGTTTCTTTGCGATCGGTAGAGCGAGCGAACGGTCGCGAGCTCGGTGCTCGGCAGTGGTGCGTGCGCTGTGCAAGCAAGCTCGCTAGGGGTACGATACGCTCGTGCGATCGCCGCTACAGAGAGCCTTAGGGGCTAAGGGATAAAGTAGTATATTTATTAATATGTTTTATTATTTCATTTGGTGGGGGCTACATTTAAAATTATTCTTAAAACAAAAAGGGAAAATCTATTCGGTCACACCGTGACGAGTACATGTGAATAAATGGGTACCCATGGATATTCATACATGCATTTCTGGGTACCCTAACTCAAATAAGCGAAAAATGCATACTCATATCATTTCCATTTTTTTATAAAAAACCTAAAAATAACCTTATAATTTGGGTGTTTTTTCACTTGCTTGATTTTTCGATAATTTTTAGCGACACAAATTAATAACCAACTATGCAACAACAACTATACAACAACAACTATACAACAACAACAATAGAATCAATACTAAATTTAGTTTATATATTTAAGTTCAACAAACAAACAAAGTATTCAAAAATAATTAAACATCAAAGCAAAGTCTAAAACAAGAGACGATAACTAGATGAAGAAGTTTGGATAAAAGTGAAGAAGAGTGTAGACTGAAGAAAAAGAAATACTAGTTTACGCTTGATTTTAGGTAAAACTGAAAAATATTTTATTAATATATACCTATAATCTATATAAAAAATTAATAAATTATATAATAAATAATTTTAATTCTTTGACCGGATGTTGATCGGGTACCCAATATATCCATTAGATTTTTTTTTTTTTTTTTTTTTTTTGTGGAAAACTCATATACCCATACCTATCCAATACCCGTAAACTACGAGTATTGGATACCCGATACTTGGTTGGGTACGGGTTACCCGAAAACCCGTTTTCTTTACTTTCACACCTAGTGGCGGTGCCAGCGAGGCACACGTGTTAAAAAAATGAAAGTTAATCATAAAAATGAAAATTGTCACTTTTCCTATTAGGGTTTATGATTTCTCAATTAGAATATATATCCTTTTTTTCAAATCCCTATATTATCTTTTTTAACTTGTATAGTTGGTCACCGTTTAACCAAATAGCAGTACCTAAAAAAATTGGTCTAAATTCATGAACTATGCTCGTTGTTTAATTTTCTTTCAACATAAATTAGAATTTGGTATTAGTACATGAATTTTAGCTATTTTTGAATTTTTTCACAAATTAAACTTATCACCAAATCAAGATTGACGTTAATAAATTTTGATGGCATGGCAAGTTCTTATAACGTCTTTTGATTTTAGGATACTATCTAGGCACCAAACTTTTATTTTTGTTTGAAAAGAAAAGGAACGGGTGTCGTTTATAATTAGATCAAATTAACTCTTATTTAATGTATAAATTGATATAATATAGTATAATACTACCATTTATATATTAGTATGTACAATAAATCATCTGTATAAATTAATAAATGTGTTAATATTTGCTACTAGTGGGCTTTGACCTAGTGGGATAAGATATCTATCTTCTGTAAGAAGGGGACGGGTTTGATCTCGTATGGAGCATTTTTTTTCCCTTCGTTTTTTTCTCTTTTTTATTCAACATTTTTTTTCCCTTCGTTTTTTTCTCTTTTTTATTCAGTATTTTTTCTCTTTTTTATTCAGTTTAAATATGAAATCTGACAAGTCAAGATTCATTAGATAAATCATGGTCAATCAAATCGTAGATTGATATTAGTTAATTACATAATAATTAATGTAACATATTTGGTATTGTGTTCAACAAAAGTTGATGTCATTATTTGAATATGATTTAAATAGGCTTAGCTAAGAAATACGATGTCAGTACTTGATTTTAATTTAAAAGACGCAAATTATACAAGTTCCAATAATTACATCACTTTTATTTGTCGCAAATTCAAACAGACTTGCCAAATACTTTTTCCACGACTGGCAAAAGGGCATGTGGTGTCATTCTCTTGAGTTCTTTTATGAATGTGGAAAGAAAATCTCACAACTTTATTCTAGCCGTCATAATTCTTTATAGTGCATGTTTTATTTATAACCAAAAAGTATTACTCCTTTCGTTTAGGAATAAGTGTCCACTTTGTATTGGGTACCGAGATTAAGAAAGTTAATAAAGTAAAAGTTAGGATGTAGGGCTAGTGAGATAATAACAAAAAAACAGCGGTAATGACAAAAAGAGGTGGTATTGATCAAAAAGTAAGAATAAAGTTATTGGAATGATAAAAAGGTAAAAATAAAGTTGATGTAAGGTGGGGTCCTAAATGACAAAGGGTAGTAATATTGGGTAAGTAAAGAGAGTAGTGTTGTACAAAAAGGCAAAGTGGACACTTATTCACGAACATGATTACTGTTCTAAAGCGGACATTTATTCGTGAAAAGAGGGAGTAAGTTATTATTGCAACATATTATAAGCGGCGTCGCCTTAAAATCAAGCCAAATATAGAGAATTGTTTGGCAAATATCACAATTACATTATTATTATAAGCCTGATCGATTAAATTTTTTAAACTTGTCTCTTCCATGTCATGTTAGTATTACTTCAAGCCACAAAAGATCTTTATGAAGAAATTTAAGTAATTAAAAAAAAAATGAAACTTGAGTATTCTAATACCTGTAAGATAATAGAAACTAGTTTTGGGGTATTTCTCTAGAAACTACATAGCATAGATCCACAAAATTTGTATTGAAGAAATAAATTATGGGAACTCTATTTCATTGTATCATATGATACTAGTATGATAATAGTATGATGTATAACATCATATGAGAATTGTGATTAAATAAAATATCATTAAATAGAATGTGCAGTCTATGAATTTATTGTTTTACATGCTTCCACATGGTTATCCAATAATTAGGACAGAAAAATACTTTGATATAATTACTTAAATTGACTGGACGATCAAGATAATAATTGTATTATCATGGGCATCGAATTTAATTTTCATATTAATGTCATCGACATAATTGTATTATCACAGGAAGTTATATTATTTGTTTAATTTAACGTTTATTATGATACTTTCTTTTTTTGAATTCGTGGGATAGGTTGTGTACAATACAGATAGTGATTGTATATTCTACCTTGTCTGGAGTCTTTATGAGGAAATTTTATGCTATCATAAGTAGAGCTACTAATTACATGTATGTAGGTTAAGTACAGCCTGTTTTAGATAATTATCTCAGAAAATATAAAATGGACAATAGGAATTTACTCTTTTGAGGATTCTAATAATCTTAATCATGTTTCGAAATCTGGCTATTAATTTGGAGTAGCATTATTTTTATATTTAATCAATTGTATGTTGTGTGTACACATACTTGATTCAAAATTATAATACGTACCCTAAAAAAATTGAGCATAAAATAATAGTATAATGATATTCGGCCACAGCGTGGCCAGCCACACGCATAAAGAAAGAAAGTCGACTGTAGAAATGGAAATAATCACATTTTCCCCTTAAGGTTTACGCTCTCAATTAGGGTATATTTCCATTTTCAAAATCTATATTACCATTTTTAGCTTGTGTGGTCGGCCACAGTGTGGCCGAATATCATTACCCAAAATAATAATGGAACGGGTGGATCCATCATCTATTAAATATGCCATGTGTTTACACGTTATTGCAGATGAGTGAAGATTTAACTCAATGTACATCTACGATAATAATTGCAGATTGTTTTCGTTATAAAAAAAAAAGAATAAGATTGAGAGGGTGTTTGGCTGAACTTATAAGTTCCTAAATTTCTAAATAGTGAAATGCTTATAAGTTGTTTTAAAAATGTTATAAGCTCAACCAAACACGCTCTGAGTCATTGAGACGTGCATGGTTTCATATATGAAAATGGTACATGTTTGCTCATCATAGTAACTCTGATTAGAAATGTGGCTATGAGGTGAATTTATTTGCCTTCTACATTACAACATATTTTAGGTAATGGTATTGGACACACTCTGACCAGTTGCACTAACTAAAAAAATAAATATATTCTAATTGTGTAATCTAAACTTTAAAGAAAAATGTGATTTTTTCTATTTTTATAATTAACTTTTTTTTTAGCTACCGTGTGTCTGGATAAAATTATTCTATAGTATTTTATACCTCAAAATTTTATCTCGTGTCGTGTCATAATTGTAATTTTATATGACGGCGAGAGGCAAGAGTTCTTTTGTATACTATAGTGAAACCACATACATACTCATCGATACACATATCATCGACAACTTTAAATTTTTTCTGGCTATAATTATGAATGTTATCCACAAAATAATTTTGTGTACCTATCGTTGTTTAAAGATGAGCAAAAATAAAATATAATTAGCGACTGACAAGTAAAGGCGATTCAGTACAACTAAAGACAGTTACGCCGAACTCGGATAAAATAGTCATGAATATCAGAAATCATCACTAAATTCATGAAATTATTGTTTAAGATAATAAAAATTAACCTTATGTCATAATGACACATTAACGTTTTATAAACTAAAATAATAGTGATTACTAGTTTTTCTAATTTTTAGATTATTTCATAATTAATTAAAAATTTAAAGATGACATCACGGTAAATTCAAACCCGACACCCAAAAGGTCTCAGACATTAAACCACTACATCACCAACACATGTACACTAGTAATATTATTAAATGTCTCATGGTGATGTATTTTGTCAAAACATATTTATACACCCATTTATATTCTCTGCGACCTACTTATATTGTCATTCTTTTCTTATTTAGCTATCTCATTTATATTGTCATCTTCCAAATAAGTAAAGCTTTAAAATTTTGAAATCTTTCAAAAATGATGGAAATTGTTTACTTTCTATCATTTTATCTTTATTCTTAAATTTAGTGACAAATAGTAAAACCATAATTTCAATGACGAGAGAGTAGATGTTATTTTCTGTGATTTGAATTAATCATTTGAGGCGAAGTTGAGAATATACTCCCTTTGACCCATTCATATTATCAATTATTTTTTTTTTATTTATGTGTCTCACTTATATTGTCATCTTCCAAATAAAGAAAGTTTTAACCTTTTAAAATCCTTCAAAAGTGATGGGACTTATCCACTATCTATCTTTTTACCTTTATTCTTAATTTCTGTGTAGAATAATAACATGACAATATCAATGGGTCGGAGGGAGCATATATGATATGGAATTATCACCCTGGCCCATGTAAAATAATTGATAATGGGCCAACCTTTATAGAGCAGAAGCCCAAAGTCAACTTGCTAGAAGGAATTGAGCTCAAGCCTCGATTCTCATTGCTGAATTGACTATCTTACCCTCTTAAGGTGTGTCCCCTATTTAAAGGATCTTCGTCTCTTTTAGCATGGAGAGTTTTTCCCTAGTTTTCTTTTAGCTTTTTCTTTTAAATGTTTTAACTCGGATATCCATTTTTTCCTCCAGATCACTGACTTGAGCGTAACAGGGTCTTCTCCGAGAATCCCCCGGTGTGAGACTTTGTTTACGCAGGATTGGTGAAATTCGGAAACCCATCAAATAAAAGAGAGAAGGTAGATTTCGGGAGCGAGCTTTGGTTTTCTACGTTCGTTTCTTTGGTGTCAGTTTATTTTACTCATGTTGGTAGAGTCTTAAACCAGCTCTACCAATATATAAACTCTAACCTTTTAAACCAAATCTAGATCAAATTGAACGGAAATTATCTAAGAGCACTTACTACGGGTATTTAGTTAGACGTAGGTTGAAGCACTGAGAAGCGTGATTTTAATGATTGGTGATATTTAGTTAGACATAAGTTGATTTTCCCACTACAATGGGGTTGAGTAAGGCCTAGGTCTAAGCACTGGGAAGCGTGATTTTAATGATTGAATAGATTTTATTTTGTTGTTTTTTTTATTTGTAATAAATATTATTAAAAATAACTTAATTAAATTCAGAAATTAATAAATGACAATTTTATTATTTTTTTTTTGAAAAAACGAGTGAATTGTATGATGAATGAATTGGATGAATTGATGTGGTGGTGTGGTATGGATGAATTGATGTGGTGGTGTGGTGGGATATATATAGGGAAAAAATGGGAATAACCGTTGCTGGTAGCAAAATATACGTTGGAGACAAAAAAATATAACCGTTGATTTTTATTAATTTTGTAATCAGGAAAAAAAAAATTGGACTGGACCAATGGGGACACGCCGCGTGTCCCCATTTTGCTGCTACTCAGAGTCGAGGGTTGAGTCGAAATTTCGACACACCCATCGACACACCCATCGACATAGGGGTGTGTCGATCGCCCACTATGGGCTCGACATAGGCTATGTCGAGTGGGGGGGTGTGTCGATCCACTCGACACCACCCTTCGACATGCGTAGTAAGTGCCCTAAGAGCACTTACTACGGGTATTTAGTTAGACCTAGGTTGAAGCACTGAGAAGCGTGATTTTAATGATTGGTGATATTTAGTTAGACATAGGTTGATTTTCCCACTACAATGAGGTTGAGTGGAGGGGTGTGTTGAAGTATTGGGAAGCGTGATTTTAGTAAGTGAGAGATTAATTTTTTAATCAGAAAAATAAAAAAAAAATAAAAAAAAAATTGGACGGACCAATGGGGACACGCCACGTGTCCCCATTATTGCGGCTGCTTGAGTCGAAGGGTGTGTCGAAATTTAGACACACCCTTCGACACACCCTTAAACATAGGGTGTGTCTAGCGCTCCACTATAGCAACGATATAGGGTATGTCGAGTGGGGGGTGTGTCGAGTGCTTCGACACCACCCATCGACATAGCCCTTCGCACTCCGTAGCAAGTGCTCTAAATCATATCTCCGGCGAATAGAAGAGGGGGGCCCGGGCTGCGCTGCTTTCTTTCTTCTGACACGATGCGTTGGTCTCTTTCTCTCTCAGCCCCAGACAAAGAGAGGTCTGAAGCGCCGGTTAGAGAGAGAAAGTGAGACAAAAAAGAAAAGGACTGCTGAAGCTTTCAAGGGAGAAAGAGAGAGAGAAAGAGTTACTATGAATGAATGATGTGTTGGTTGTAATAACTGACGAATGCAGTGGTTTCCTTTTCCATGTCAGCATTTCAGTAAAATATTAAATGTTTTTAAGAAATTGATTCTTTACATAGTTCATCTAAGAATTACTACTACTTCTCACAAACCAACAAACTAAAAACAACTAATTTAATACTCACTCTGTTCACGATATGGTTCTTCATCTCCTCCACCATCTTCATATGAATATAAAATTGCTTCGACGTTTTTTTTACGTGTTCATGTCGAGAGCATATTGTTTCACTTGGGCTATCTCACGCATAGCCTCGATTTCCGCCGCCTTCGCCGTCGCCATCGAGGCGAGGTTGGAGTTGGCGGACTCTATCCACGCTAGTGCGTTGGAATGCTCCGAGCCCGAGTTTTCCTTGCCCTTTCCCTCCACCACCGTCTTCGCCACCTATTGCCCAATAGGCCAACGTGGGTCTTGATCGGAGGAAGTTGTCGTGTAAATACCTTCCGCCATATTCTTCGCCCGTTTTATGGAGTGAACGTCTCTGAGTTTGAGGGCCTGAAACTTTGGGTAGTTGTGCAAAAACTCTCAAGCCTTGTAGTTTTTGAACGGTAAGTCGTTGTGCTCTTGACAATATATCCGTTGGGCTTTCTTCGTGATCATGTTGTCGCAAGTCTTGCTCTCACGTTTGTCGTTCGCTCTTTGGATTCTGGATATCCAATCCTTGACTTCGCCGGCGAGGCGTTGGAAATGGAACTTGATATGCCCTTTATTGAGAGGTAGGTTGGCGCAGACAAAGGCGTTGAAACGCACCGTCACTCGGCCCTCATGTTTTTCACCTGTTGGTCGGCGCCGCGAATAGAATCGCACGTCTACTCCTTTGAAATTTGAGCGATCACCTTAATCTCCTTGGTGGTGTAACTGTGCCGCTTCATTCTCTCCTTTTTCACCTCGGCGACTTTTCATTTTCGTTTCCTTTTGTCGGCGGTGGCGGTGTAAAGCCCCGGTCTTTTAAATTCAGAATTAGTTAAAACTTAAGATCGTAAATAGGACTTTTGCATTCTTAAGAAATTAAAATCGAGTTAAAGTGATGAGTCTAATTTTATTCTCGTATGAACGTCTCGGAATTAATATTTTTAAATTTATTATTTAATTACTAGTCGAGTCATTTTCCTCAATAATTCTTGTTCCATAGATCGCATAATATTTTGCTCAACTAATAATTTGAAGTTACAACTTGAGAATATAATTATACGATTTTCCTGTGATATACGAAGAATTATATATGTGTGAAAAAGGAATCCATGTCATCTTAGATTAATAAATTAAAAGAATACTAACTTACTTTCCTAACACCACCCAGAAGTTGACAACTCACCTAGTAACCCCCCTATTCTCTTTTTTCTTACCCACTAAACTAAAATCAGCAGCACAATCTCTTCCCATTCACCTTCATTCACGTAAGAAATAGAGAGAGAAAGAGAAGAGAGTTTCCTCTATTGTTGCACCTTGAAGCTCCAAGTTCAAGCTCTTCTCTTGGTTCAATTTCTTTTCCATCATTGTATTCAATAAGGTGAGTTTCCCCTTTTCATTTCTATGCAAAAGATTTTTGTTTTTGAGTCCCTTTAATTTCGAAAAATAAGGAAATAATTAGAGTTTATTGTCCAATCTCTTGTATGATGTTTCTATGGTGTATCTATGATATTTGGTAGTCACCAAAAGTGAATTCGAGCTATGTTTAGGAATGGACCTGGTATAAATATGAAAATATAAAAACTTTCTCATGTGGGTTCCTTGTTTATCAAAAATTTTAGGAATTAATGGATGCTAGTATTGAATGCCAAGTTTTAGTATTTCTATAGTCGTAGAAAATCTGCACGTCTGCCACCCTTAACCAAAACAGCCATAACTCTTTGATCGTTTCATATTTTTGAGATCCGCAAGCTGGGTTGGAAAGTAGACATCCGTAGCTTTCTAATGATATGAAATAAGCTCTCTAATTCTTTCTGAACAGTTACGGAACTGCATTCGTGTACAGTGAATGTGCACATAAATTTTGCTTGACAAAAATGCTAAGTGTATGAAGTTTGTTTTAGAAGTAAGCGTCAAGTTGAGCTGAGCGCAAGTTGAGTTGAGCGTCAAGATGAGCTGAGCGTAAGTTGAGCTTACTCTTGCAACTGAGCTTACTGCTGCAACTGAGCTTCTTACATGGATTTTTCTGTTGATGTGTCATCTTCTCAGTTGTAAATTTCTTGGTTTCGTTAAAAGACTTAGAATTGATGCAAAGCCTAAGGTCCAAAACTTGTTTATCGAGTCCGTTGTTTGTTAGGTTTTATTAGACTCGATTGACCTCTAAAGCTTAGTTGTTTGCATTGTAAGGTGGAACAAGGAAGTGGAGCTTAAGAAGGAGTCAGAGGATGTTATCGCTTTGTGATCTTTTGCTACCAGGTGGGCTTTCTAACGAAATGAATCGAGCTCGTACTCGTTATTTGAAATGATTTGAAAGTGAACTTTGTTTTAAATGATTATCATGCATAAATGTTTTATGTGGATTCTTATGAACCTATCTGTGTTGGCTTGCCAACTTATAAAAAACGATCGAATCCTGAGCTTGACAGAGATCGCTAGCCGGGGTTAGTGTATCGAATACTCGAGATTGTGAGCTATCTTTTGGAGTGCCTGATCTCGGGGAGTAGCATTTGTGGTAGGTGGCCACCTTCCCCAGCGTATTCGGATATGGTTATTATGATGATGAAATTGCGCAATATGAGATAAAAAGATTTAGTAAGCATAGATTTTTCCTAAAAACCCCTGTGTGTTACTAATTTACATGCATGATTATAAATATGAAAGTATGTTTTTATTTTATTTATTATTTTTTTTATATTTTGGCACGTGTTCACTGAGTACCTTGTACTCAGCCCTGCATATCTTTTAAAACTGTACAGGTTGAGCTGATGACGTCATAGCGGGTGTTGAGTGGAAGCTTTTATCTAGTGAAACAATGTTAAACTCCGATTATATATCTTTATATATGTAATCAAACTACGTCTTTCCGCTACAAACACTCTGTTGTGCCTAGACATTTTGTTAAGACTTATTATCTAAATATTAGTGTCTATTTTAAGTATTTCTTGACTATTCATTTCATGCTATGTAAGTCTCTTGAATTCTAAATCATTTCTTCGGAATTAATCCCCTTATCGATATTATGCAATGTAATTCATGGAACCTTGTATCTTCTCTTTATTGAAATGTTGTTACCCCTTTCTTCCCCGCTTCTAAATTCTCACCCCGAGTTACACCTCAGTTGTGTCGTCTTTAATGATTGAGGTTGTGACATGCGGCGATAGGCTCCTCATCCTCGGCGTTGCCATCGGTTGCGGAGGCAGCCCACTCTTCGGATTGAGCCTCGTTAAGATTGATTGAGTCGAGGCCGGCCGAGACAAATTAAGATTGTGACATGTGAATGCAATCACGATTGAAGCAAACCAACAACACAACTACAATGATTGCATGTGATTGAGCTAAGAAGAAAATATAAACCTTAATGCAGGATATGAAAATGAACGCAAGGATTTTACGTGGTTCGATCCAAATAGATCTACTTCCACGGGAAGTCTGTCGAAACTCTCATTATCGATGAACAAGATCAGAGATTACAAGATTCGAGATTACAACCTTCACTTACGAAGAATTCTTGCTAAAAAAACTCTCATAACCTCTCAACTCTCTTTAGCTATTCTAACTTCTCTCATACAACTAATGAATCAGAATTAGAATACAACTAACAACACGAGGATTAGCATATATTGCTCTCCAAGAAATGATCTTGACCATCCAAGTTGTACAGCTGCGATCTCTCAGCAAATGCTCTATTATTTATTCACCCCTTAACAATCTCCACCTTGAATCAATAATAAAGTATACCCGGCATTCCTCCACCTTAGCCCCATCAAAGGGCTTACCACACTTCATCAAAGACTAGTGTTGCTGCCGGAGCAGCTTCACCAAGTCCAAACAATGCTTGAACTTAGCAGTAGGAAGAGCTTTGGTCAGCATATCTGCAATATTTTCTTCAATAGATAGCTTAACCACTTTCACCTTTCCCTTTGCAACTTCATCTCTGATAAGTGATGCCTCACATCAATGTGTTTGCTCCTTTCATGAAACACTTGATGCTTAACTAAGTGAATAACACTTTGATTATCACAATTAATCTCAACACAGTCTTGAATCACTCCAAACTTAGAAAAAATACCCTTCAACCATAGAGCTTCCTTTACAGCTTCTGTTAGAGCTAAGTATTCTGCCTCAGCTGTTGAGAGAGCAACCACTGATTGAAGAACCGACTTCCAACTTATTGCAGAACTAAATAGAGTGAAAACATACCCAGTCTGTAACTTTCTTGTATCCAAGCTCGTAGCAAAATCAGAATCCACATATCCAACTAGGTAACCCCCACTAGATTCTTGCATTTCAAACAATATCCCATAATCATCAGCTCCCCATATACCTTAATATCCATTTCAGAGCTTCCCAATGTGACTTCTCAGGATCTGCCATGAATCTACTTGCCACACTGATGGCATGAGATAAGTCAGGTCTTGTACAAATCATGTTGTACATGACACTCTCAACAATACTGGAATATGGAATATTCATCATAAACTTCCTTTCAGCTTCATCATTTGGCAAGTTCACTGCTGAGCTTGAAATGCTGAGCTAAAGGAACCTGTACTGCTCTAGATTTTGTCATGTGAAATTTCTTCAGAATTTTCTTCACATAGTCTTCTTGACAAAGCCATAACTTGTTGTTATCTTTATCTCTAATGATATTCATCCCAGTATCCTTCTAGCTTCACCTAGATCTTTCATCTCAAACTTAGTCTGCAAATCCAGCTTCACCTTCTCAATCTCTTTCTTGCTTTTACTTGCAACCAGCATGTCATCAACATACAACAAGAGATAAGTAGTTTCTCCAGTTTCTGAGATTCTCAAATACACATGAATCATACTCCGATCTTGTGAACCCTATTCGAATCATGTGCTCATCAAACTTCTTATACCACTGTCTAATGCTTTGCTTTAATCCATACAAAGATTTCTTCAATAAACACACTTTTCTCTCTTGTCTAGGTTCCACAAAACCCTCTGGCTGATTCATGTAGATATTCTCTTCCAAATCTCCATGAAGGAAAGCTGTCTTCACATCCAATTGTTGTAGTTCTAAACCATACTGAGCTACTATAGCCATCAACATTCTGATTGAGGTGTGCTTTACCACAGGAGAGAACACCTCATTAAAATCTATTCCTTCTCTCTGTGTATAACCCTTAGCTATAAGCCAAGCTTTATATCTCAGCTTCTCCACACTGAAAACTTCTATCTTGATCTTGAAAATCCACTTGCATCCAATGCATTTTTGCAGCTTTAGCTTGTTGACTAACACCCAAGTGCCATTTCTGAACAAAGATTCCAGTTCCTCTTTCATAGCTTGAAGCCACTTGTCCTTATCTTTGCTACTCATTGCTTCCTTGTAGGTCTTGGGCTCATCATAGGTGATCTCTTCAGCAACATGGAAAGCATAAGAGATCAAATCTGCATGACCATATCTGTTAAGAGGTTGTATAGTTCTTCTGCTTCTATCTCTAGCCAAGAGATAATCTTGCAGCTCTGCCCTTTGATCTCCAGAACCTGTTTCCTCTTCATGATATTGATTAACACTCTCATCATCCACATTCTGTGATCCTGAAACAACAAACTCATCACCATGCTCCACCTCAAATACTATCACCTCCCTTGTGATCTCCTCATGATTAGGAACCTGTAGATAAGACATCTTTTCCTCATCAAAGGTCACATCTCGACTTATAATAGCCTTCTGATTTCCAGATTCAGTACACCACAATTTATACCCTTTTACCTTTTTTGGATATCCAGTCATAACACACTTGATTGCTCTTGGCTGCAGCTTATCCTGCGTGGGCGATGATATGTTAGGTTTTCGCAGAGGAGGGAGGTGCTGGGTATGGAGAGAGAAAAGTAAAGATAATGAAAAGTTAGAAAGTGAGGGGGTGGATGAGTGCGAATCAGGGGTGGGTGGATTACACAATTAGGGGGTATATGGACAACTAATAACTCTTTAATAGGGCCCTAATAATTCTATATTTGGAATGAGACACTTATTGTGGGACGGCTTAAAATGGAATAGAGGCACCTATCTTGGGATGGGGGGAGTATTTTTCTTCCCAAATTTAGACACCGATTAAAATTGATGCGACCATCAAATTGGAGACAGTGTAACTTAATTAGTTTTTTTCTTAAATAATATAATTAAAAGTACGTCGTCCCTTTGAGTTACCGCTCAATTTAATTTGCTAAGTCAGCTGTGATTTTTACCCCGTTTATGTCGGTTTTTGGTTACCGACTAACCGACGGTTAACGGTTCGGTCGGTTAAAAACCAAAAACCGGCTACCGTGTTTAGTCACCCCTAAACCGAGGGCATCATTGGTTAGTAACAAGAAAGTAGAAACTATTATAATCTGTAAGCAATGATATCTTTGTGCATAAATTAAATGCAAAATTTATGAGTAAATATTCGTCAAGTTAGTCTCTAGTCATTATTAGGCCTAGTTAATTTAAAAGGTCAAATTAATTTTAACGATTACTAATTACATCGAGCAGCTCACAATATTCCCATAATTAATTTGTAATCATGTTTCCAAGGGCCTCGCATCTTTTGTCAAATCGTCTTATTGTGGAAGATCAACTTAATATGGAAATATTTGTTTATTTTGGATTTTCTTTTTAAAAAATTGAAATATAAACAAATTTAAAATCCAATTATCAAATAATTAGAAATAATCATAAACCTCCGTCCATTCCGTCTCATCATTTTCAACCCTTTTCATGTTTTCAGCATTTTTAGAGATGAAATGAAAATTATCTTATTGATTTTTTTTATACAGAAATGATTTTTTTTACATTATATAAAAATGAAATTAAAGTGTTTGAATAGTTTCTCTAGATCGATATTTTATGCACACAATATATCAAGTGCTATTGATATTAAAAGATTTAAAACATGAATAGTGAAGTCAAGAAAAATCTTGCCTATTGATTTGATTTGTAGGTGAAAAAAGATTGAGCACCCTCTTTTCTATCAGAGAGAATTTAGAGATACATATTCCTTCAATTCAACTGTCTTCAAGTTGTCTCTATCTTTAATATTAAATAATTTTTCATTTTCATTAAATTAATTTATAAAATTCCATTAATAAAAATAACATAAAAAATTACTTTAATTCAAATAAAATAAAATATTACAATAATTGCAATAAAAAAAATTACATTAATTGAAATAAAAAATTTACATTAATTAAAATATGGACTACTCAGGTACACATCCAAATTTGCGCCAAAGGTGCTCGATGAGATCATTGGTGAACCGATGATGCTTTTGTTGATCTCTCAAGTCGGCTTCCCGTTTGAGATATTCCTCAAAGGAGAGCGGAGTGGCCCTCCGGGATATCCTGCTAGTGGACGGAGAATCGGCCTCATCTCTCCAATTCTCCGCATCCTCTTGCTCGTCTTCGATGATCATGTTGTGCAAAATAATGCACGTGAACATGATATCTCGGAGATGCTCGTATACCAGCACTGACCCGGAGCCCAAATTATTCCCCATCGGGCTTGGAGAACTCCAAAGGCCCGCTCTATGTCCTTTCTGGCCAATTTCTCCATCTTCTTGAATCTCGTCGTCTTTGGGTCAGTTTCAACCTTCGGCGCCTTGATCAGTGTTGGCCAACAAGGGTAGATCCCGTCGGTCAAGTAGTACCTCTTGTCGTACTGCCAACCCATGACGGTGAAGTTGCACGCCGGAGCCTTATCATCAAGCACGTCGGCGAACAAGGGTGACAAATTGAGAACGTTGTGTCGTTGTTGGAGCCGACACACCCAAAAAAGGCATGCCAGATCTACAAATCATGCGATGCCACCGCCTCCAAAATTAAGGTGGGCTTGCCTTGATCGCCGCGCGTGTAGGCACCCGGCCACCCTTTTGGGCAGTTCCTCCAAGCCTAGTGCATGCAATCTAGGCTCTCAAGCATCCCCGGAAACCCATGCTGCGTCTCGTGCATTTGGAGCAGACGAGCGGTGTCGACAGTGTTTGGCTTCCTCAAGTATCGCTCGCCGAAGTGGTCGATCATTGCTCGGCAAAATTTTTTGAGGCAAAGCTGGCCCGTGTTATCTCCGATCTTCAAATACTCGTCGAACACATCCGCTACTCCACCGGTGGCATGTTGTCGCACCGCCATCGTGCATTTTTACACCGACGTCAGCCTCCATCGTCCAAGTGCATCTTGTCGATGAGTGAAGAAGTGGACGTTGCCCTCCAACGTCTTGCAGATACGCAAGAACATATGCTTATGCATCTGGAAATGGCGTCAGAAAAAGTGCTCGCCGTAGGTGGGGTTGTCGGCGAAGTAGTCGGCGTGTAGGGGCGCACACACTGCTTCACGATCGCGGTCGACGAACGACCTCACCCTCTTCTTCTTCTTCTTCTTCTTCTTCTTCTTCTTCTGCGCCGCTAAGTGTGCACGGAGGGCTCGTTCCACGTCCACCATCATCTCCTAGACCTCGTAGTCGGTGCCGATCTTTTCATATTCCACCGACGAAGATGAAATGCTCGATGAAGACATCTTTTGAAAGAGAAAGAGATTGTATTTTTTTGTGGGATAAACTAGGGAAGAGAGGTTGAATTTATAGTGCAAAAAAAGAATTAAATAAAAATCGGTTGCATAGCCGTTGGAAAACGGTCGGATTTTTCAAGTCTATACCATTTAGGCGCGTGTAAAATACGCTGCATCAATTATTTATTTATTTATTATTTTTTCGGCCCGCGTGTGTAATACACGCGCTACCTCGAGCCGGTCTCATTTCCTCGAGCCGGTCTCGAGCCCTCCGTCGCTGCAACACAGCGGTCTCCAGCCGCACCGGTCTCGAGCTGCCTTCAAGACACGGCTTGGAGACCGCGTTGCGGGTAGCCTAAGAAGATATCGTAGGATTTTGCCCGCGACATACCTTTTGTCTGCACAAGTTCCATTGAACCCTTGGTTCAAGCAATCATCCATTCATTTATATGTTCTTGAAAAGTGGTCTCCCAATATTTCATTCAAAATTTTTGTTATAATTTTTTGAAAAGGAATTTTTTTTTTTTATTAATTAAGCAAATCAACGTACAAGACTAATATCCAAAAACCCCGATAGAAAATTTGACTTCTAGATCGTTACATCCGAATGCTTAAAAGTATACTAAGCTAAATTATTGCTTTATTAGCTTATCGACGAATATCAGCAATTTCCACCACAACATTTTTCTTGACAACAACGAAGGATCAAACCATTCGTTTGGCAATGCGTAAAGACAAAAAGTGGAGCATGATCATTCTCAACACCCAACATTATCGCATGTAACTCAACAACGAGTACGGTAGGTAGAAACCTTCGTCCATTCACAGTTGATCTACACAGTTGATCATTTGATCATTTGATCATTTGCCATTAATGCAAATTCTTTAAATTTTAGATTTTATGCAGTAGTTAAGGTTAAGGAGAATAATTTTATCACTAAGCCTAATTTTATATGACACATGGGATACTAGTAGTGGTGGGAAATTCTATTAGAGGTGTACATGTAAAACAATTTCCTAAGAGTAATTTTATTTTTATTACCATTCCTCGATTATTTTCTTTCCTTTCGACACAATGATGGCCATGAACCAATTTCTACGTACATTACTAATAAATGTATGCAACATCTCAAAAAGTTGTTGGAAATGGTTTAGTAATTAACCATTAATTGTAAATAAATATTGTTAATTAATTATTATTTAATTAAAATATTTGTTGGATATTAATCTACACCGTGAGTAGATGAACGTGGTATATTTAATATCTCTAAATCGATTTCCGGTGAGTGAGATATTGTATTCTAAAGGTTGGATGTTGAAGTAGTAACTAACATGTTATTAATTATAATAAATGTTAGTTGTCCCACATCGGTTATATGTGGATGATTTGACTAGTATTTAAGACTATGTCTGTATGAGCTTAATAACTTGTTGGGTTAGTGTGTATGGGTGTTCACGCGCGCGCCGCCGCCCGTCCGGACGGGCGGGCTCGGGCCTGGGACTTGGATTTTGGCAATTGGTGTTTGGGCCTTATCTTTTTGGACCAACTCCACAAGTTCAATTCTTTAATTGTTGAGCCCAATCCGAAAGCCCAGCCGTGTGAAACCCATCGGCCCAAGACCTTTGGTCTCTGTAACAGCCAAGGCTGTTCACTTCCGCTGGCCACCTCTTCACGTCCAGAAACCGCCGGCCATGAATGGCTGTGTTAATGTGACGAGCCCCTCCACATGTCCGAGAGCTGCTATATAAGGGAGACATCGTCATTTGCATTCGACACTCAGAAAAACGCGATTTGCACTCCTCTCTGCATAGCATAGCATTTCATACACTTTCGAGTTCAGTCTTCGTTCCAGTTCTGTTCACCGGAGCTCAGTTCTGTTTGTGGTGCTACTACAGCCAAGACGTCAAGATCGTTTTAATCTTTGGGGACGAGCCGCCTTACCGCGAGCACTACCGGGGCGTATTCTCGTCTTGCGGGCAGAAGTTCTACTTCGGACGATCTCTGGTTTTCCTAATCTCTGTTCTTCAGTTTCCTTTGTAATTCTTACAAGTTCTGTTTCTGTTCAAGTATATCAATAAAAGAAGTATTGTTCATTGATATCTACACGAGCAACTACCCGATTCCTAACAAAAGTTACGGCAAAATTTTGGCTTACTACATAGTACTATCACTCTAATAACTATTCTAAGTATGCAAGATCGTCGTACCAATTTAAATAGCTATTCACAATATTGTCCATGAACTATGCGGCAATGCCTCTCTACTTCTAATAAGTTTCTCATTTATAAATTAATCTATTTAGAAATTCTAAAATAAAATGATGTTGGAACTTTCTATTTTACTCATTATAATGCAAATTCTTGACTTCATTAGCTTTTCTTATTATGTGAATTTTGACGGCTTAAAACACTTATTATAGCAATGAAGCGAGTTTTAGTAAAATTTTGGAAACATGCACATTCTTATGGGGTGGACGAAAAAAAGGAATATTATACAATTTCTTATCGAGACATAGAGTATCAAATTTCAAAATCTTACAATCACGAATGCACTCATTCCATCACCATTCGGGATAAGTGTCCTACTTTCCTTATTGGTAAATTCAAGATAAGTGTCCTCATTCCATCACGAATGCACTCACACAGGCTATTTCGATGGCCGACTTGAGACAGTCGAGTCATCGAGACACCTGCTGCAAGCCACAACAGCTCAAGCATGTCCCGCCGCGTCGAACCGTCTCGATATGGCGCGTGCAGAACACACGCTCTATTTTAGAAAGAAAAAAAAAATAATAAATAAAAAATTGCAACGCGTGTGTTACATATTTTCTCCACACCAAATTCACTTTCCTCTTCTTTTCTCTCTAGGCTTTCTCTCAATTCTTCCGTCCAAAAAATAGCTTCCTCGTCGATTTTCTCTCTCGAATACGAGTCTCATGGCACCGACAACGAGATTATCTCGCTTGTCACCAACGTGCAAGAAGCTCTAGTTCAACAGTTTGCCGCAAAGAAAAAGAAGGAAGGGAAGAGGACCGTTGTATAGTGCGATCGTGAGGCGGTTTGCCGGCAGTTGAACGCCGACTACTTTGACGATAACCCCACTTATGTCCCTTCAGTTTTCCTTCGGCGTTTCGAATGCAGAAGCATTTGTTCTTGCGCATTTGCACGACATTGGAGCAAAAAGTGCGCTACTTCAAGCAGAAAAGAGATGCAATGAGCAAATGAGATCGGGCTGACATCGGTGAAAAAATGCACAATGGCAATTCGGTAATTAGCCACTGGTGGTGCACCGGGTGTTTTCGATGAGTACTTGAAGACCGGAGATATAACGGGCCGTCAATGCCTCTGGAAAGCTGTCATTGAGCTTTTCGGTGACGTGTACTTGAGGAAGCCAAATGCTCAAGACACCGCTTGGCTGCTGCAGATGCACGAGAAGAGGCACGACTTTCCGGGGATGCTCGAGAGCCTTAATTTTATGCATTGAACATGGAAGAATTGCTTGAAAGCATGGGCGGCTGCCTACACACGAGGAGATGTGGGCGTGCCTACCTTAATTCTTGAGGCTGTGGCGTCTCAAGATTTATGGATCTAGGACGCCTTTTTTGGAGTAGTCGGCTCCAATAACGATATCAACGTCCTCAATCAGTCGCCGTTATTCACTGACGTAAGACATTCTTGAAGATAGGGCTCCGACATGAGAATTCGTTGTGAAGGAAGGCACTACGACACGGGTTGCTACTTAACCGGTGAGATCTACCCTTGTTGGCCAACACTGATCAAGAGTCCCATGATCCTAACGGACCTGAAGTCGGCGAGGTTCAAGAAGATGTAAGAAGCGGCGAGGAAGGATATCAAACGGGCGTTTGGAGTTCTTCAAGTCCGATGGGAGAATTATCAGGAATCTTGCTCGAAACTGGTATGCGAAACACCTCCAGAACATCATGTTTACTTGCATTATTTTACACAACATGATCATTGAAGACGAAAGAGTGGATGCTGAGAACTGGAGAGATGACACGAAAGCATCGACCCCGAGTGGTGTAGACCGGCAACCCACTCCGTTGGCCTTCAAAGATGACTCCAACGGGAAGAAGAGGTGAGAGATGCAAGGAAGCACCAGCGGCTCACCAATGATTTGATGGAGCATCTTAGGGTTCGATTTGGACCTCTTCAAGACTATGATGTATTTTTTTATTATTTCAATTAATATATTGTAGCAGGATTTGTTTCAATTAATGAAATTTTCGAATTTTCGATTAAAATTAATACAAAATTAATTTTCAGAAACTAATTAGATAGAGACAGTCTCATTCTAGGCGACTGTCTCTATTTGGACCCCACTGGAGATGGAGACACCAAAGTGTCTCCATTATTATGGATGGTCTAAATATGGAAAGTATCTTCTCTTACAAAAAGGTGTGAACTCTCACCACCTTCCCTATTTATAACCTTTCTCCTTAATTCATGTGCCGAAAGAAACTAGACAGTTATCTTGGGAGTGAGAGAGTATAATTTAGGTTAGTTCGTTCCTTGTTATAATCCTAACTCCGATAATGCTAGACACATTCAAAGAAACGGTGGATGCAGCATAGAGAGAGGGTGGTTGTTCAGACTTCAAAATTGGAAATGGTAACAAATTCTGATGTGTGATTCTGATGTCCGACTGAAAAGGCGTGAGGTACTCTTATTTTTACCTCTCTCCAACAAACACATGGCTTTGACCATCATCACTCTCCCTTCCCCCATCCCTTTTTCTCATTGCTCCACTCATTTAACAATTGGGTAAAACTTAAAACTATCATCTCTTTTACAAATTATAATATTCCCTCCGATTTACGAAAATTTTCATGTTAATGTTTGACACGGAGATTAAAAATAAATATAAAAAGATAAAAAGTGGGTAGGTAGGCCTAATTACTTTTGGAGAATTTTAAAGGGTTAAATTTTTTTCTTTATTTGGATAATGACAATATGAGTATGACACTTAAATAAAGAAAAGATGACAATATGAATGACTCGAATGGAGTATTACTTTTGAATGGGTATTAATCAAATTAAATTCTAAATTATCTCTTATTCTAATGATATCTTAAACTATTCAATCTAATAAGGTGTGGGTTGTCTACACATTTTTTGTACTATGAATTTGTGGCTTGTTAAATAGTTGAGAATTTCCCCCAAAATAGCACTTCTTCTCTATCACTTTTAAATTTTAGCACCTTTCATAATTCTTTATAATTTTAGCACTTTTGGACTTTTTTGCCCCTCTTTTATTCTTTTTCACAAAGTTTTCAACGTGAATAATTGTATTGTCGATAACATTTTTATAAAATGTGAATTAACGTATTATAAAATGTGAAGTGCCACTGCCACCGCCTTCCGGCCGTCGCGCCAGCACCATCGCCGCCGTCGCCGGCGGTGGTCGAAAAAAAAAATTTGTTACTCACCACAAAAAAAAGTGTGACTGACCCAAAAAAAAAAAAAAAAACGCCGCTCCGCCGCGGCGGTGGTCATAAAAAAAATTGTGTGACTAACAAAAAAAAAATGTGACTGACCCAAAAAAAAAAACCTCTGCTCTGCCGCCGCCGCCGGTGGTCACAAAAAAAATTTTGTAACTCACCACAAAAAAAAGTGTGACTGATCCAAAAAAAAAAGAAACCGCCGTCAGTCACATTTTTTTTTGTGACTCACCACAAAAAAAAGTGTGGCTGACCCAAAAAAAAAAAACCACCGTTAGTCACATTTTTTTTTGGTGAGTCACACAATTTTTTTGTGACCACCGCCGTTGGTGGCGGCACCGGCACCGGCGGCAGAGCGGCAATTTTTTTTTCCTTTTGGGTCAGTCACACTTTTTTTTGTGGTGAGTCACAAATTTTTTTTTGTGATTGCCGCCGGCGGCGATTTTTTTTTTTGGGTAAGTCATAATTTTTTTTTTGGCGGGTCACAAAATTTTTTTCGTGACCACCGCCGACGGCGGCGGCGGCGGAGCGGCGGTTCTTTTTTTTTGGGTCAGTCACACTTTTTTTTGTGGTAGTCACAAATTTTTTTTCGTGACCACCGCCGGCGACGATGGTAGTGGCGCGACAGCCGGAAGGCGGTGGTAGTGGCGGTGGAAATGTTTGAGTTTGGAGTAGAGAAATATAAAAAACTATTAAATCATCAAATATTTTTTGTTACTTGATCTTTTGGTAATTTTCAATTAATAAGAAAGGTAAAAAAGTCACAAAGTGCTAAAATTATCATGAATTATGAAAGGTGGTGATAGAGAAAAGGTACTATTTTAATAATCCTCTCTAGATAGTTTGTTCTTGCATAACTCTAATGATGGTGAAAGCACTACTATAATTCATATAGAATTATTTGTAATATTATGAAATTGCGATGATAATGTAATTTATATCCATCTAACAAAAAATTTTGAGTTATTGTTGTGCCAAACGCGTTCTCTTGATGTTTTTCGTTGATGAAATGCTAACATATAAAGATCCAAATTAAATTTCTTTTAGATAATCTTGGCAAAACGTCATCGTTTTACGTTGTCACTTTTTAAACATCAATGTTTCAAACTAGACATAAAACGTTAGCCATGACATATTTGGCACCACATTAAAAATTCAAGTCTCCTATTGATAAAATTTAGTCTCTACAACAAATAGCTATGCATAAATATTTAAGAAAATTGGTATAATCCAACCAAATTTCATTTAACGCAAACTAAATAAACATGCGAAAACTATTGACTCATATCTAGTGTAAAATCGAAAAATCACGATTGACCATAAATGTTGATCATCGAGTCCTTACATAACATAGATTCTACCTAGAAGCACAAGAATATGCTTTATTAACAAATGTTATCTCTCCTAGTCGATGCAAAATTATACCCTTCAAGAACCCTACTAGTTATGCTGGGAGCGATGTTTTTAGTCCCATAGCAACGTCGGAAGGAACTTACTACGTTAGTGAAGATTCAGCGTTTGAAATACTCTTTTATGAATCTTTCTCCGTAAGAAGGGTACTTCTCTCGGATGTAGGCTTTGAGACACTTCTGGTAGGAGAAGTCGATCCATCCACCATCAGTTCGTACGACAAAGAGGCACCTCGACTGTGAAAATTGGGGGTGACGGTCAACCTTCATCAAAGTTACATGTTAGAACATCGACTTAACAAACATCTTAAACTTCATTATCAAAGATATGACTGTATGTTTACAACTTTATGTCGTTGTTTAAACAAGCCAAGGATCCGTCATAGCAAACAAACTCATAATTGAGTAATGCCATTTCTATGATTTACAAAATATAATATCACATAAAAGAGCATAAAATCTGCAAGAGAGCTAAGTTGTTTAGGACCGATAATGTTACGAAACAAATTTTTAGCTATACTTGTAAAGAGAAGAAAACAAATGCTGGTGCAAGATTCATATGGATCTCTCAAAGTCGAAGGTATCAGGGCCGATATTCAAAATCAACGTACTTAGTTTGTTTCCAATCAGTGGCAGCATTCTGCTAGGAATCTGATTAGTAGAAAAGCATTGACTGATTTTATAAGTTCGTGTTAACAGTCGGCTCTAACTGACATTCATTGTAGATAGCAAAGGATAATCATTAACAAGAAATAAAAGTACCCTAATGCATCTCTTCGAACACTACAAACAGAAAAGTTAAAATATCCAGAATCAAATAAAATACGACTATGTAACTTCTTATCTGGCCATCAATAAATCAGAATTCAAGAATTAAGATAAAGACTGCCTGAGGCAAGATTTGAGGAAAACTAATTGGTAGACAAGCGCATATTATCACACATTCTACTAAATAACAGCCAATCTAACACATGCAGAAGAAGCATATTCTTGATACTACTAAGCAAATTAAAATAAAAATAAAAATGCAGGTTAGAGATTGAACTGGCAATTAATCTGCCGGAAAAATGAAACTAACCATAATTGAATCAAGTCCGCAACCAATCTTATCTTCAGCATGAGGATGATGCACAAGAAGATTATCTACCACTGCTTTCTCATCTTCTGGGGTGAGACATTGTCCATCCATATACCTGGCGAACGAACATACTAAGTTATCATGCCTCAGAGTCAGGACCGCATGGATAATACAACCGACAGAGACGAAAGAAAACCTGACCTATAATATAATATTCTTGGTCATTACTGTACATTCATCATCTTTTATACTCAAGATATTCAACTTTCCGTAACTAATAAATTCGATGAAAATTTGAACTATAACATTGATGTTATTCAAAGTCCAAAAGCCAGTGAAAATTATAGCCTCTTGAAACTAATGCGGTGCTGATATGATTCAGCAGAATTATTAGATGAGGTTCATGGTACAAGGCAATGTTTTAAAAACCGGACCGGAGATCGAACTGGTGAGGCCTCCGGGTCATGATTCAATCGGTTCAACCGGTTGAGCCGTGATTGAACCGTTTAATTGAACCGTTCAATAAATAAATAAAAAATAATAATTAAATTGATCATTAATATTAAAATAATACAAAACTTATAACTAATAGTAAATAATAATTCATCATAAATACACGATACAATTCATAATGTATATTTATATAGTTTATTTTTACATAATTGTATGTATTATGCGTTTTATATTAATGCAAAAACGATTAATAATGAAAAGTAGATTAAGCACTAAATTTTATATTAATGTAAAAACGATTAATAATGGAAAGTAGATGAAGTACTAAATTTTATATTAACGCAAAAACGATCAATAATGGAAAGTAAATTAAGCACTAAATTGGAACTTGGCAGCTCATAGTGTTTTGAACCAAATAAATAATAAAAATAGCAAATTAATAACAAATAGCTTGTTGGTGGAGTGGTAAAAGCCTTTGGGCTTAATATGGAGGTCACGAGTTCAATCCCTTCAACCAACATTATCTATTTTCGGTGACCCGGGCGGTTCCTCAAAACCGCCACCGGTTCCCGGTTCAACCCGGTTTTGGCCGGTTTCTACCGGTTCAAGCGGTCCAACACCGGGTTTTACCCACACCGGTTTAATAAGCACTAACCGGACCGGTACTAGGTCCGGTTCCCGGTTCGACCGGTTGAACCGGCCGGTCCGGTCCGGGTTTTAAAACATTGGTACAGGGGATTCAAGTCAGATAAGACATAAGGTGGGCGTAGCAGTTAAAGAGATAATATGATTTATAGCCACTTTGTTTAATATAAATAAAGCAAAAGATAGGATCCTCAGCTATTTAAAATTGAGTTACTCATATCTAATGAGTCAAGACAAAACATACCAGAAATGTTAATGTTCATCCTTAAGTGGAATGTAAGTATGACGGTACTTATAATTTTGTGCAAGGACTTCTAAGTGGAATATAAAAATGACTGAAATACTTATGATGACTTGTTTCAAATCTCCTTTTTTCCTTCTCTCTTAACCATCTGATCAAGTAAACAAAAAGGTAAGCTTCAAAGGATGGGTTCCTCCCTTCACAGAATTGTTTCCTGAAGTCTTGAAATATGATTTTATGATACATGGATGGAGACCACAAACAATTTCCGGAGGTGAGTAAATGTTTTGGCAAACAAGTAACTGATGCTTTCGCAGCGGAAACAGAACTGTTATTCAGCTATATTCTAGGTTGTGCTAACCAGTATGTATCTCCACTTCAAAGAAAGTACTGAAGAATATAAGCTCTAAGAATAACTCAACAAAACGAAAAGGGAAAATCTTTGTGATTTTGGTTGAGAGAATAAATGCCAAGTTCGATCAGATAATCATAAAAGAAGAATAGCTGGATCCTAGGACAAAAGAAGTAGTAAACGTAAAATGATATGTTAAGCTGGAATGCAAATGGTCAATAATAGGACAACAAGATTCCGGGAGATTACAATTACATCCTCAAGCACAAGGAAACCGATAGTAATAACCCGTTGCTACCCACAAGCTTACGCTCCATAGCATGTAAGACATATAGCATCCTAGGTTATTAGAACACAAAATCTAGCTTTGGTAACACATATCAAAAGATTTTCGATGGCTACTAGCCTTTTTACCCATTTAAACAGGCTACACCATCCTCATGTTACACATTCAAATCTCACTTGGGAAGGTCATATAGAATTCATGTCAATGACCTCATCGAATTCAAAACAAACAAACCAACGTTCACAGTAAACCCTAAATAATTTATGTAGAATCAAGGCTAATTAGTATGAATAAAATCACAATAACATAATAAACTACTTTTCTCATTTCATATAGCAGCAGCAGCAGCAACAGAAACAATGATATAGTAATATTTTTCTCATTTCAGACAGTAACAAAATCCAATTTTTCGTTTGTGCTATAATTTCACATTTCCTGATTACTTTGCTACTATACTATTTTCCATAATTTAACTTGACTACTACAACCTAAACCAGGGAGTTCATAAGAGTAACGCGCCACCAAAAAAAATAAATTATGAACAAAGCTTTCTCCATCATCAAACAAGAATCAACAATAAAATGAAATGAATAACAAGAATTGAAATAGTTTAAGCTAATGAGAAAGAGAGAACCTATTAGAGTGAAGAATTTCTTTGGTGAGGCAAACAATGGGTTCAATATCCTCAAATATTTCTGCTTCTTTCTCCTTCCATAGTCGGGAATCCGGGTCGTTCAATTTAGGATAACGGGGCGGTTCTCTTATGTTGGTTGATCGGAAAATTTCGGAAAGAGAGGGTGATTTATCGCCGTCACTGCCGGTAGAATCGGCGGCGGATGATTGAAAATTTTGAGAAAGAGAGGGTGATTTATCGCCATCACTGCCGGTAGAATCGGCGGCGGAGGTGCTCATAGGCCGGCGAGGCGTGGGCCCATTGATGAGAGAGAGATGATAGCTGCCTTGGGCGGCGAGGCGGAGGCGGAGGAGAGGTAGAGCTCTGATTAGCGGAGCAGCAGCCATTTTGATTGGGAAGCGGCAGCGCTAACTTTTGCGATCGAATTTGCTAAAAGGGAATAACACTGTAGAACTTTTCGTATTTGCATATAGATCCTTCTGTTTATATAAATTTACAATTTGTTTTAGTTTTCTTTCCTTTATTTTAGGGAAAACTTTGTTTTAGTTTTCTAAAAAAACAATTCCCCTAAAACAGAAATTCCTAGCCCAATTCTCAAGATTTTCTCATAAATTTGATTTAAAATTTTTTCATATAATATTATTTTAGATCACTCTCACCAGATCTCTTAAAATTAATTTTAATTTAAAATTTAGGTTAAAATAATTAAAAGTGAGTTAAAAGTGTATCCAACAGATCTATCAAATCAAATAGACCCATAAAAATATTTACACTTTCCAAAATATTTCTCTAAATTTACAGCCCAAAATAATTTGTATCTAACAAATTAAGTTGGGCCCACAAGTTTTATAAAATGAACAATGCAAAATAGCAGAACTCTTGTATGCATTTGTAAAATAAAGGCTAGAAATTATTTAGGGGAAACTTTAAAATCAAATTTAGGAACAAAAATTTGAGAATTATGCTCGGAGTGTTCTAGCCTCTAGTTTTAGTTCTATTCTTATAAAACTAATGAGCTCAACTCAATTTGTAAGATAAGAGTAATTTTTGGAGGTGTTTATTTGGAGAAGCATTTAGGGGAGTGTAAATATTTATGGGGTCTATTTTCTCACTTTTAATTATTTTAATCTAAATTTTGAGTTAAAACTGATTTTAAGAGATGTGGTCGGAATGTTCTAAGACTAGCCACAACGACTGTCTCGTGGGCTGTCTCGAGACAGCCCCGACGACGAGACACGCTGCTGCGGCGACCACTGTCTCGAGCCCGTCCCAAACCGACGAGACAGTCTCGAGCAGGCGCGTGTTTTACACGCGCTGCAATTTTTTTTTAAATCGGCACGTGCATTGCACGCGCCATACATAAAAAAAAAAATTACAGCAGCAACGGCTATGTTCAACGGGCAAAAACGGCTATTTTTTGCCGATTAATTTTTTTTTATTACACCACATTTTTACCTATAAATACCACATTTCATCATACCACATTCACACCATATTCACACTTCAAATCTTCATTTTTCTCCTACAATTCCATCTTTTTTTTCACATTTATTTCACATAATCATCTCTTAAATGGATCCAAATAATCCATGATCGTCGTCGTGGTGTCCCCCTGAAATGGCGGACAACGGTGCATATGAAGGATATACGCCGACGGGGCTTGATTCTATCAACCTCAACTCGTCCGTCGGCGAGTCCTTCCGCACTGTGTTTGGCGACGAAGATAGTCCCTCGTCCGAGGCGGTACAAACCAAAGGAAAGGGAAAGGTACGGGACAAAGGCACGGGCCGATCTCATCGTCGCAAATGTCCCTCCTCCTCCTCCGGCAGATGGCCCCAAACTAAAGAGGCGCAGTTACACGGTGGAACAAGGCACCGCTGTTGCCCCAATCTGGAAAGAGGAGACGTGCAACTCCATCCTCGGTAGAGATCAACATACCGAGAAATACTGGGTGGTTAGTGTCGTAGACTCCCAAATAATTCCTGCAAATCTGCTCAGAATCAAATTAGTATAGCAATAAGCAGGGTCGAACCACAGAGAACGAGATATAAGTTATTTTTCCTATAAATCAGTTTTTGGTGTAGCCACCACGCCTTAAATTTGGGTTTTTCTATTAACTAAGGAAGCAAGAAAATTAACTAAATATTAAACTATATATAAATCAAAAGAAAGTAATTCGGCTTTGAATAAATCCACACTAGTTTAGGCTCTGATCATCGACGCAAAGATTAATTAATTATCTAGGACCAACCAGTTATAGGGTACCGTGAATGCAGCGGACATACCCCAATTCCTACGTACTTTATCGATAGCTAGCTATAGATGCCAGACCTAACTATTTCTCTTATTAAAACATAACCTAGCTGGAAATCCAGACCTAGATTTAATGCTCTAATAGCTTTTAGCTTTGAAGAAACCCAATTTAAACAAATTACCCAAGAACGCAAGTATAATCCGTTTACCAATGTATTCCTACTACGAACATGGTAGTTTTATCACTAATTAGCCATATTTCAACAATTACAGATTGGGGGAACTAATTGACTGTAATCCAATTTAATCTAAGTTGATCAGGCTTAAACAAAATCGGAATTAACTCTAAATACAAGGAATAAATTGAAATCCTAGCCAATTAATTATAGAACAATTAGGTCTCACAGATTATTAAACTAGGGAATCAATATTCTCGCCGAATCAAAGAATTAATTACTCATATTATAATAAAATACTACAAAATGAAATAACAAAAGCATAAATTAATTTACTATGAAAGAAAAAATGGAAATTAGTCACCAGTAAATAGAGAAAAAACCAAAACGATGTCCGTTCCTTCAATTCGTGCGCCTCCCCTCTACTAACGAGATCGTCCATGCTAGGTCGACTCCCCCAAGGTCGAGGCTTTGATGCATGACACGTGGCGGTCAAATTCAGCTGCCGGTTTTGAGACGAGGTTGAAACCGCCTTCCTGATTAAATATGTTTAGGCATTTTTTTATTTCTCCCTTTCTTTTTTTATTTCTCCCTTTTCCCCCTTTTCCTCCCCATCTTTCGTCCCCTGCATCTCTTCTTCCTTCTTCCCCCCACTGTAGAGCATGCTTCTTAGTCCTATCCTACCAACTTTCTCGCCATTTTCGAAGCTTTAGCCTATTAAATTGACTACTATACCCATATTATATCCCTACATTTGTGCATCAATATTTTCTACAGTGTTAGATGTAGACCATCTTACCCCTCAAAAATCGATTAGCGAATCTGAAAAGTGCGTATGGCGGTATGGCGAGCCGATTCGGGGTTCCCACGAATTGTTGACCCCTAATCGATGTATTTGATAAAAGGAGTAAAGGGGAGGTGGAGGAGGCGATTCATCATTCGGCAGAACCATAGAAATCATGAAGAAATTATCCAATATTCGGAAAAAAACAGATAGTTTGCACCTCCTCTTCCTCTTCAAGTAGCAGAAGCGATGAAATGATGCTAGGCAAGGAGAATTGCGATCCCAAGAAACGTCTGGTTTTCGGGAAAAATCCCAAATCTGCTCTCCCCCCGCCCGGTAATCGAAACCCTAAAGCCAAATCTGTACGGAGGAAAGGAACTTCACCTCAAATCGTGACCACGGCGAGCCGGACAAGAAGAAGCTACATCGTGTATGATGGGTCCTCCGACGAAGATATCCAGCCTACGTCCAAGAAAGTTGCTAGTTTGAGAAGGGGACTGAAGATATCTAGTGCGGCTGTGAAAAAGTTTGAGGATGAACTGCCATGGCAGCTCAAAGTGCCTATTACCGAGTCAACCGTTTTTTCAAAATCGAACCGGAAACAGTCTAAAGGGAAAGCTGCCGCAATCTGTGAAGATGTAAGACATTTCTAGTTTCTTTGCTTTTTGTTTGAGACATTTCTATGATTGTTATGATAAATATTTTGGTTATTTGAAAATTTAGGATAAAATCTGGCTATACATTTTCTTGAGACATTTGAGACATTTCTATGTGTGTGTGTGTGTGTGTTGCTTGGATGGAGAGTCATACATTTTCTTGATTGATTCAGTCATTTAAATTTGGGATTATATTTGAACCTGCAATTGGTGCACATCAATGGTGATTAAGTTTTTTTATTTTTTTGTTAGTGCATATATTTTTGTAATGTTGTAGACTGTGTTAAGCTTGTGACTTTTATGTGTGTAGAAGGCTTCTATTAATTGGTTGGTTGCTCATTCTGGAAAAAAAAAAGGGTTTGTGTTTTGCTGCTGTTTGGTTGGTTGAGTTTGTCTAGTAAATTAGGAGTCTAGCAGCATTGTATTTGTCGGTGATGATTCTGAACTCTTCGACGAACATTGCTACTTTGGTGTTCTTTGATAATGTGATGTGGTTTCCGGAATCCAGGGTTCAATGATGTAGCAGTCCTTGTACAGGGCTTACTGAATGCAGCATTACTTCCTAAGTACTGAAATTGCAGAAAATGTCTTCTAAAAGTTTCACCTAATATTTAGTCTAAATGTGAGTTGTGGCCGGTAGCACGATACAATAACTTATACTAGTAATAACATTTCAGAGTATGTATATTTGTGATTTTATAATTGTAACGACTACACGTGTCATATAAATATAACGATATGAGAAAATATAAATAATTTGAAACTAAAAATTGCTTGATTTTTTTTTTATTTGAAGAGCAAATTGCTTGAATTTATATGCAACTTAATGTAAATTCTCAACCATCGATCAATTTATTAGCTGATGAAATCCCTGGTCCACTAAGTTTTGTATCTGGTCCACTGTATGAAAATCTTTCAAAAATTGCTAGGAATAAAGAAATTGGAGAATGCGCTTGGAGATTGAGCAAAATATATAGAATGAGCTTGTAGATTGAGCAAAATATATAGAATGAGCTTGGAGATTGAACCCATTTATGTTTTAATTTACATTTAAGAGTTTCTTTGCTTCTTGTCTGAGACTTTTATAATGATTGTTATGATAAATCTTTTGTTTATTTTAAAATGTAGGAACAAAATTTGGCTATTAAGGAGATTAAACTGCATCTGAAGGTTCATGATCTAAAATTTGCTGAAATTAAGGAGATGTTGCAGCACATCGTTGCTCGTCAGCTTGTGCGCGAACGCGTCCACGATCATCATCGTCCTACTTCAAGACTGTCTGATTGTCAAGTTCTTTCACACAAGAACTTCTATGGCTATGAACCCGCTCCAAGAGTCTCCTCTAATTGTCAAATCCCCTCACAAAGTGTCTGGTCCCCACCCGAAAAGAAGACACCACCCAATGCCAAGAACCCTAGAAAAACACCAGGAAGTTTCGGTGGTAAGAAGCTGGCCGGCACAAGAAGCCCGAGAGTTCATAATATTGATCCTCATCAGCTGGTTGATGCAGCCGATTTTATGAATTGGCGAAGGATGGCTGCTGCTAGTGACGGGTAAGGGTAAACATTAATAAATTTTCTAAAATTTTCTAAATTTTCAAATTAATAAAGCTTAACTCTAATTCCCTGGTTTTTATTTTTACAGTCCAGTAGCTTTGAGGTTGCCTTCCGAGGTTGTGAGGACCGGCAATTATGATTGGTTTACGGAGCTATACGATGATGGGATCAAACTTCGTGATGAGGTAGTGTATTATAAATATGTTTCTTTGTGTTGTTGAGCTGCCTAGTTTATTGGTGTTAATGAGCTGCCTAGTATAGTTTGATGTTCTTAAATGTTTTAAAAATTAAACTAACTTATCAATATATTTGGTTTCTTTTGCTCCTATCATATTTAGCACATGGATGTGCTCATAAACCTGTTAGTGGTGAAGTTCGAGGAGGAGATGGGTGCAAGTGCAAGAGATTTTTCTATCCTCGATACATTGGCTTGGGTAAGATTCAAGCTTATTACTATGTCTAGTAGTATTTAGTTAAATCTGATTTTTAGTGCTTTACAAATTCTGATGAAAATTCTTACATGTCAGGTTTCATCTTTGTTATAAACTATAGAAAAATGATTTGAACATTTTAGATGGTTCCCTAAAAATATGTGATACGAGTCTCTTATCTATATATCATCTCATAGACCTTGCACCGAGTAATGACAATATGCTTTAAATTAATAAAAAAAAAATCAGATTTGCTTAAGGTACTTGACTCTTTGAAGTACAATTTTGTTATTGTCTAAAGCTCTAATTGCATCCTGACAATGAAGAGATGATTGATAATTGATTCACATTGATTATGGTTTCTTGAGTACTTCAAGAATTGATTAGTTACTGCCTATCGAAAATTTAGTTATATTCTATTCCTATAAACATTAGCACGTTTCACTTCAATCGCATGCATGCATGCATGTATAGTTATTTCTCATATGCACTGTGTCTTGTCAAATGTGAAAGATGCCTCATTCAAGTTATTTTTCGTATGCACTATGTATTTATTCTGCTTTTATGATTTTGTTTCATATGTGACTGATTCAATGGAGTATTTATTAATAGGTTTATGAACATGATGTGGTTACAGGATTAAGGCATAAAGATGTAGCATTACACATCTAACAATGCAACATTAATTGGAAGTTTAAACTGAGAACTCTAGAATTTACTTTTAATTTTAATGTACCATAATTTTTTTATAACCGTTGATTAATAAATAATACTTCTTGTAGGGTGGTTTAACCCAGCATATCTTTAAGAGCTGCGATGATGATCTGATGTCTTATGTTCGTGGCTCCTACCCTCTTAACCGTGGCCGTGCTTGGCACACTGTGGAGAAATTGTACGGGTTTGGTCACGTTAATGAAGATCACTGGGTGGGATTTCAGATAAGCTTTTAGGAGCAGCGCATCACTGTTGTGGACTCTATGTTCCTAGGGAGGAAGTGCCTTGGTGGTTACTTCGAGCACATGAGCCGCAATTTACCGCTTTTGTGTAAGAAGAATGACCTCTGGGAGAAAAAGGGGTACTCCGAGCCACTGCACACCCCGTGGGAGGTGGTATATGCTGCTGATTGTCCGAGGCAAGAAGCTGGTGACATAATCAACTGTGGGATATTTGTCATGAAGGCTTTGGAGGCTATGGCACGTGGAAAGTCATTTGACAGCATCCAACCTGATCATTGTACCGTATATAGGCTCAGTTACTGTGTTGATCTGCACGCACAGTCGAGGCTTATTGCTGGAGATGATTGATTAACACAGATGTTGCTGATAATCTTTTTTGTGGTCTAAAATGTAGAATCCAAACACTCTGTTTGTTGGGACAAAACAATATTTTGTTATTTTTGTTAAAACTATATTTGGCATATTTGTCATGATCATTTGTGGTGATGTTGCCACAATGTTCATGGTGATATATGTGGGCATACACTTGTCTGTAATCTTTTTGGTGGTGCTATTGATATTTATGCCCGTAATTCTCAAATATTACTACTTATTGCATCATCCATCCCGCTGCATATTAATGCCCTACTTAGGATTTAGTTTAAGATTACATTATGTTTAACTTATCGATGAGTATATACCCTTGTGTATGAGGATAATGAAGGTGACAGGATGCTTGTTGGGGAAGTTCCTTGGCAGTAAGCATATTTACATCTACATAGGGATCTCTTGGACAGTAATTCCACCTCTACATAGGGATCTTAATTGTATTTCGAAATGAGCCTATTTGTGGTTACGTCCTCAATTTCTCCTTTGTTCGTCTCAAATCCTTCCATTTCCATTATCAAATTACTTTTGTAGGTGGATGCAAACAGGGGAAGCTCACCATGAACGTGTAAGTGAAGAGTCAAGGACGTTTCTTCGACCTTGGCTGTGAAGGGGAGAGATTTCGTGTTTCGTATCAACTTTTTGAGAAGTCGTCTATATGTGTTTATTGTTGTTTTTCGAGTTGATGGACTTATTTGATATCGATGTTGGATCATTGATGGTTGCAACTATTGTTGTGCATCTAGCATTTGGCTTCTTAGTTGCGGTCATCATTGATCTAGACAATGTCGTCGGATCTGTCCTACACTTCCCGGTCATCTTCACTGGAGGAACCAATCCTCTCTTCTGGAATCCAATCGTCGCCATCGGCGCTTTCAATCTTCCTTCCTACGAAATCGAGCTCACTCCCTTTCTAGGTATGCTGCTCGAATTCGATTCCTTCCGGCGTCACGGTGACTGTGAAGAAGCAGATAGAGATTTCGATTCCTTCCTACGTCACGGTGGCGAGCTTCAGCGTGGCGTCCAAGTAGTCAAAAATTAAAAATTATTACTTTTTCATTCAAAAATCTATTAAAAATGAAAAAAAAATGAAAAGTAAGGAGACGTAAACGTTAATCGACCCAGTGTCTTGATCGACAGAGTTTTACTTTGATTGAAATCCTTACGAATCGAGTCTTCTAACCTTTACTAAGTATTCGCGAGACGTGAACGTTAAGCGACCCAGTGTAAAAAATCATCTGTGTCCATTAATTAAAAAATAAAAAATTATATTAATTAATATAAAAATCAAAATTGCATTAATCCAAAAATTAAAAATTATTACTTTTTCATTAAACAACTGATTATAAATGAAAAATAAAAAAATGAAAATTCAGGAGACGTAAACATTAATCAGTGTGTGTCTTCACTCTCGACCAAACACTTAAAAATAGTAAGTATATAAAAAATAAAATGAAATACATATAAAAATAAAGTTTCATTATTAAAGTAACCAAATGATAAACACTCATTTTGCATGATTTTAAGTGTTCTTTCATGCACCTTTTCTATAGATTATGCACACTTATGATGTATTATAGTTGGATTTTGTTGATTTGGAATGGTATCACGTTTGTGTGTAGTTCTACGTGTTTTGTGCAGGATTTGAGTGTCTTGGAGTGTGCTCAAGCTCGTGGAGAAGTTCATGTTGATAAATGGTGAAGTCTAAGCCTAAGAATCGAGCAAAAGATGGCGAAAAAATGAGTTTGGATGAAGAATGGTCGATCGGCAACCCACAAGGGCTGGATTGCCGATACATCCAAAATCAGCACATCATTCAGCAACCCAAACGGCGAGCGCCGTATGGAGTACCGAAGTTACTGAACAAAATTGAGGCTAAAAGTGATCGGCACTTCACGATTTTGGAGTGCCGTTTGTAGTGCCGAGTGTCCTGTTTTGTGAAGAAAAATTGGCAACCCGGTATGGAGTGCTGATTGGGTTGCCGAACGGTCCGAAACTTATTATTTTCGACTTTTTCCTTACCTTTTGAGGATAGATTTCTTCCCTAATGTATAAATAGAGTTTAGATGTGTTTTGGGAGCTGACTTTTACTACCTTATTATTTGCTTGAGTTTCTTTTAGCTTTTGGAGAAGATTTGAGATCGAGGATTGAAGCTTTCAAGACGAGATTGAGAAGTCAACTCTACGGTTTTATAATTAGTATCTTTAATTGAGTTTTTCTTATTATTGATTGTCGTTATTTCAATTATGAGTAGCTAAATTCTCAATTGATCCTAGGGTTTGTAAGATTCGATCTAGACTTCGATTTTAATCTATTGAATTTATTTGCCCTCTAATTCTTGTTTGAGCCCACAGCCCAAAACTTAAATATAAATATATTAAATTTCGTTGATCTATTACGCCGTCGTGGGTCTTCTTACTTTTCTTCTTCTTCAGAAAAAAATACTTCTTCTGTTTTTATATCTGAATGCGGGAAAGGCAATACTCTATCCATCTCCCCAAGCTGAACGTAGGAAAGGAGGAGCTATACCAGCGGTGCTCTAGTTGGGTCTACTCTCCGAGGTAATTGTTGTTGAATCTCTTCTGTGGTGAATCTGTAATCGTTGTTGGGTCTTCGGAGAGGGACCATTGTTTGATTAATTCTCGTATGTAGAAGGCGAAATTCTAGGCTGAGATATTCATTTCATTGCATTTGGGGTTAATTAATTATTTGTCTATTATTTTGGGGAGTTTGGATTTATATGGAAAATGCCCATAGATCTAAACACATCACCTTGCGGATCCTCTAGCAGCAGTAATGCCGCTGGGAAAAATCCTGATTTCGGAATAGGACAAGCTCTTCAAGTTGGGCAACAATTTGATAATCTTGAAGACATATTTGAATTATACAGTGAGTATGGTCGTCTAATGGGTTTTAGTGTTAAGAGAGGAAGTCAGACCTACTTCAAAGGGATATTCGATGTACGAATGAAGGTATTTCTTTGTTCATTCGAGGGTCGACCGGACGAAAAGCATGGTAATGATGTATCAGCTTCCTATCGGAAACAACACATGCGAACTGAATGTAAAGCGAGGCTTCGATGTTGCAGAACCAGCAAGGAGGTTCCATGGAAAGTAACAGTTTTCAATACATATCACAATCATGAGTTACTCCCTGCATCCCAAGGATATTTGTTGCGATGTGCTAGAAGGTTGACAGAGGGGAAATGTTCATTAATAGCAGCGCTTCATGCTGGTGGCATCGGTGTCACTCGAGCCCACAGATTCATGTCTAATGAGGCCGGAGGGGTGGAGAATATTGGATTTTTAAAGAAAGATGCATATCACCACCTAGATAAATTGCATCGGGAATAAAGGCAACCAGATGGAGACGCAAATGCAGTCGTAAAATTCTTCCTTGAAAGGGCTAACAAGGAAACTGATTTCTATTCCAATATAGATAAAGATGAAGATGGTAGGATAGTGAATTTCTTCTTCAGAGATAGTCGTTGTAAAATTGATTACTCATACTTTGGTGATGTCATCTTTGTTGATGCTACTTACAGGACAAATAAGTACGATTTGCATTGTGTGCCATTCACTGGGATTAATCATCATATGAGTAATGTGATGTTTGGAGTTGCTTTCTTATCTAGTGAGACGACAGAGTCATATGAGTGGTTGTTTGCTAAGTTTTTGGAGTCTATGGACGGAAAGGAACCCCAATTGATCTTCACCGATCAGTGTCAAGCTATGATAAATGGCGTGGATTACACTTTTCACGAAGCCAAACACCGGTTATGCCAGTGGCACATTAATCGGAACGCTACGAAACATTTTGGAGAACTGAATCAGAACCGTGAATTCAAGAAGGAATGTATTGGGAAATTTATTAGTATGAGTTTTGATGAATTCCAAAACCGACTGACCCTAACCGAGTAGATGTTGCCAGAACCTAATGTTAGAAGTTAGGCTCGCTGTTTGAGCAAAGTTGAGATTTTATCTTTACAGGTCTCCAGCTAAAAATGGCAACAAGACATCACTCAGACAGAACATCAGTTATGATGAAAGACAACTGAGAGTTCATATGTTCAGATGGAATGAGGGGGAAGTCTTCAGAACATCAGTTGTGAAGGAAACTAACTGAGCGTTCATCAGATGAGAAGCAGTAAAGAGGAAGAGAACATCAGATGAAAAGGAACATCTGAGGGTTCAAACCCAACTGACTAAATACAAGGAAGACAACTGAGTGTTCAGTTTCAGAACATCAGTTGTAGAACTCAAACAAGAAGATCAACATGAAGTTCAAAGTCAGCTGAGAGTTCGACGATTCAGAACATCAGCTGAAGACCACTCAGATGAAGATCAAGATTTTCAACCGACTAACCGAGGTTGACTATTAGAAAGGTTTGAATTTCAAAAGGAAGTCACATGAGGGTTTGACCGTTCAGTCATTACCCCATTTGGCCCAACACAAGGCTGTCTCAGATGGAAAGCAGAAGAGCACAGATGCCATATCGGGAAAGTCTGCAGAGATGAGAGACAAGCCGTCGCTATCAAAGAACAGAGATCAACAGCTCCTCCAACGGCTAGTTGATTCTCTCCGCCTATAAATAGAGGCTTCCATTCATTGGAGATCAATAAGGGAAGACACACAAGAGAAGACACACGAGACGAGACAGAGCGAAAGAGAGAACTATATTCCTTACTCGAGCTAACTTAGATTTAGTCTCTAAGAACATCACTTGTTGAGAGTTCTAGAGCATTAGATTGTGTCTGAGTGTCTTTAGATCGAACCTTGAGAACATCACTTTGTGAGAGTTCGTAGAGTGTTAGATCCCAGCTCACTTCTTGTTCGAGCTGTTAGTTGGAACATTATCTTTCATACCTGAAAAGGTTTTAGGATTCTACTCTTCCTGTAATTGAGTAGTTAGGTTGTCAAGTACCCGCAAACTTGACATAGGTTGTTAAGTACCCGTAAACTTAACTGTAAAGGTTGATAAGTACCCGTAAACTTATTGCAACGGTTGCACAGCCCGGGTAAGCTGTGTGGTTTGTCCAGAAGAACTTGGACAGAGTTGTGTGGACTCACAACTCCCCGTGGACGTAGGAGGGTCATCTCCGAACCACGTTAAATCTCTGTGTGCTCGTGTTTTTCATTACTCAGTTATTTATAGCTTACTCATCTGTCTGACTAACCAGCATACAACCTGGATCCGCACATATTCAACTGTTTTGGTTATTGACCAACCCTGCACTAAAAGCGTGAGTTGTTTTTAACGAGTTTAATTTTCCACCACATTCCGCACAGCTTCACTCTTCCAGCTGAGATTGCTTACTCAGCTGTGAGATTCCAACTGAGTCCGTTTACTCAGTTGAAGTGATTTTTCAGGGTTAAGTTTTAAAATCCTAACTGGTGTATTCCCCCCCCCCATACACCAGTAACTCGTTTCGGGACCATCAAGTGGTATCAGAGCAGTGGTACAAAAGACTGATGACTCTGTTTCACAAGGTGTGAATTCGAGGAATTTTATTCAGTGGTCAACTGAACATATCTCTTTATCACGCTAGTGCATATCTGCTTGCACCCTTCTTTTGTTGTTGTGTGCAGATGGACGTCAAAGACGATGAGGTACAATCTAATCCTGCTATTTTGAATTCTTCAATTATTTCTAACATGCAGGAAACCCTAAATGAAGAGTTGGAACTCTCATGGGACGACTTCTTAGCACTCAATGAGGAAGTGCAACAGCAGTCGGTTGAGTGTAAGAGTCTTCAAGTACAATTCGCCAAGCTTGAGGAATCTTTAACCGACAAGGACGATCTGATCAAGAGTCAAACAGAAGAGATTGACAATCTCAATAATCAACTGAATGCTGCCAGCCAACCTAAGGTTTCAACTGATGAGGAGTTAAAGAAACAGATCAAGAAACAGGAAGATCAGTTGAACAAGCAAGAGGCGCAGATCGGTTAGCTGGTGAAAAAGTCAGACGAACAGTCCAAGTATATAGCTGTGCTTCTCAAAGAGTTGCAAACTGAAAAGGACAACCTGTTCAAGCTATATCAGTCATCCAAGATCATAGAGAATCTAATCAGTTACAGCCGACAGATGGATGACTTGTCAGGACTCGGTTACGATATGGTTAAAGATAGTGGAATTCCTCCAGCAACCTTCATCAAAGCTGTTGAGGTCAAGGTTGTCGAACCTAACACAGTTGAATCTGAATCTCCCCAAAGTAATGCAACTTCACTTCTCAGCAAGCTCGGAACTCCAACTGAGAAGGGAAAAGAAGCAGTGGATGAACAGAATGTTCCATCGGTTGAGACATCAACTGAGGGGGAATGTTCCAAGTCACAAAAGAGGAACCAGAGGCGTCAGAGATACAACCGAAACAAAAATCAGAACCGTCCACAGAACCGACCACAGAAAGAATGGAACCGACCGCAGAGCCAACAAGGACTCAACCATCTGAATCAACAACGGTTCCATCATCAGTTCAACCAGAGGTTCCAACCGAGTCAACCAATGACGAACAGTTCGAACAGCTGGAGATATTCATGCCACAACTTGAATCAACATCCGAGCATGACTAGTTGTCGTCGTCAGTCAGTAAGATGGAATCAGTATCAGCTACGAAGATTCCAACATGGTGTCCGACCTCACAGACAAATTCAACAGGATAAAAATCGCCATCAAAATAGGGAGAAAGCCTCACCTCCTAAAGTTCAACATGGGAGAAATTCAACTCCTCCCAAGAAACAGAACATCACTATTAACAACAAGCCTAAGGATAACCGAGGTGTTGTTATAGTTGATGATGAAGGAAAAGTAATCTGGAATGATAAATCCATCTGAGTTTACAGGGAAAAGCGACGCACAGTTCCAGGGGGAACTGGTTCTAACCCTCCAGGACCCAACTGAAATTGGGGACCTAAGCGAGTTTCTCTTTGCAGGTATAGGAGAAACAGTTGAGGAAGAATAAAGCGTCTGTAACAATATGGGTGATGGACAGTGGATGCTCGAAACACATGACGAATCCGAAGGATTTGCTTGGAAGTTTTGTGGAAAAAGAAGGTCCATCAGTTACTTTTGGTGATAACTCAAAAGGGTACACCAGAAGTTACGTTTAATGCACAGGGTTGCAGAGTTAAAGATGTCGGATCAAAGCAGGACATATTGTTGGGAAATCGATCGCCAACCGGGAACGTCTACTATGCTGACTGGAACAATAGTCTTCCTGACACCTGCTTGCTATCAAAGAGCAGTTCAGATGTGAGCTGGCTGTGGCACAAAAGGCTCAACCATATGAACTTCAAGACAATGAACCGACTCGCCAGACAAGAACGTGCAAGAGGCATACCCAACCGAGTGTTTTCAACAACACACATCTGCAGTGCATGCCAGCTGGGAAAGCTCGCTAGATCCTCCTTCCGGTTGAAGTCAACTCTCTCAACCGACCGAGTGTTACAGCTGATCCATATGGATCTCTTCGGGCCAGTTACACCAAAGAGCATAAACAGCACGAATATACACTGGTTGTAACTGATGATTACTCGAGGTACACGTGGACCATCTTCATGCGCCACAAAAGTGAAACCCGAGATGAGCTATCCAAGTTGATGGATCGGATATCGAACCAACAAGAGATAAAAATTATTTCCATCCGATCAGATAATGGAACTGAGTTTCTAGATTACAGTTGAGAAGAAAGACGTTTCCTTGGAGAAAAGACTCCAACTGAGATTCAGAGAGCTGACATCTTCACCAAACCTCTAGCCGAAGCGCGGTTCAAGATGCTATGTGATCTACTTGGATTGTTAGATCCATCAGATGAGGAACCAGCCGAGGTGAAGAGATAGATGCCCATCTGAGGGGGAAGCTCAGATGGAGGGGGAATCTCAGATACGGATTGCCAACTGAAGACATCAAACGTCAGCTGAACAAACGAACTCGAGTCAGCTGATGGTATGCTGCAACAATGGATCAGACGTCAGCTGAACAGACGAACTCGAGTCAGCTGATGGTATGCGGCAACTGAGGAACACAACTGAGGTATACAGCTGATCTCGACATCAGCTGGCAGGTAACATTTATGATTGAAGGTGTTATGATATTAAATGAGAATGTTTGAAATAAATTCAAACATTCCTGAACATGTCAGCTAAACTAAACAAGCCATCATATCGCATTTAATGTAAAGTCTGGCTGAACTCCTATAGCCTTACTTTATAGTGCGACTGGGCTGACACATGAAACTGTACACCTTCTCACACGCTGGTTGGAACTCGGATTAAAACGTCGAGTCAAAGATAGTCAACAGTCGCGTAATCCCAGCCGTTGATGGATTCGCGCCATTTAACCCCAACCGTTGATCTCATCTGAGTCAAAGACCTATATAAGGCGAAAAATCAGGAAGATATCTTCTACTTTTCTCATTTGTGCTTATCAATTATAACTGTTCATCGTCTTCCAGTTTTCTGCCTAACCCATTTCTGCAAAAAGATTTCTTTCCTTTCCTATTTATTACCTTTGCAGTGATTATTAATGGCACCTAAAAGCAAGAGAATGGCGTCATCCGGACCTTCCCTCGTGCCTACCACGTATGAAGAGTCATTCGATATGTTAGTATCGAAGATTCACTTCGAGCAGATCCTCTCCGACGAGGATCTAGAGTCGCCGGTCCTAGCCCCTCTCACCAACACTCTCCGTGAGAACGGACTACTGGAATGGGCCAAGCTCTGCCCCTCCCACTTGCTCAGGCGCCAAGTCGGAGAATTCTACGTCAATCTCGTTCGCCCCCTTGACAGTTCGGAGGGAGTTTCCACGGTGGTGTCGTGCCGACAAAGAGATGTTCCGGCAAGGATGATACGTCGTGTCTCCTTCCCCATCGACGTGTCTGATGTCCTCCGGTACATCATACCAATCAACCACACCGCCACCGAGTTCCTGGAGAATATTACCGACGAACAGATGAATTTCTTCAGGATGCTTTGATCGAGCCGGAGCGGTTGAGGAGCAACATGCAATGAACAAAGCTGAAGCCGGAACACCGCCTGCTGTTCGACGCCGTGTCGAAGGTAGTGTTCGGATACAGTGGTGCGTTCGGCGACATCAGCCGACCTAAATTGAAGCAGCTGGTGGCCCTGGAGCACCAACAGCAAATCAACTGGTTCCAATATTTTCTGAACCAGTTGATGGTGGAAAAGTCGAAGATCTCTGAGACTACAACCGAGTCTGGAGAGAAGCTGCTGAGTGTGAAGGGTACGCTCAACTTCGGCTGCAAAGTCTCCGCCCTCATCCTCCTCGCAACAAAGGACCGCAACATGGTCTGGGCTGACTGCGAGGAGACGCCGCTGAAGAAGCTGTTGTTGTTCCCGACAGCCAAGAAAGCACAAGAGGTGCTGAGCACTCCTAAGGACAAGAGGGAGTCGGGAAAGCCAGCTGAGTCAACAGCTGATGAGGAACAAGCTGCTGCTCACCCCGCAAAATCCAAAGCCTCACGTCGCCGAGCTGACGCTGAGAAGGAGTCGACTGACGAACCTGCCCAGAAAAAGTTAAGGGTAAGGTTCAAGAAGTCCACCAAGAAGGCAGCTGAGGTGCCGGCTGATGAGCCAACTGATGTTCCAGCTGATGAGTCAGCTGATGAGCCAATTGATGTTCCAGCTGAGGAGCCAGCTGAGGAACAAGCTCCAGTCGAGGAGGGAGTGCAGGTTGAATCCACACCTGCTGAGGAGCGTTCTGAATCCAGCCGCTCAGCTGAGGCCGCATCATTCGAGATCGTACCTCGAGGCCCCGGAGCTGATGAGGCTGAGGGCATGGAGACGTCGGATGCATCCTCCTCATCTGAGGACCTCGAAGATGTTACCACCTCTCCCACAGCTAGAGAGAATGTTGTACCGCCCCCAGAGCCTCTTGCTCTTTCTACCCAAACCGAGCTAGAAATTCCGAGCTCTCAGCTTGATGCCAACATCGTGACCGCTCCTTCGGCCGATGTTGAGGAAACCATTGCACCCTCTTCCCCAACTGAATCCCAAATTCCGAGCTCTCAGCTCGATGCCGATGTTGTGACCGACTCTTTGGCCAACATCGATGAACCTCTTGAACCTGAACCATACAATCTCATCCCCTCCCCGATCAACGAAGCGGAGGACCTACAGGCTGTTGCTGAGGAGCACGAAGGCAGGGTGGCCTACTGCTTTCAAAAGCTGTTGGGTCTGTTCCCTGCGGCTCGCGACATGCCCATCTTCGCCACACTGGGAACCGAGCTACTGTACCAGTTCCACCTGATCTTTAGCCAGTGGTATGTCAAGGAGGACACGATCAGGGTGCTGAGCTGGGACAGGCTGAAGTCTGATGAGTCCCGCATTCGAGCCTACTTCAACTATTCTAACTTGGAGGTGGCGTACAACAACCGGATCACGCTGCTCACTAGACGGATGGACCAGAGTCTGGCTGAAGGGACGGACACAAGGGAGGCAGCTGGAAAGGAGTGTGTCGACTTCCTTGACAGCATGTTGGCGAAATCAGCTGACTTCCTTGAGGATGTCGATGCAGCAGCCGCCGCCGCAAAGGAAGAGGAGGAAAACCTGAAGCTGTACCTGGCAAACCGTCAAGCCATGGTCACAGCTGAGCCTCTAGCTCAGTCCGCTCAAGCACTTCCAGCTGCTCAGCTCGCTCCTTCAACAGAACAAATCTGCGAGCTAGTGGCTGAGAGGGTCAACCAGTTGAGGACCGAGCTGCTCGCCAACCTCCAGCACCAACAAGATGACCAGTTGAGGGAGTTGGCAGCATAAGAAGCGAAGTACCAACAACTGGTGGAGGAGAATGCTGAGCTGAAGACGAAGCTGAATGATTTCTCCTCCTCCACCAGTCAGGACGTGTCGGAGCTGAAGTCCACTCTGTTGGGCTTGAAGTCAGAAGTGAATGTCTTCAAGTCCTTGGCTGACTCAAATCTGGCCAAGTCCCAACAGACGCAGGATGCTGAATGGGAGTCCCGGTTCGAGTCGCGTTGGGCTGAGTTCGTTGCCTTTCAGACAGAGGTCAATGACAACCTCTCTGTTTTGAAGAAGGCAGAACAAGAGCGCCAGGACTCCGAACTGGCAAAGAAGATGGAGCTGGAGTGTGCGGTCGACGAACTCTTCAACCGTGTTCAATCAACCGAGGCCAAACTCAACTCTCTGGACGGTTCAGTAGCAAGTCTTGTTGCTGATGCCAAAAAGGGGGAAGAGAAGGAGACGGAGGGTGAAGCACAGGAAGAATAAGAGACCTAAGAAGAAGGAGTGCCAGCTGCTCAACCATCCAAATCTCAGCTGAGGAGGAGGAAGTCTACTGCTGCCAAGACAACCGAAGTCGGTGGAGCCGAAATGACTAAAGACTTGGAGCAGGCAAAGAAGATTGGAGTTTCCTACAGCTCCATTGCTGAGATCGCTGCCGAGCTGGATACTGAACTCGACGGGATAACAACCGAAGAGTGCATAGAAGCGGCCAAGGCTATGGCTGTAGAGGAGAAGGATTACATGAACCCGAACTGGATCAAAAAGTTTGCCGCCAGCCAGGCGAGGAGGGTGAACCAGTTCGAGGTTGAGCTGAAGAAGGTTTCTCAGAACCTGGACCGCAACGTTGCCTCCCGCAGCTGACGCCGCATCAACAGAATCCAATCAAAGGAGGAAGCTCGGTTGAAGCAACAAAGGTTGCCTCTAAAGTCCAAGGTTGAGAGTCTGTTCAGGCATACCGACAAATGGATGCCGACCGAGTGGAATGAGGAGTGGGAGCTGTTCAAGCAGGAGTTCGTGAACGACTTCTATTACAGGAAGGTTTACGCAACTGACGACCCAAGGAGAGCGTTCAAGGAGGCGCTGACCGAGTTGCACTCAGGTGACCCGGGCATGTTCAGTCAATTCAGGAGGGCCATGATTGACGCCAACCTGAACTTGAACACTGTTCCAGTTCCCAAGAGGGTTACTTATCGGCCACCTCTTCTCCCGAATTCCAGCAACTTTAACCGCACGAAGATTGCATCTGAGGCGAGGCAAGTCTGCAAGGAGCATGGAGTGGACATTTCCAAGGAATCACTTGCTAAGAGGGATTTTTTTGTAAGGATTTTTGGCAAGTATGGGCTACAATACTAGCTCAATTAGTTTTCTAGCAACTGTTGTAATTTTCGGTTTTTGAGCCTATCTTTTGTAACAATCAGTTATAATGAAAACTATTCAGTTATAAGATTCACCTTGATGAACAATCCCTCATTGTCCAAGCTCTGAATCACAAAGTCTTTTAAATACCATGTTATAACTGTGCTAACCCTTTGATGTTTTATCTTATAGACTGTCTAGAATTTCAGCTGAGATTTTAGATAAGTTAGTAAGGTTTAGATCAGTAGTGGTTTCAAGTTGTAAGTGGTTTTGGCATCATCAAAAAAGGGGAAATTGTTGGGAAATTTATTAGTATGAGTTTTGATGAATTCCAAAACCGACTGACCCCAACCGAGTAGATGTTGCCAGAACCTAATGTTAGAAGTTAGGCTCGCTGTTTGAGCAAAGTTGAGATTTTATCTTTACAGGTCTCCAGCTAAAAATGGCAACAAGACATCACTCAGACAGAACATCAGTTATGATGAAAGACAACTGAGAGTTCATATGTTCAGATGGAATGAGGGGGAAGTCTTCAGAACATCAGTTGTGAAGGAAACCAACTGAGCGTTCATCAGATGAGAAGCAGTAAAGAGGAAGAGAACATCAGATGAAAAGGAACATCTGAGGGTTCAAACCCAACTGACTAAATACAAGGAAGACAACTGAGTGTTCAGTTTCAGAACATTAGTTGTAGAACTCAAACAAGAAGATCAACATGAAGTTCAAAGTCAGCTGAGAGTTCGACGGTTCAGAACATTAGCTGAAGACCACTCAGATGAAGATCAAGATTTTCAACCGACTAACCGAGGTTGACTATTAGAAAGGTTTGAATTTCAAAAGGAAGTCACATGAGGGTTTGACCGTTCAGTCATTACCCCATTTTGGCCCAACACAAGGCTGTCTCAGATGGAAAGCAGAAGAGCACAGATGCCATATCGGGAAAGTCTGCAGAGATGAGAGACAAGCCGTCGCTATCAAAGAACAGAGATCAACAGCTCCTCCAACGGCTAGTTGATTCTCTCCGCCTATAAATAGAGGCTTCCATTCATTGGAGATCAATAAGGGAAGACACACAAGAGAAGACACACGAGACGAGACAGAGCGAAAGAGAGAACTATATTCCTTACTCGAGCTAACTTAGATTTAGTCTCTAAGAACATCACTTGTTGAGAGTTCTAGAGCATTAGATTGTGTCTGAGTGTCTTTAGATCGAACCTTGAGAACATCACTTTGTGAGAGTTCGTAGAGTGTTGGATCCCAGCTCACTTCTTGTTCGAGCTGTTAGTTGGAACATTATCTTTCATACCTGAAAAGGTTTTAGGATTCTACTCTTCCTGTAATTGAGTAGTTAGGTTGTCAAGTACCCGCAAACTTGACATAGGTTGTTAAGTACCCGTAAACTTAACTGTAAAGGTTGATAAGTACCCGTAAACTTATTGCAACGGTTGCACAGCCCGGGTAAGCTGTGTGGTTTGTCCAGAAGAACTTGGACAGAGTTGTGTGGACTCACAACTCCCCGTGGACGTAGGAGGGTCATCTCCGAACCACGTTAAATCTCTGTGTGCTCGTGTTTTTCATTACTCAGTTATTTCTAGCTTACTCATCTGTCTAACTAACCAGCATACAATCTGCATCCGCACATATTCAACTGTTTTGGTTATTGACCAACCCTGCACTAAAAGCGTGAGTTGTTTTTAACGAGTTTAATTTTCCACCACATTCCGCACAGCTTCACTCTTCCAGCTGAGATTGCTTACTCAGCTGTGAGATTCCAACTGAGTCCGTTTACTCAGTTGAAGTGATTTTTTAGGGTTAAGTTTTAAAATCCTAACTGGTGTATTCCCCCCTCCCCCATACACCAGTAACTCGTTTCGGGACCATCAGAGTGGATGTTCTGTATGAAACACTGCGAGACAGAGAGGGAATTTGACACCAGATGGACAGCAATGATTGAAGCCTATAAGCCTACCACAACTCGGGATTGGTTTAAGAACATGTATAAGTTGCGAAAGCGTTGGGCTTCAGTGTTTACAAATGACAGGTTTTGCGGGGGGGGGGGGGGGGGGGGCGTTCAACAAGTAGGAGCGAGTCGACAAATAGAGTGATCAAAGATTTGTGCTCAGCAAACTGTCCTCTATATGACTTAATACTAAAATATGAACTTATCTTGAGAGATTGGCGTGAGTCATAGTCTGCCGAGGATGCTGCTAACAGAGGAGTTCCAGGTGGATTATTGAGCCAACAACTTCTGTTAAGAAATGCTGCACAAATTTACACGCGCTCTGTCTTTAGACTCATTTCAGATGAAGCAATTAACTCTTTGAGTGTTCACATAACGAAACATCCAGTTGATTTTCGGGATACCGTTTTGGAGTATAATGTTACATGGCATGCTGGATCTAAAAGGATAAGGATTGTAAAATTTAATCGAGTCACGCACTACGCAACATGCAGTTGCCATTTGTGGGAAACTACAGGTGTCATTTGTCGGCATAATATTAAAGTGTATTGTTACAGCATAGTGCCTATGATACCAGCTCCATTAATTCTTCGTCGGTGGACAAAAGAAGCTAAGAATAGAATTCGTCATGATCATTTGAGTTTTGACCCGTCATTGGGTAGGCCTGACTTTGTGCGTCAAATGGGTTCTGCAAGCCGCAGCCTCCGTTTTTTAAATGATTTGATTGATGAGAGCAAGAATTACGGTTGTGACGATATAATTGAGGATTGTCTCAAGGAAATGAGGGTAAAGGTTTACGCAAAGATGAAAGCCACGAAGCCAACGGGGGCTGAAAATGATTCTTCAAATACAACAACACACGACCCTAAAGGTAAGAAGACAAGAGGATCAAAACGAACAAAGTATTTTTGGGACTCACCTAAAGCCAAACGAGGTAGTTACGATCACAACATCCAATTTATTTAGTGATTACATATTAATGATCATGTAACGTATTATTTTATTGTTTTTCCACTTCACAGGCCCCAAACCCAAAACAAACTGCACTAACACACCTAACAGCAAACTTCAATCCTCGTTATCTCCAAGTGTTTCTTACCATGGATCACATTCTAAATATGAAGATGGCGGTTCTATGCCAAGCTTTAGCTAGTAGCAAAGGCACACACTTCAAAGATTTCAATTTGAGGTGAGAATCTTAGTATAGTCTTAATTTTTGACTTGTTTTTAGCAAATAAGTTTTTTTAGTTTGTGATCATTGTGATGCATGATAGTAAATATATGTCTTTTGGCAGATTGTTGCCTATCGTTTTGGTGGTAAGTCTACAGATTCATCGTTTTGGTGGTAAGTGGCTTATTATTGATTTAGAAAGCTATACGGAGTATGTGAATTCTTGTCGATGAGGGTACATGCTGACATATATGCGTAACTTTTGATCTTCATTAGAAAATTTGAATTCTATTCATATATGCTGACATTTGAGAATCCATGCATGTGAAGATGTACTACTTGTTTTTATGAGAAATGCTTCTAGATGAGTTGTTCTTTAATTGGCATGTCATAATCTGGACCCTATCATGTGAAAGCTATCATGCAATTAGAGTTGGTGCTATTTTTGAGATCAAAGTCTGAATCTAATTTATTAGCTTAACGTATTGTCAATTCTAATTTTTGGAAAAAAAATCGTACATGTTGATAAATTGTCTCTGATGTTCATAAAAGTAAATTAATGGTAGGAATTGTCAATTTCATAAAATTTCATAAAAATAAAAATTGTCAATTCTAGTTTGAAGATTTAGATGCTGAAAAATTATACTCCAACTGAATATAATCCATCTTAATTTCATAAAAATAAATTAATGGTAGGAATCTTATTTTTTTCACAAAATAATTCCACAGGTTTTTTTTTCTTTTAAATTCCACAAGTTAGTACAGCATAAAAATGTAAATGCATGCATGGGCCACAACGAGAATAGTCACGTCAATAGTTTGTTTCAATATTTCCAAAATGCAATCAAAGAACCAGACAATATCATCAATAGCCATCGTTTTCTCGGCCAATTTAAGTGGAAGAGTCAAATACAACACCATGTGGTTTTTGTTGCTATTACTGCATTCTATTATTGACATTTGAAAATCCATGCATGTGAAGATGTACTACTTGTTTTTATGAAACATGCTTCCAGATGAGTTGGTCTTTCATTGGCATGTCATAATCTAGACCCTACCATGTGAAAGCTATCATGCAATTAGAGTTGGTGCTATCAGTGAGATCAAAGTCTGAATCTAATTTTTGGAAACAAAAGTCGTACATGTTGATAAATTGTCTCTGATGTCACCAAATATTTAATGCACACATCAAAACCAGTCAAAGTTCTCATTAAAAACACATACGACATTTAACACCGGAGATTATATATGGCATGGCCATATATAATATAACACATATTATACATAAGAAAATTATTAATGCGATAATACTTTGCCTTAATTCATCGCTTCATCCTAATGGCTAGAAAATTAAACCATTTATTTACTATGGCCAAAAGTGCCAAAATATACATTAGGTACTAAGATCACATTCCACCACCACCAGTGCAATGCTCCATTATGTGAATTTCGTCTCCATTCTCCATTCCCACCTACATATAATTAACCAATGTTAAAATATACACCAGGTACATGTAATAATAATTGTATAGAAAATAGTTTAGCGTGAAGAGGAGTGAATGACATCGTTTGGTGTCTTATCATCCTTAAGTTGTCCCCCATCAAAAAGGAAAACATATTGACCAATCTCCGTGCTTGTTTCCCTTGCAAATGCACTGAAAACCTTCTTGAACTGTGTATTTCGATTCACCAAAACCTGCTTGTTAATGTTCTCCTTCTAAGCACCAAAATTAGCAAAATTACTTTATTTACAATCAGGCCAATATTTGAATAGAAGGTGGTGGTTCACAACTCACGAGTAAATTACCTGGGACACAATGTTAATAGAGATCCTTGTGGGCAACGAAGAACTAGCACTTGACTCATTATCCATACTATCTTTGGATATGTTAATATCTCTGGTGCTCTCTCTTTTTAGGCATCCATGTGACAACCCACACTCTAGTTTTATACTATATTTGAAGAAATGTCTGGACCCTACCATAAAGTAGTAAGATAGATGTCCGTCACTATTTTCCTTACATGTTTCGGTTGTGATTATGGAATTGAAATGTCTGGACCCTACCATGTGATAATAGATTGAAATTATAAAAGAACAATGGTAGTTGAGAGAGAATGTGAATCGTGAGTATAAGGCAACACGTGAATATTTATTTCCGTTGTTCTTCTAAAAAATAAAGAAATTTTCCCTTGGTGATATTTATCTTGCTCCTATGTCCGAAAAAAAATGTGGGCCCTAAACCAACAATTTTTAATGGAAACAGAAAAAATCTTTGCCATCCTTATGATGCTATTTTCAGAATTTACAACACGAGTACCAACATAGTTTCCCAAACCTGGAATTACCTCGTACGCCCATGCTTGGAGAGCATAAATGAAGCCGTGTATCTCACAAGAAACGGGCTTATTATCTTCCTTAAGTCTATTTAAATTATCTTTACCACTATACATACTACAAACCAAAAAATCATAAGCCACACGCCCCCAATGAAAGTCTTTGAATTGATCCATATTATCAATCAAATGAAAATAACGCAAGTCAATCCCTTTCGAGGTAAGATCCCTTATCAAAAGAAGAGAATACAAGACATACAAATGTGCCAATTTCATAGCATCTTTTGACTTGCTACAGTTCATAAATTTGGAGTAAATGTCATTAACTAAAATTTTACGGCGGCTTTCAAAAAATAATCCATGTGATTTACTAGAAAGAGGAAGGTCTACAGATTCACTGAATTTTAATCCAGTCATTTGTGCAAATTGTGTTGGACCGAACTCAATCAAGTTGCCATTAATCTGGAAAACAGGGATACCACTATCCTTGAACCTACTTTGCATACATAATATCAAGTGGTGGATTAGCTGACCTTGAAACTGCATATTTTGAATTTCAAAAAACTGACCAAAACAAGATGCACGCATTTCATCCATATCACGTGGGGACAACTCCTTCTTTACGCTATCGAGGAACCATATATGGGCTCTTGTTGAGATATGACCACCTTAAAATCAAAAACATAAAATAAAATAAGAAGCCACATATCAGGAAGACAACAGCATCTTTCTCATAATAGCTACACAATTAATTCATCATACTAGAACATTAATAGCCAAATATGTTGACTCTTTCTCACTCACTTAACCTTGAAAACAATTACATGTTTGGAAAATAACTGACAATTAACTATTCATACATGATATATAACTACATCCCAACTGCCACATTGGTAGATTATCATTGAGCAAACAAGCACAATAATGTCAGAACAAATGAGCAAACAAGGAGAGAGAATCCCTTTGCAAAATTGAACAAACAAATCTAGGAATAGAAGCATTCTCATTTATACCATAACCAGCTGCTAGACTATATATATATATAGACAGAACAATAATGTCAAATTCAAGGTTTCTACATCATAGATGTCTATTCGTATATTCTTCTTCTAGTGATGTGCTCTGAAAAAAGGGAGCGAGAAACCAATCCCTAATTTTTAACAGCCTAATTCACCACAGGGAATAAAATTCAACAAATAAACTACTTATTTGATTCAGTCAATCAATTTTCATGTAATTAGGGGAATTACATTATACCTAGATTTTCACGCAATGAACACATAAAACTCATTCACAAAACAAATAAGCACAAATTAGACCACAAAACCTAACCCATTCATTGTTTCCTCAAATTTTCACGCAAAAATTAGACCACAAAACATATACCTGGACGGGGCTGATTGATCTTCACAAGTTTATATCCAAGCTCTGGATTTTTCTTCGCATAGTGTTTCTTTGCAGATGACTCGCGTTTGGAATCGCACGGCCGTTCGCAGTCACGTGGCTTGTTTAAATCTTCCATGGCGTCGCAGTTGCTTCCTCTTCTCGCTGATTCCGACCGATTTTCTGACATCGTTTTCCTCTTCTCGCTGATTCCTCTTCCCCTTCTCGCTGAAGGAAAAGTCAGTTCTTCGTTTTTGCTCTTTCTATTTTCCTTCAATTCGAAAGTCACTGCTCTTTATGATCTACAAGAATTAGAGTAGCATTGAATCAAAATCTTACTATATATCTACTGACTCTCATTAGAATATAGAATAGAATTTAAATAATTCCAATTCAAAAATTTAAGAAAAATCCACTGCCTTCAAAATCAATTAGCAGTTAACAAAACTAAAGATAAAACTACATATATAAATTTGAATTCCCAAAATGGATTTCTGAATTCCGCATGGTTATAAGCATGTTCAAAATGGATTTTGTAGGCAATCAATTCAATTCTGCAATTCAATCTATTTAAAAATTATAGATGGATTTTTCTCGACAGGTTGCGGAATTGAAGGCATCTTGCAATTCAAAAACAAAAATAAGCATGTTCAAAATTCAACAAATAACCAAAGGAGTTGACGAATATGATTATATGAGAGTTAAAACACTACTTGACAACCTGCACACATTACTAATGTTCCACCCATATACTTCATCAGGGCATCTCATAATATTATGCACTCATTTTTCTTTACTTTTTTTCTTAACAAAAAAGAAAGAAAGAAGCTAGATAAGGTCTCTTTCAGCAAAGCTAGGCTTGTAAATTTCTTGACAAAGTGTATTCTTCCAAACTTGAAGGAGCAGAAACAGATTTTGCAAACAGACAAAATATTCAATAATCTTCTAACACACCTCCATCTATAATTTCACCAACTAATTAAAGTGACTACCTAAATGCATTAATCGTGAATTTCAATAGCCCCAATGGGGTAAATAAGGTCCAACTGAACAAATTAGAACCAAAAAATGATCAAAAATTCAAACTAAACTAAAATCCGAACTGCCATTGATCCATACTCCCGTAAACCGAGCAAATCAGTGCAGAAAAACGACGGGCAACAACAAGAATTCCGCATTAAAACGCGAAACAAAACAAAAAACTGAAAAAAAAATTATACAGAAAAACGACGGGCAACAACATGAATTCCGCATTAAAACGAGAATGAAAACAAAAAAGAACCGAATTCAGAGACATTTTTACCTCGTTAGCAGCGGAGAAGAAAACTATACAGATTGGGAGGCAAGACGGCAAAGCTAAGGTTTACGTCAGCGCTATCGGATCTGAAAAAAAAGGAATAGAGGAAGATTGTAAAAAGGATGAGCTGAGGATTAGAGAAAAAAGGGAATGCGAGACATAAACTCACTGGAGTCAGAGAGGCGTCGTGGTGCTCTAGCTTTTATATAACTTAATTTTCAGCATTCTGTGAAAAAATAACAGAAAAGGCAAAATGCTCATAACTCTATCCGACACAAACGTTTATTCTGCAAAATTTAGTTGATTGTAATTACCTCTGAACTCTGAACTTGTTCGCGCGGCAAAAATGGGGAAAAATTGGGGTTTCGATGGATGGAAAAATTGTCGTTGCTACCAGCGAAAAATTGGGAGAAGATTTTGGGATTTTTGGGGCGGGGGATTCAAAAATTAGGGTACAATTATGGGGGGGAGACTATAGATATCGATGGAGAATGAGGCGTGTGGAGGGAAATGCCGGTCACTGGTGGTGAATTTCTCGACCTATTTCTCGCCGGTCAGTGAAGAAGGGAGAAGAGGAGGAGATGAGACAGCGGCCCCGTATGAAGAGAATGAATGGTGTGAAGTGTCTTCACGAAGGTAGAAATTACTAACTCCAAATAAAATAATTAAAAAAAATAAATTGATTTTTATTAAGGGTTCCGTTATAATCGTTACGTATATTAGGGGTGTGCATCGGCCGGACCGGACCGATAAAACCGGCCAAACCGATGGATTTTGGCCGGTTCGGCCCGGTTGTCATGCACGTCGGTTTTTGGCCCGGTTTAAAAAATTAGTATTTTTCGGTTTTCGGTTTGCGGCCCGGTTTTTGCAAATTTGATCGGTCGGGGGCCAAACCAACCGATGATAACTATAAGATAATTAAATATATTTAATATATCATAATTAAATATAATTAAATACATTTAATATATTTTAACATAATTAAATATAATTAAATATATTTAATATATATCAGAAATATATTTGATTTAATATAATTAATATATTTTATCGGTTAAAAGATAACCGGCCGAACAGACCGAATTCTTTCGGTCCGGCCCAAAATCAGTTCAAAGTATTGGCGAAAGAAAAGTGTCTTGATCGACAGAGTTTTACTTTGGTTGAATCCTTATCGATCGAGTCTTATAACCTTTAGTAAGTATTGGCGAGACGTGAACGTGATCGAGCAAGTGTCTTAATCGACAGAGATTTACTTTGATTGAACCCTAACGAAGCGAGTCTTATAACCTTTACTAAGTATTAGCCAGACGTGAACGTAAATCGACCCAGTGTCTTGATCGACATAGTTCAATGTTGGCAAACCCTGAACCCTTAACCATTAACCCTCAACCAAACCCTAACCCTTCACCCTCGACCAAACTGATCATTGCGAAAGAAAAGTGTCTTGATCGACAGAGTTTTACTTTGATTGAATCCTTACCAATCGAGTCTTATAACCTTTAGTAAGTATTGGCGAGACGTGAACGTGAATCGAGCAAGTGTCTTGATCGACAGAGATTTACTTTGATTGAACCCTAACGAAGCGAGTCTTATAACCTTTACTAAGTATTAGCCAGACGTGAACGTAAATCGACCCAGTGTCATGATCGACAGAGTTCAATGTTGGCAAACCCTGAACCCTTAACCATTAACCCTCGACAAAACCCTTAACCCTTCACCCTCGACCAAACCGATCATTGCGAAAGAAAAGTGTCTTGATCAACAGAGTTTTACTTTGATTGAATCCTTACCAATCGAGTCTTATAACCTTTACTAAGTATTGGCGAGACGTGAACGTGAATCGAGAAAGTGTCTTGATCGACAGAGATTTACTTTGATTGAACCCTAATGAAGCGAGTCTTATAACCTTTACTATGTATTAGCTAGACGTGAACATAAATCGACCCAGTGTCTTGATCGACAGAGTTCAATGTTGGCAAACCATTAACCCTTAACCCTTAACCATCGACCAAACCCTTAACCCTTCACCCTCGACCAAACCGATCATTGCGAAAGAAAAGTGTCTTGATCGACAGAGTTTTACTTTAGTTGAATCCTTACCAATCAAGTCTTATAACCTTTAGTAAGTATTGACGAGACGTGAACGTGACTCGAGCAAGTGTCTGGATCGACATAGATTTACTTTGATTGAACCCTAACGAAGCAAGTCTTATAACCTTTACTAAGTATTAGCCAGACGTGAAAGTTAATCGACCCAGTGTCTTGATCGACAGAGTTCAATGTTGGCAAACCCTGAACCCTTAACCATTAACCCTCGACCAAACCCTTAACCCTTCACCCTCGACCAAACCAATCATTGCGAAAGAAAAGTGTCTTCATCGACAGAGTTTTACTTTGATTGAATCCTTACCAATCGAGTCTTATAACCTTTAGTAAGTATTGGCGAGACGTGAACGTGAATCGAGCAAGTGTCTTGATCGACAGAGATTTACTTTGATTGAACCCTAACGAAGCCAGTATAACAACCTTTACTAAGTATTGGCGAGACGTGAATGTGACTCGAGCAAGTGTCTTGATCGACAGAGTTCAATGTTGGCAAACCATTAACCCTTAACCCTTAACCATCGACCAAACCCTTAACCCTTCACCCTCGACCAAACCGATCATTGCGAAAGAAAAGTGTCTTGATCGACAGAGATTTACTTTGGATGAACCCTAACGAAGCCAATCTAACAACCTTTACTAAGTATTAGCGAGACGTGAACGTGACTCGAGCAAGTGTCTTGATCGACAGAGTTCAATGTTGGCAAACCATTAACCCTTAACTCTTAACCATCGACCAAACCCTTAACCCTTCACCCTCGACCAAACCGATCATTGCGAAAGAAAAGTGTCTTGATCGACAGAGTTTTACTTTGATTGAATCCTTACCAATCGAGTCTTATAACCTCTAGTAAGTATTGGCGAGACGTGAACGTGAATCGAGCAAGTGTCTTGATCGACAGAGATTTACTTTGATTGAACCCTAACGAAGCGAGTCTTATAACCTTTACTAAGTATTAGCCAGACGTGAACGTAAATCGACCCAGTGTCTTGATCGACAGAGTTCAATGTTGGCAAACCTTGAACCCTTAACCATTAACCCTCGACCAAACCCTTAACCCTTCACCCTCGACCAAACCGATCATTGCGAAAGAAAAGTGTCTTGATCGACAGAGTTTTACTTTGATTGAATCCTTACCAATCGAGTCTTATAACCTTTACTAAGTATTGGCGAGACGTGAACGTGAATCGAGCAAGTGTCATGATCGACAGAGACTTTGATTGAACCCTAACGAAGCCAGTCTTACAATCTTTACTAAGTATTAGCGAGACGTGAATGTGACTCGAGCAAGTGTCTTGATCGACAGAGTTCAACGTTGGCAAACCATTAACCCTTAACCCTTAACCATCGACCAAACCCTTAACCCTTCACCCTAGTATATTCCCACCTTATGCGAAACACCAGTGCCTTGATCGACAGAGATTTACTTAGATTGAACTCTAACGAAGCGAGTCTTATAACCTTTACTAAGTATTAGCCAGACGTGAACGTAAATCGACCCAGTGTCTTGATCGACAAAGTTCAATGTTGGCAAACCCTGAACCCTTAACCCTTAACCCTCGACCAAACCCTTAACCCTTCACCCTCGACCAAACCGATCATTGCGAAAGAAAAGTGTCTTGATCGACAGAGTTTTACTTTGATTGAATCCATACCAATCGAGTCTTATAACCTTTACTAAGTATTGGCGAGACGTGAACGTGAATCGAGCAAGTGTCTTGATCGACAGAGATTTACTTTGATTGAACCCTAACGAAGCCAGTCTTACAACCTTTACTAAGTATTGGCGAGACGTGAACGTGACTCGAGCAAGTGTCTTGATCGACAGAGTTCAGTGTCTTGATTGAACCCTCCACCAAGGCCTTAACCTTTCACCCTCGTCCAAATCCTTCAAAAACATATGTATCCATTAATTTAAAAATAAAAAATTATATTAATTAAAATACGAATCGAAAATTGCATTAATCTAAAAACGAAAACGTATTACTTTTTTATTCGAAAATATATTATAAATGAAAATTAGGGAGACGTTAATGTGAATCGACCCAGTGTCTTCATCCTCGACCAAACACTTCAAAATAGTAAGTATATAGTAAAAAATAAAATACATATAAAAGAAAAGTATCATTGGAAAAGGAAATTTAAATATAAAAAATTGAATTTATGTAATAAAATCATAACCAATATTGTTAAACCATATAATTAACATTTAGATTAATATAAATTATCGGGCGACATTAATATGTCTATGAATATATAGTTTTTGCTAATGGCGATACTAGGGTCGACGTCTGCTAAATTTTTTTTTTACAGCTAAACCAGGAGTGGTTTTGACTTTCTGATGGTGGTATACACGTGGCACAATCTGGGAGCTCGACCTTTTTATGGTCGACTCGGCATGGAATTTCCGTCTACTAACGGCGGCTAAGAAATTGAAAAGTAAAAAGTTCTGGAGTTTTGAATGTCCCTTGTATATGACGGCTAAACTATATGTCCCAGAAATAAAACTAATCCTAGCCTAATATATATACTATCTCTAGGCGGCTGAATAGTCTTCCAAGGTAAGGGAATTAATTCCTTAATAAAAATCAGCTAATAACAAAACCAAAGCCTATGGGCTAAATTAAACAAGCCCAATAATAATAAAATACTAAATCATAATTAATATTCAAAAAGAAAACAAATTCGGCCCATCTCTTCATTCCTTCAATTTCACATCAAAATTGAACAAAATCTCATCTTTCCCCGACTTCTCGCAACCACGTCTCTGCACTCTCGGACTCTATAATTCCTGCACAATGCAACACTTAGACGTGCATTATATCCACATAAAACACTAGAAAACCTCAAATTCTAAACAACCAAAAACACATACATCAAATCTCCTCACACTTGAATCATACTTGCCCTCAAGTATGAAGTGAAGATAAGACACAATTATCACACACGATTGTTCAGAAACAAGAAACTCCACAGACTCGAAACAACCGACTCAAACAACTCAAAACCTAAACCGACCTCCTCACACTTAAACTTTGCTTGCCCTCAAGCAAATAAAGAAAAAGCACAAGGAAGAGGACACAAGTACTCACACAAACGGACAAAACAAAGAAAATAAAAAGAAAATCAGATGTCACCGTAGTATCCGCTACCGAAGTGCAGCAAGTACAGAAACACCCAAATCAGCAATAGCTTGCTTAACGGAAGCGACCTCCTCTCTCAAATGCGCGACGTCAGCCTTAAGACCTTGCACTTCAGTGGCCAAACCTTCCAAAGACTTGATACCTGCACTAGTAGGGAAACTCGGAATGGTTTCTCCCGGCTCAAGAAAACGAGGCTCGCCCTCAGAGTTATAAACAAACATTCGAGACTCTGCAAGGGTGGCAAGATCAAATGGTACATGTGGTTTGCACAGGGTCATACAATCTTGCACAGTTAACTCAAAATTACGTGCCACATAAAGACCCAAAAAATGGCACAAAGTGAGATGACGAACAAGATGCGTGCTGATTTGATTCATGGCATAAGCAATCCAATACCCAAGATTAACCTTAACTCCACTATGCATACAACGCAAGAAAAACAGATCAACAGAACTCAACTTAGAAAAACTAGTAGTGCGTCCAATCAAGTTATAGCAAAGAAACAAATGACAGATACGCAAAACAGGATCAATGATATCCGACACTATAGAACGAGAAGCATCAAAGGGTTTTGCTGTACTACTAGCTAGTAGAGCCCACGAATCCTCAGAACTTCCAAAACAGTTTCGACAAGAATAAAAACCACATAAGGCACTCCTATGCCCATCACTCAAGACATCCTTAACTGAACATATTCTTAACTGCACATTCCATTCAGTCAAAGAAAGATGATGATGCATATTAAACAAGCGAAAGGAAATGCACTTAACATCAACATCATCAGTATCTACAAATTGAAATGTAGTAAAAAACTCTAATGCAACCTCATTGTACACATCAAATGTAGGAATTGACAGCAACCAAGACCAACCAATGCGTTCAAAACAAGCCACAAATCGATCATAAATATTCAAGCGGTGCAAAGATGGAATATGAAGAATTTTACCTGTAAGGAATTTCTTATGCTGTCGCGCCTGTAAAGAACTTGTCCAGGCCTTCTTTTCAAAGGTGAGCAGCGCCGCAACCTCTTCGGAATCATGGAATTCCACCGACATTCTGTCCGAACTGATGGTATCGTAAAAATTCACCGAGGAAGAAGCAGAGTCGATATATGACTCCTCAGAAGAATCGGGGGCAGATGCAACCTCATGATCGGAGTCGGAAGACTCAGGAGCAGTAGCTGCCGTACGTTTTCCGGCAACTGGAACAGAGGTCATCGCGGGAATTGGAGAAACTGAAGAAACACCAGCCGTGGCAAACTTAGAGGCCACAATATGAGCAGACGCTCTTTTCATGGTGACTGGAACAGAGGTCGTCACTGGAGCTGTAGAAGGCAAAGATGCGGTAGCCTTGGAGTTTCCAGAGAGAGAGGTACGAGCAAAGGCTCGCTTTGCGGTGACCGGAGCTGTGGGGGGCACCGGAACGGTAGAAAATGAAGATGTTGCCGCCTTGGAGCTTTCGGAGGCCAAGTTACGAGCAGAGGCTCGTGTCGCGATGATCGGAGCTGTTGTAATCACCGGCGCCTCGGTTTGTGAGGGAGCAGATGTCGCCGGTGTTACCGTGGCCGATTTTCTCTTGGCAGTGGCGAGTTTCCGTCGCTTGTGGGGAGCCATGGTGAAATCTCGCTGACGAGGAAAGTGGCGATAGAAGTTATGAATCGCTAGAAGCAACGGAGTATGGAGGATGGGGGACGGTGGAGCGATAGCGGATTTGAAGAAAGTGAAATGGAAAAGAAATTGGGGGAAATGGGATTTGGGGGCTAGGGCGAAGAAGAAGAACGGGAAGGAAGACGAATTGAGGAAAAAAAATTAAAGCCCCACCTAAACCCCTACTGTACTACTCTGGATCTTTTTTCAATTTTTTTTTGAGGAAAAGTGGCGGCGAGGTACAACGCTATGTTCGACGACGACCTCAACTCAAAGACAGTGAAGAGTTTCTTCCGGTGGATCTCTCACTGGGTGAAGGAGTGGATGATCGCCTACGACAAGGCGATGAAGAAAAGGCCCAGCGGCGCCTCCAACGACATGGTCCTCGAGCAAGCCCAAGCGATATAAGTGCCCGTGAAGGGAGTAGCTTCAAGCACTTTGATGCCTGGGAAATCTTGCAGGACTATCCCAAGTTCCTCCACCAAGAATTTACCGACGTTCCGTCCATAAAGCGGACGAAGAATACGGCCGAAGGTGCCTACACCTCATCTGGAACGCCGCACGGATCGAGCGAAGCAAGTGAAGAGGAAAGCACGGCTCCCCTCGCCCACAGGGACGAGACGCGACAAAGGCGGAGACAAGGGCGGCCAGAGAAAAGGAGAAAAAGAAGATGAACGAGGACGCGGAGTTCAAGTCGATGGTCGACTCAACAAATGAAAGGCTAAGCAGCATCATCGCAGCAAAGAACAACGTCGCCGAGGCAATGAGGGAGCGTGCTCAGGAGAAACAAGACGCCACCGATGCAAAGATAATCAACACGAATACGTCACATATGACGCCGGAGCAGTACCAGCTCCATATGATGATGGTTGCCGACGTCAAGCGACGTCGCGGATGGGCTTAGTTATTTTTCCCCTACAACGGCTATATTTTTTTTAAATATTCTAGTATTATTTTTTTTATTTCTAGCAATGTAATTTTTTTTTCTAGTAATGTATTTTTTTTATTTCTAGTAATGTATTTTTATTTAAATTAATGAAATTTTCAAATTTTTAAATTTTCTTATTAATATTAATGCAAAATATAAATTCAGAAATTCCTTAGAGACACCCTTTAGAGACAGCCCTACTGCAGCTCACTGTCTCTATCTCCAAAAAATCTTTAGAGACACCTTTTAGAAATACTACCACTACAGGTAGTCTAAGTAATCGATGTATATAGTGAAGAAGTTTCGCGTTTGTAATTTTGCTAGAAAGACTTTAACAATTATAATGTGTCATTTGATGCTATTCATCTACATTTAAATAACAAAGAGCAATATATTCAGATTAAAAAAAAGAGTAGTATTTCTTGGAGTTATTTAGACAAAGCACACTAAATTTAGTGAAATGAAATGGTGTTGTTGGTTTCGAATGACCTTGAACAAAACAAAAAAATTTTGAGGGTTCATTATAACACAATAATGTGTCAAAATATAGATGAAATCATCAGCATATGTTTATTTGGGAGTATAAATTTATACCTCTAAGTAGAAGGATAATATTATGAGGTAAAAATTTATACTTCATAGGGACCACAAATTTTATACTCCCTCCGTCCCGTTGAACTTGTCCCATTTGGGATCGGTACGGAGACTAAGAACAAGAGTATTAAATGATAAATGGTGTGTTTAGTGTAGTAAATAAAGTAATATAAAATATTTTTTAATTGATAAAGTGATATAAAGTGTTTTTGAAGAGATATAAAGTGTTTTTTAAAAAACATAAAGTGAATAAAGTAATTTTTTAATTATTTTCTTAAAAGAAAATGAGACAAGTTGAATGGAACATCCAAAATAGCAAAATAGAAGAAGTCGAACGGGACAAAGGGAGTAATTGTTTGGTTAAGTAGAGGCTTGTGCTCACCCAAATGCATTGCACATGCAAGCTATTTATGTAACACGTGTAAAGTTGGTTAATATTTTTGTTTTCAAATTAAAGTTTTAATATGAAAACGCCGTTAGTTTATGTGTTAAGTAGATAGCTTCCAGGAGAAGCTTTTATTTATTACTACTTTCGGTCCCCAAGTCTTTTCCTAGGAGGAAGTGGTACGAGTATTAAGGAAAATGTTGTTGAGTTAGTTATGAGTAGAGAAAAAGTGATTGAATTTGTTGTGAGTGGAGAAAGGATCCCACATTAAGGGTAGTGATATATTAATTAATTGAAATAATGGTGGGCCATATGTGATATTTTAGGTAAATAAGTTGATAAAGTAAGGATAAGAGATAATAATTTGTTGTGAGGTAGTGTCCAAAAATAGCTAGGAAGAAACTTAGGGATCATAAAAAAGGAAAGATAGGAAAAGACTTGGGGACCGGAGGTTATAATTTCCTCCTAAATTAGAATATACCCTAGTTTGAAATATTTTTTTGTTCATTCCGTCTGAACTTCGCGCCTCTTTCTCTCCCTCCCAATTTCTAGTTCACACCGATGCAATCTGACGCGATCTCCCTCTCTGTCTTAAAACGTGAAAGGTAATGTTTGAATGGTTTTTTTGAGGGGTGGAGACTTTTCTGTTTCTTATTCGCTTATACATATATGGAGTTTTAAGGTTTATATTTCTTTGACAAATTAGGTGCATTCTTGGTGTTTTTCGCTCTGGTTTTTTCCAATGCATTCCCAGAACAACGAAGTGCCTAAATTAAGTGAGTAAACCCCTTTTTTGAAATTCCATAAGTTTGTCCATTTGTTTGGTTGTTTCGAATCCTCGTTTTTCTTTTCATAGCTTTCTGGATAATTGTAAATTTATTTCTGAAACCCTCTTTCTGAAACCCCTGGAAACTTCGAAGCATTGTTTTAAAACCTAACTCTAATTTATCGAAAGAAACGGACAAAATCCAAAGATGAAGGATCCTTCGTCATCAATGTGAATTGAATAGATTGTTAATTTCGTGGTTGTTGTTGCTGTTTTTTTGTGAAAATCATTGCAAATCACTATTCTGATCTAATTATCAATGTCACCAGCACATTATATGATTATTTTGAAATATACTGGGTTATTATCGAATAACTACTGAATATTTCATTTTGTTTGGAATTCTGTTTCTTATATTCTAGTAGTACTAGTAATATTGTGCTTGTGTTAGTCACTTGTGTTTATGTTTCGAAGATTTGATATTATATTTGACTTGCTTTATTTGTGCTGCATTTATATTGATTTTTTTATTTGTATATGTGGTCTGGATCATGTTGATTTATTATGTTTTCTTTGTGTTATTTAAGACGTTGTTCTTTAATTATTAATTTATTTTAATTATTTTTGTGCCGTATTTAACTTTACCATCTTTGTAGGTGCTAATGTTTGTTCTCGAAAATAGAGTGAATATATCACTAAAATTGCTGCTAATGAGATTACCAACTCAATCTCCTTACCTGTACCAATCGAAGAATTGCTGGAAATGATGAAATTATTGAATCCTCAACTCTTTTAAGCTAGCAAAGAGGAAGGTAAATCTCAGTGATGCAAAATATTCAAAAAAAACAAAAGGTCGATGGAACTCCAGTCACTGAAACATCCGACAGAATTGTAGGGGAACATGATGATAATCCAACGACAGAGAAACCATCATCCCAGGGTGTAAGTGAATATGATAATGATCATTTGTCATGTTTAACAATAATTTTTCAACTTCTAGTTCTTTCATTGCGGGGTAATATCTTTTCTTATATATTATTATCTTCAGCTAATATCCTTTAATAATATCATTGTGAGGTAAAAATATCATTCTGAGATTATATATTGTTATGTTTAGGTGATGAATTTGCTGAATGTTGTACTTGATAAGTTGAGCACACTTCAGAAAGAAGTGAGGTTGTTATGAGCTGAATGCTGAGGAGAGCATTAAGTGAACCATTTTTGACCCTTCAATTGAGCTTCAAACTTGTGTTTATCGTGAGTCGCAAGATTCTCGAAGCAGGATCTTTCTAATTTGTACGATGTTCAAGAAATAAATGCAAGTGTGTGTAAACCACAAGCTGTTAAAGAATCATATGTGATCCAACCATCTCTGATCCCATCGTATATTCAGTTTTCGAAGCCTGGATTGCGATCTAGCAGTATGTTTGAAAGTACTAAGCAAAGCCCTCTATGGTGCGCTCAAAATGAAAGTCGTCTACCTCGTGGTGCACGTCTTCCGCATACAATTGCCAAAAATGCAATAAAGTTAAAAAGGGCTCATGATAAGCATAGGAACAATGAGAGAAAAAATAAGGAGAAGAAGACTGATATACAAGGGCTTCATGGTTTGATGAAGGAGATTAATTCTGAGATAGTGAAAGATAAAAAGGTGGGTGCAGATGAAGTAGAGAATTGTTCTAAAAAGCTGCCAAAGAAAACTTATCTCAAAAGAGAGATGGTGCCTTGCAGAATGTTTATAGGAACTCCGTATATCACTAATGAGGAGAGGATTGAGTCTCTGGTTAAGGAGATACAGGATGATATAAAACTAAACAAGTTGAAGGAGAATTTTAAGGGTGATGATGAGTGGGATGTGAAGGTAAATGATCAACAAACAAATGAAAAAGAGATAAAGAAGGATGAAGAGAACGACAAAGTGAGAAATCAAGAAACAAATGAAAATGAGGGGAAGATGAAGAAGAATGAAGAGAAAAGGTAAGGTGAAAGAGCATGATGCTGAAGAGAAATGTAACGGGAAACTGCCCCACAAGGCATTATTGCCAAATTCCAGCCTAAATGAAAAAAAGAGGCCATATCCCCTCATCATCCAATCTAAAAAATCGAGAGACAGGTTTAAAAATTGGTACACTGAGAACAACATAACGGGGTATGGATATTATACTAAGTACATTATTTATAATTTAGTTAATGAGGGAGCTTGTTTTATTATTTCTTTAATTTTTGGTGTAGCAATACAAACACTGTTCCTGTGCCTGGATATAGTGGAGTTTCAACTCATTGGTTTACGCCATTCTAGAGTCTCAATGGTTTGCTAAATACTGAAAAGCTATGGAGAAATCCAAGGTTATGATCGTTGAAGAAGACGTAGACGACACCGACGTATTCACCGAGTCAGAAGGAGAAGAAACAGACTTGCCATCAAGCTCAACTAGAAAAGACCAATGCTTCATGGCATTGCTGGAAGAGTTAACTGAGAAAGCAAACTCTTCTTTCCATTCCAATCAAAATGTCTCTTTAGTAAATTAAAATACAGAAGAACTTAACGAAGACATTACACCATTATGTGATGAGGTTGAATGCCTTAGCAGACTGTGCACCAGATAAACAACACAGTGCAAGGAACTGCAAGCTGAGTGTGACAACCTGAGCAACAAACTGATCATGAGGGATCATGACATTGAAAAGCTCTTGGAGAAAAACCGCAGACTCCATGAAGAAGTTGCTCAGTCCACCAATCATTCACTTGATACATTTGACTAGGACTCAGGCTGAATATATCTCTCAGTTGCAAACTGAACTTAAGTTTGCAAATGATAAGATAATATCCCTTTATACCTCAAGCTCAGCTCTCAAGAGCATGATCAGCCAGCGAAAACCTTCCAAATGTGTTGAAGGTATAGGATATGATCCAGATACTGACACTAGAGCTCCGTCAGCTCAGTTCGTCTAGGAAACTAGATCACCGACTGAGGCACCACAAGCTGAATCCGACTCAGTCAGAGTCACAATTCAAGAGACTCCAGTCATTCCTCAGACTGTCGAGACTCGTGTGAAGAATAAAGGGAAGGAGGTTCTAGCTGAAGAACCTCAGGAACAGGAAGCTGGTACTTCGAAGAATGCTGAGAGATCCAGGCAAAAGTCAAGACCCCGAGGTCGCAGAGTAAGGGGGAACCGATGAAAATGACCTACTATGCCAAGGCAGAATCAACCCATGCGTAGGCCCAATCATTCAACTGAGGATCAACAACAAAGGCATCCAAACTGGGACAATCCTCACTTCTATAATCAAACATACCCAGTGCTTCCTCACTACAAGCAAGCATACCTATAAAGAGGAAACCCTGGTGATCAGTTCAATGATCCAAATCATCCTCAGTTCGGGTATGTTCAAGGAGTAAGATAGTTTGGGCGCTCACCCAGACAGATCTCGCCAAGAAAGAATCGACTCGTTCAGCTGAGTCGAAACCAAGCTACTCAGAGACAAGGTTATCCACCACTCAACTGGACTGCGCGTACTTGATAAACCCATATTTGTGTTCATTTTTTGTGTCTTTTGTGTCTTTTTCGAGTCTTTAAGTGTCTGGGAGGACACAAGTAGGAGGAAGTGGGTGCAAGGCAGAACAGGCGCGATTGTGAGCATAATCTGGTGGAAAACTGCTTTTCTGGCGTTGGACAATGATACAATGCAATATGGGCATAGGTCTGAAGTCTGTAGCTGGGAATGAAGAGACATATCTTGAGCAAAGCTACAGGTGAAGCAGTACCTCCCCATAATCTTATGGCCAAAGCGGCAAAGTACCCAGACCAGTGCGCGTTGAGGGCAAGACTGAAGCTGATATGACCAAGATAGAAGAATGAAGTAGAGGGCAACGGATGAGACTCGAGCGCTAAGGAAGAGAATAAGGAAGGAAACTTCCATCCTTATCAAGAAGAGACCGGTCAAAGCCGGACTCAACAAGAAAGGAAATCCAATACCACCGATGCCAAGCTAAAGAAGAAAACAAGACCAAGGAAGGAAGGAGTCCAGCCCATGAAAGGGAACCGACTTAACCTAATCTTGATGCCTATATATATGGTTGCATGTACTCTGCAAAATTATCGTTGATCAACCCTAGCATAGTTTTACATCTGTCTTGAGAGAGTTTGGTGAGGAAAAAAACAAGTCCTACAGGCAAAGCTTTACTTTCTGTTTTACTTTATTGTTTACGTTTTCTGTTGGCGTTCTGGCCAAGACAGGTGCTACTTTGTTTTTGGTAATATAGTTTTTATTTTAGTTTCAATTATGTTTGCTTTAATTTCTTTTACTTTGTTCACGTTTATTATTATGTCTAGCTAATTTTTTAAACTTGGATTGGATGAGATGATGTGATAATTAGTACTTTAATTACTTGTGAGGCCAAAGTGAGTAAACTAAATCGTGTTATTCTTTTCCCGAAATACTTAGGACTTAATATTAGATTTAGACAAGGTAACTAATTGCTTGATCACCAATAAGTTAAGAAGTCTAGATCACCAATAGAGTCGAGGTCAACACAAGAGTGTCTCTTGTGCTCGAACAGATAGTAAGTATTGGAGAGTAGTTGATGCCTTAGGCATCTCTTGGCTGATTTGGGTCTAAAAGATATTAATGCCTCTTGGACAATATACTTAATGAAGGGTCTTCGTGAGTGTGTTGATCAAGGGAGGAGTTTTATCTAGAGTGTCTCTGGCATACTTTAATTTAAATGGATAGATATAAGGATAAAATATTCTTAGCTATGACTTCGTGACCATAGGGCATGAATTAAATTATCCTTTAAACTAAATAGTAAAGGCGTGCGGTTGAAAATCATTGTGCCCATGATCGAGTAAAGAGTATTAATAATCATTGACTCGAAATCCAGTCCAAGTCTCTTTTATTATTGATAAAATCTACTTTTAGTTTCAGTTATAGTTTTCAGTGCTTGTTGAACCAAGATACGTGAAGTGCAGACCAATACCCCTTTTGTGACAACAGTGTGGAAGAGAGACTACATCAATTCTCTTGAGTAAGACCCTGTATACCGCTGGCTATCGCCTACTGTGGACATAGGAGATTATAAATTTATTTGCACAGAGTGCAAATGACAACTTCGTCAAATTGGTGCCGTTGCCAGGGAATTAGTTCCAAGATAGTTAATATTCAAGTTTTGAGTTCGGCTTATGCCCAAGACTAGAGCGACGGAAGGACAGTTGATCTACGTTGAGGATCCTGAGCGTGAAGCTAGGGCATTACGAGCTCAGAAGAGGAAAGAGACTCTGGCAAACAGAGTAAATGAATCTGAAGGAGATCTTAGCTTGTCAGGCGAGGAAGGTGCTGAGCAAGATGATTCTTACTCTAACCAAGAGAGTGAGGAATCTAAACCAGCAGAAAATATGGTAGAAATAACCATTAGGAAAATCATGTTCCCTGATGACAAGGGCATTAAGCCCTCGAGCATTAAGCTACCCGAGATCACCGGAAACTGGGAGCTTAAGCATTCATTGATCTAGATCTTGCCAAGTTCAGCAATCATCCAGGGGAGGATTCATAAACTCACCTTCAGAATTTTGAGATGGTGTGTAACATTGTTAGGGTCACTAACCCTCATGAGAGATTCGAGGATTACGTAAGGTTGCTCACATTCCCCTTTTCACTACTTGATGGGCTTCGTGAGTGGCTTTATACCTTGCCTGATGGAAATATGGACACATGGAAAAAGATACAATAGGCATTCCTAGACAAGTATTTTCCTGTTGGTCGCATCCAAAGCATGAAGAATGCAATTTCTTCAGTTAAGATGGGAACGCATGAGACACTCTATGAGTATTATGAAAGATTCAATAAGATGCTGTCACGCTGCCCACAACACAGGATTGAGATGATCGACCTTGTTGAGTATTTCATGCGTGGATTGCGAGCGTCGGAAAGAAAATGGATTATCGCCGCTTGTGGAGGAGGAATTGTCGATCAATCACCAGCTGAAGTGTTCAAGAAGATAGTTGCTATGGCCGAGCAATCAAGAGATAAAGATGATATTCCCAGAGGGGGCACTCATGACCACAGTGGAAGTAAAGATGCTCTGGTCAATACAATGAAGAAGTTCATGGCCAAAATAGATGACAAAATGGAAGCATTGAGCAAGAAAGTGGATGGGAAAGAAGTTACCATAAGGAAGGCTATTAAAAAGTGTGAAGTGTATCAACTTCGACCCACATCACCTCAGACTATCCTAATTGGCTCATTGAAGAAGAAAAAGTCAAAGCAATGGGGCAGAATTAGCAAGGAGCTCCTAGGCAACAGAGATTTGGATATGGGCAAAACAACAACTTTGGATATCGTTAAATGGAGAATTTGAGGTACGGTAATAACCATTACCAGATGCCACCTCCACATCAGCAACCTCAACAACCTGCTCAATAGCAGCAACAACCATATGATCCTCCTCATCGTGACCAGAACAAGGGGGAATTTATGAAGGACACCCCCGACCGCTTTTGGAAGGATTTTGAAAATTTTCAGATAGAAAGTAGAGGGACATCTAACAACCTCCAGGCTCAACTAACTCACATCTCGCAAACATTGTCAAAGCTTGTAGAGGAAAAGAGTGGTCGACTTCCTGCCCAAGTGGAGATCAACAAGGAGCAGGTCAATGCTGTGGCCTTAAGGAGTGGAAGAGCACTGCCTGAGATGGTGCCCAAGGTGCCAGCAGAGGAATTTGAGAAGCTAGAGGAGACCAAAATGGGTTCAGGTGACTTAGATGAGATGTATCATGAGTTAGAAGCCAAGTGTAAAGAAGCAAACCTGGCCAAGGAGAGTCCCATTTTTAGTTCAAAGAAGGATGAGGCATTGCTCGAGTCTTTTAAAGCTGAAAGAGAAGCAATGCTATTGGCTAAGAGAACCAGCACTAAGCCCAATGGTCTACCTCCACCATATCTAAGGAGATTTGCCCGAGATAGAGAGCAGCAAGAGATAAACGAAATGCTTTAAGTTTTTCGAAAAGTGGAGATAAATCTTCCCTTGTTGGTGGCATTATGCTCAATGCCCAAGTGTGCCAAGTTTTTTATGGAGATGTGCATAAAGAAGCCAAAATACCCTGATAATGCTAAGTTTCACATATCAAATGTCTCAGCTGAATCCACACTTGCCCATAAAGCAAAGAGATCCAGGGATGTTTGCTATTCCATGCACGATAGGCATGACCATGATACCAAGGGCAATGCTCGATCTGGGAGCATCGATCAACATCATGCCAAAAGCCATGTTCGATAAAATGAGGTTTGGACTGCTGGCTCCAACCTGTGTGGTTATTCAACTGGCAGACCTCTCCACGGTCTACCCTGATGGAATTTTGGAAAATGTCTTGGTCAAGGTGGGAGATCTAATATTTTTTGATGACTTCTATGTGTTGGATATGGGAAGGCAGATGGCCAAGAACCCTGTGATTTTGTTCGGGAGACCATTCTTGAGGACAACAAGAACAAAGATCGACTGTGAGTCAGGAAAGCTGACTGTCGAAATAGAAGGCGAAGTGGTGGAGTTTGATGCTTATAGACTAAACAAACATGAAGAAGTGGAAACTGTGAATAGCCTCTGCTTTCTCGAAGAGGATATGGGGGTGGTCAATACTCTAGAGGAAATTGAAAAAATGAATGAGGAAGATGACTTTCAAGAGGATTATGACCATGATGAGTTTGAAGAAGACTTCCCACAAGATTGGTTCGATGAGGTGATCGAAGAATATTGGGGGATTGAGGCTCTTGATCACCAGATTAAAGAAGACCTTAGTCAAGATAATGAGGATCAGGACCAGGAAGAGATGGAAGAATTTAGCTATGTAAGAAATGAGGGCAATGTGCATCATGGCTTTGAGCAACTTAGCATTCCAAAATTGAAGCCTGAAGATAGGTTGGTGCCTTCACTCCAACGGGCACCAAAACTCAAGTTGAAGACATTGCCCAAGCACTTGAAGTACATTTACCTTGGAGAGAATGAGACATTGCTCGTGATCATCAATTCAACACTTACAAGCGATGAGGAGGAGAAGGTGTGTGAGATTCTGGGCAGATACAAGGAAGCAATTGGGTGGACGTTGGTTGACATCAAGGGCATAAGACCAATGGATTGCATGCATCACATCTTGCTCGAGGAGGATGCGGTCCCGATCAAAGACCTACAAAGAATATTAAACCCTCCCATGAAGGAGGTGGTCATGAAGGAAATTCTGAAGCTCCTAGATTTAGGCATAATCTATCCAATTTCTGACAGTAGATGGGTGAGTCCAGTGCACGTCGTGTTGGAACCGGTTTTCGATAACCAATCCGTTCTTTACCCATGGATCAATTATGGATATCTAACAAACACATACAAAATCCATACCTAGCATGCTCCTATGAATTTAATTACAATCATAGGATGTTTATTCGGTATACCTGCAAATTTGATGCACAACGACTCCAGAGTTGATCTTCTGAACTGTTCCCGACTAGAATACGATGATGGATGGGATCGACCTCGTACTCTCTCTCTTACTGTGGCGTAGGCGCCGATTCTCTCTCTCTCTTACTAGGTTTTAATTGCTTAGAATGCAAGTAAGTAATGAGTCTTATGAGCCTTGTATTTATAGATAAATAACTGACATTCATTGAACCTAGACAGCCCTCACGAGCCGTAGGAGACAGGCGCCTAGCCCACTAGAAACACAGGCCATTGGGCCAGTTCAGGGATCTACTAGCTTAAATAAGATTGGCCCGATAATATCTGATTTAATCCATTCAGCCAAGAAATATAAATCAGATATAAATATTAATTCGTTCCACTAAAGAATTAATACTGACTTACCCTCTTATTTAATTAATTGAGTCGGGGCTAGTATTAGACTTAATTAATCTCCGTGTTTAAGATTCTCGAATATCCATTAATTAATTAAATACTTCTGACAGTAAATTAATTAATCAATTAATTATTCACTAATAAATAATTATCTCGAGTGCTACCACTTAAACTTATTATCGTATCGGAACTAATTCCACCTGCAGGGTTTAATACGACAAACTTATTAAGTTCCTCGAGAGGATATCATCATCCCATTATTCATAGGACACGGATCCTTATTGCAGCTCTATCAATATCAAATAAGAACTGCTACTGCCCAAAATACGAAATTCTGAACCACGATCAAGTTCTCATTTATAATAGATCAAAGCAATAGTCAGACACTTATTCATACTGATAAGCCCAATTAAGGTTAAGACTATTTAAGTCACCGAGATCTTTAATTCTCAATAATTCAGAACAGAGAATTAATCTCACTGTGATCCTTTCAATACGATTAACGTACTAGCATAAATAAATAGTCAAGATAAACTATTTAATACTATTATGCTACAATCTAAACCAACAACTCGTCCAAGTTGTCTCGATTGTGAATATTAGTTTATATCTCATAAAATGCCGATTATATAATCTTCTGTGATCTACAACACACTATATAATCTATAATATTGAGATAATTGGACAAATAATAATTATGCAATAATAAACATTTCAGATAGGAGAATTATAGTGAAATAAATATCAATTGTATATAAACAAAAGTCTTGCTTTCGTATACAACCCTTCACGTCGTACCCAAGAAGTCAGGAATTCAGGTGGTCGAGAATGATAAAAAGGAGATGGTGGCTATGAGACTTCAGACTGTATGGAGGGTGTGTATTGATTATCGCAAGCTAAACCAAAAAGACAAGGAAGGACCACTTCCCCTTGCCCTTTATCAATGAGATACTAGAGAGGTTAGCAGGTAGCCAATACTATTGTTTTCTTGACTTATATTCTAGGTATATGCAGATATGGGTAGCTGAAGAGGATCAGGGCAAGACGACTTTCATATGCCCGTTTTTGAACCTTTGCCTATAGAAGAATGCCATTCAAATTATGCAATGCCCCGGGCACGTTTCAGCGATGTATGATGCACATTTTTTCTGACCTTCTCGAGGAATGCATTGAGGTGTTCATGGACGATTTCAATGTATATGGAAAAAACTTTTACTCGTGTCTTAAGAATCTTGAGAGGGTTATGAGAAGATGTATTGAGAAGAGCCTTGTTTTGAACTATGAAAAGTGCCACTTCATGGTCAAGGAGGGGATAGTCCTTGAGTATGTTATTTCAGAAAGAGGTATTGAGGTGGATAAGGCCAAGATCGACATCATAGGAAAGCTGCCATATCCTACCAATGTTAAGCAACTGAGAGGGTTTCTTGGGCATGCTGGATTCTATCGTAGGTTTGTGAAGGACTTTGCCAAGATAGCTCAACCTATGACCAAGTTGCTGCAGAATGATGTACCTTGGGAGTTTGATGAGGAGTGTAGGAAGGCATTTCACATTTTGAAGAACAACTTGATCACAACTCCAATCATACAACCCCGACTGGGGTATGCCATTTGAGATTATGTGCGATGCTAGTGGATACGCCGTGGGAGCCGTTCTTGGGCAAAAGAGGGGGAATGAGATATATGTTATTTACTGTGCCTCGAAGACTTTAAATGATGCCCAATGCAACTATGCAACTACGGAGAAGGAGTTGTTGGCCGTGGTCTTTGCTTTTGAGAAGTTTCGTTCTTATCTTCTTGGGGGTAAGACTACAGTCTACACTGACCATGCCGCACTTAAATATCTTATGACCAAGAAAGAGACCAAGCCAAGATTAATGTGGTGGATTCTTTTTTTACAGGAATTCAATGTGGAAATCAAAGATAAGAGTGGTGCCCAGAACCAAGTTGCTGACCACTTGAGCAGAATACTCCAAGAAGAGGACAGGAATCCGATCAAGGAGATGTTTCCCGATGAACATCTGAGTTATGCCCAGGACGAGCCATGGTATGCAAATATGGTGAATTATTTAGTGACTGGGGCAATACCTGTGGAATATGGGAGATATCAAAGGAACAAGCTCAAGGCGGAAAACAGATATTATGTATGGGATGAACCTTATTTATAGAGAGAGTGTTCCGATAAGATCATAGAAGATGTGTGGAAGACCGTGAGCAAAAGAGCATATTGGAGCACTGTCACAATAAGGAATATGGAGGTCACTTTGGGCATCAGCGAACAGCGAGAAAGATTTTGGAATGTGGTTTCTATTGACCAACATTGTTGAAGGATAGTTACGAATGGGTGAAAAGTTGTGATCGATGTCAAAAGGAAGGAAATATAATAAGGAAGAATGAGATGCCCATGATGCCAATCCTCTCGGTCGAAGTGTTTGATATATGGGGCATGGACTTTATAGGTCCCTTGCCCAGCTCTCTTGGAAATCAGTATATTCTTTTGGCGATAGATTATGTATCTAAATGGATGGAAGCTCGAGCATCACAAACCAATGATTTGAAGGTGGTTGCGAATTTTCTAAGGACTCAAATTTATAATAGGTTTAACGTCCCTAGAGCTGTCATCAGTGACCATGGCTCGCACTTTTGCAATGCTACAATCACTGCCTTGTTCAAGAAGTATGGGGTTCACCACCGTATATCTACTGCTTATCACCCTCAAGCTAATGGGCAAGCTGAGTTGTCCAACCGTATCATCAAGACTATCTTGAGGAAGTCTATGGGCACCATGAAGAAGGTCTGGAGCATACGCCCTGATGACGCGCTATGGGCATATCGGACTACATACAAAACTCCATTTGGGATGTCTTTTTATCGCATGATTTATGGGAAGAGATGTCACTTTCTTGTTGAACTCGAACATCGTGCATATTGGGCAATAGCTCAGTTGAATTTTGATTGGAATGAAGCGGGTGAGGCAAGGAAGCTAGAGATTCAAGAGCTGGAAGAAATAAGGCTTCAGGCCTATGATAATTTCAGCTTGTACAAGGAACGAATGAAGAAAACCCATGACTTGTTGATCAAGGAGAAGGATTTTGACTTTGGACAACACGTGTTGCTTTATCAGACGAGGTTTAGGCTTAAATCGGGGAAACTATCTACTAAGTGGGTAGGTCCATACGAAGTTCAAGCCCAATACCCAAATGGAGCAGCCAAGATCAAGGATCTTAAGAGTGAAAAGATTTTCAAGGTAAATGGTCAGAGGACTAAAGCATATCATGGGCATAAGAAGCAGGATGTTGGGGAGTCATCTGGGTTCCCTGACGAGGAGGAGTAATGACCAGAATGTATGACGTCGTGCTCAAGATGATTAAATGGAGCGTTGACCAGGAGGCAATCTGGTATGTTTTCTTTTCTTTTCTATTTTTTTATTTCTTTTTACTGTTTTATAAAAACAAAGAAAAATAAAAATATATATATAAAATAAAAAAGAAATATATTTACTTTATGTTTTTCTTTATTCTGTTAAGTAATTTATAATTGACTGTAGGATAGATTATTTTCTTTGCATGTTTGTTTGTTGAGCATGGTGCAGGATGCCATGAGCGTTAGAGAATGAGTTGTTTCATAAGGAGGAGAGTTGTATGAGTGGTATTGGGCATGATGCGGGGTGCTGGGCAACAAACTGAAGGAAGCTGTCACATCTCGTGTCAGTTGTGTCATAACCCTAAAAAGTCGCGCCCCTCTACACCCACTACTCACGTCATACCCCCTCACTCCCTCATTATTCAAAAACCGCTAACTCTGCAACTTCTCCTTCTCTCTCTCTTTTCTTTCTTCCACCATTAAAACCATCTTCCTTCATTATGGTTTCCACCAGAAATAAGATCAAACTTAACGAAATTCCCTTCGGCACGCGTATTGACCTTGAGCAATCACCGCCGAAGCCAAAAACCAAAAAACGCACACCTATGGAGCAAGTACCCGCTAGCCCCTAAAATCTTCCATGCCTGCAGATAGTCCGCCACCGGTGGTTGTCGAATTGATGCTGAGCAAAAGGGAGAATCCTTCTCTCCTTGAGCAGGAGGATGTAGCAGCGGAAGGGGATGGTGAATCTGGGCATAATGAGTCAGAAAAATGAGGGTTGAGTGCTGTGGCGGAGGAAGAATAGAACGAAGGAGATGAAGAAGGAGATAAAGAGGAGGAGCCTGTTGAGCAGTTAGTCAGGAAGAAGAGAATGGCGAAAACAGAGAAAATTGCCATTGTTACCCCATCGAAGAAGGCCAAGACGTTGGCCTCCGATGCCGGATCGACTCGACAAGAAGAGTCTACGGATACGGCTGCTCCTACCGAGTCCACAGCTAAATCCCAGTCCATGGGCAACGAAGAAGGAGAGGGGGCCATAACAGTGTTTAATGTGGCCCCATTAGTGATTTCAAGGGCAAGAAGCAGGCCGGCGTGGGCACAACGAGAAGGTAGAAGCCCATCCAGCCTACAAACCCTAGCATCGCAAGGGGGATGGCAAACCCTAGGGTGCTGGATGTGGCCCTATACAAGGATTTTGTGGTTTGGGATGAGGTCAAGGAGCTGTACGAGGGCATTGGGTGGGGTAGGTTTTTGGAGTTGCTAGTGGTGGTCTATGAGGAGTTGGTTAGGGAGATGTACAAAGATGTCAAGGTGATAATCCATCCGGAGAGTGGGCTTATGGCCATCCAGTTCAAGCTATTGGGCACTGAGTATGAGCAGTCTATCAATGAAATGAATCAGTTGTTGGGCATGATAGGGGTGAAGGATACTCAGAAGCCGGAGTACAAGAATGTGAAGCGTGGGGTTTCGAGTTATGAGCAGGATGAGTGGAAGACAGCATGGATGAAGATAGGGAATGGAGATTCGTACAAGTCGTAGGCGAACAAGGGGCATCAGCTTAAGAGGCATGCCCTCAGGATCTGTCACCGCATCCTTGCCTACAATCTTTATGGCAAGTCGGATAGCAGTAATTCTGTGGCCAACAAGGAGCTCTACATCCTTCTGGGCAATGAAGAACAAAGTCCGACTCAACTTTGGGTCGTTCTTGGCGGAGCACATCAAGGCAGTCATCACAAAGCCTGGGCAGCGCTACTCCTGTGGGCACTGGATCACAGTCTATGCCCAGGAGATGGGCTTAATGGACAAGATCTCTTATCTCAAACCGATGAAGGAAGAGCACCTCGACTTCGAGGCCTGAAGCGGATGAAGGATATCCGAGAAGACCCCATGGGTAAGATAGTATTCATTGACTATCCACCCAAGGGAAAGGAGATTGAGGTCAAAGCTGCCAAGGAGATAAAGCATGCCATTACCAAAGGAAAAGTTATTGCTGCCGTGCCCAAGGATGAGGAGGATGAGCCCAGGATGGAGCAGATGGAGAAGATGCTGAAGGAATTACCCGACGGACAACGCGCCTACTTTGTGTGTCTGTTGGTCCGGAAGGTTCGAGTATTGCCTTCACCCACAATTTGCTATGCAAATTGTGTGGTGAAGGCATTCGAATGGCCTTCTCAAGTTTGTATTTGTTGGTCATGACTCTACCCACTTTGTCCAAAGCAAAGTGTGTGGGTGGGGGTCAGCGTAGTGTTAAAGTATTAGTTTGTTGAGTCTGTTGATCAACATGTTTAGGGTCTAGGACAAGGTCAAGTATGATTTTATACTATGATTGAGTATGCTTAGAGACTCGATCTTTTGGGAGAGAGTCTACTTGGAAACAAATAAGCAAGAACTTATATTCTAGACTCGTTCAAAGAAAGAGCTTTTTGAGAGGCTAGATGTAAGAACAGGAGGAGGTGTGGACACTCGACTTCTACTTGTTCTTCGACTTGGATGTTCTTGCTAGAGAGAGTGGTAGTCTGCTGCTTCTTCTGCACTCTTGTTTTCTCTATTCTCACTCTCTTCTCTCTCTCCGATTGTGGAGACCTCTTATTTACAAAGGGAAATCTAATTAGCCATTGAAAAGAGCTATTTGATCTCTGCCAAAAGCATGACACTCCACCTACTTTACTGGAAACTTTCCTAAAATGGCAACTGCGACCTTCGCTTTTTGCGCGTCTGTGTTGTCGGTCCATTTAAAAAAAGTTCTTCAACTGACTTGTGCTTCGGAGTAGATTTGAACTTGGACTTCAACTCTTCTGCCTACAATGTCTTCAAAGTCTTCTATTCTCAGCTTTGTGACGTCTGACTTCGACACAACTTCTCTTCATGCTTGAGCTGCATAGTTCAGTTGAGGAGTCAACTGAGTCGCTGTCCAACTGAGTTCGTAGTCCAACTGAGCTTGTGGTCCAACTGAGTTCTTCACGAACTGCCTTCTTCAGTCTGACTGACTTCTTCTGCTCAAATCCTGTAAAGAAAAATCCCTACGCTCAAACAGTGAGCTCTAGTTAAATTCAGACTGATGACTTTCATTTACTTGGTTGGAGTTAGTTGGATTTTGGGATAAATCAAAACCTTACTAATTTTCCTATCAGAAATAATAACCAAATTGAATTGCCAAATATGACGAATTTAGAAAAAAAAAAATTAATGTGTAATGGAAGAGTTGACAAATCACATGATAAAAGTTCCATGTGGACCTTCTAAATTTATAAGCCATGATTGAAATGTTATTCTTAGCAAACTTTCTGGGCAAATTCATCATGCATTACATCATACATTTTTTGGGTAATTTACTTATTTAAACTCATTCCTCACTAGATTTAATTAGACTGAATTAGGGTATGCACAAACTAATAAAATATTCAGAGAGTAACACTGATATTTGAATGTAACACCTTCTTATCACATCCAATTAGCGACTCATAGTCATTAAACATTAGATGTGATTAGATGTTGTGCTACAATTAGTATTTTCTTTTATCTAGTGAAAATTGTTTGTATTTGAAATAGTTTTAAAAACACAATATATGCTCATAGGATTGGATTTTTTCTTCCAACTCGTCACTTTCATTAATGAAGAAATATTGGGTTGGGTTGGAAAATAAATTGGATATTTTGATGAATGTTCCAAAGTTTTTTGACATTAGTTGTTTTAAGAGTCAACTTTTGATATAGCTATATTGAGCAATGAAACACAAATTTCAGTTCACCCTCTTCAAAAATACAAATTTTAGCCATTTTTTAGAATTTGGGACAAAATACCTTTAATGAAGAGCACGCGGGTCAGGTCAGGACGTGGGTCCGGTCGGATTTGGGTACAAGGGGTTGTGTACTTATGACACTATGGTCATTGAGTGTCAAAGTTCCAAATTACTTTTTTTTATTGGTACTTTTGGTTGGTACTTTTGACATTAATATGGTCTTTAATGCCAAAGTACCAAATTACTTAGTTTTTTTTTGTACTTTCTGTTGGTACTTTTGGCACTAATATGGTCATTAGTGTCAACGTACCAAATTACTTAGTATTTTTCTTTGTGCTTTCTGTTGCACTTTTGGCACTAATATTGTCATTAGTGCCAAAGTACCAAATTACTTTTTTATGCTTTATGTTGGCACTTTTGGCACTAATATGTCATTAGTGTCAAAGTACCAAATTACTTACTGTATTTTTCTTTGTACTTTCTGTTGACACTTTTGGCACTAATATTGTCATTAGTGCCAAAGTACCAAATTACTAGTATTTTTTTTGTACTTTCTGTTGGTACTTTTGGTACTAATATGGTCAACAGTGTCAAAGTACCAAATTTTCACAATCATTATATTTCATCACGACAATGTCTACTTTTGAACATGACATGCTCTGATTTTGCGGCTCTGCCTTCGGCTCAGATTACTAATATAATGATAATCGTCGAACAACAATTTGGATTCTTTGGCTCGCTCAGGCCTACGGCTCCCCTCACTCGAATCTTGACCAAAGAATAAATGACAAACAAAAAAATGAAAAGGCAAACAAAAAAAAGGCAAAAAAAAGGGAAATTAAAAAAAAATCTGAAAAAAAAAACAGAAAAAAATAGAAAAAAGAAAGAAAAATTGGAAAAAGAAAAGAAATCTGAAAACAAAAATAGAAAAAATGAAAAAGAAATTTGGAAAATAAAAAAATAGAAAAAAAGTTGAAAAAAAAAGCAGAATAAAAAGAAAGAAAAAATTTGGCTGGGTCAGTTGAAATGGAGCGGGTTTGGAATTGGATTTGGGTTAGTGAGGGTAGTTAAGTCCTAAAATACAATTAAACAAGTACGAGGGGTGCAACCACAAAATAACATATTAAAAAGTTTAGGAGAACATAAAAAACACGATCCTAAAAATTAAAACAAATAGTTGGATTACGAATCCAATCATCTAAACTAAAACATTAAAAACTAGGAGATAGATTAGAGACTTAAAACCAAAACCTAATCTTTATAATGTCAATCAAATCATCACTGTTGCTCGACCCATTCTTGAATAGAGTAATAAGTCAAAATAGTCATTTCCAAAAAGAAAAGATGAATTTTGTCCCTTTGAAAAAAAAGTGTTCAAATAGCCTTTTGTCTTTTTTTTGGACTTTTAGACCCTTATAAAAGGATTTATACCCTTTTCTATCCTTATAGGTATAGAAGAAGGTTAACTTTAATTTGAATCATACACGAAGACTAAAACTTCATGTATGGATTTCTGGCCAAAATTTGAATCATACACGAAGTCTAATTTCATGTATGCATTATATATGTATCATACACGAAGACTAACATTCATGTATGCATCATATAAGAAAATTCTCGGCAAAAATTCCCGTCGAAAATTTCCGGCGAAAATTTGAATCATACACGAAGCCTGATTTCCATGTATGCATCATACACGAAGCCTGACTTTCATGTATGCATTATACACGAAGAAGCTATTTTACCACATTTCCTCTAATTGAATATCCTCTCCTTTATGTGATGATTAGTGGGTATGCAGAGCAAGAGGAATTGGTTCGTTTGTCAAATTCCAATTATGATGATTTTTCGAGCAATAAAAGAGATTAGGTATCAATTGTTTAACAAAGTACTCATTCAAAATTGACAAATGTCTCCATATAACAGGTTTATGCTATACAATCGGATCTTTGACCCGGATCTGACCCAACAATAATTTTTTTTATTTCTCGCTGTAGGTACTATATATACTAATATTTGTAGTGGATGTGGTGCATATTGGGCTATGCTAGCCCAATGGTAAAATGTGTGGCTATCACTAAACACACACCTGGGTTCGATTCCCAATTGATACAAAATCTTTTTTTTTTTTTTCTTTTGTTTATTAGTTAGTTTGCTTTTTTTTTTTTTTCAGTTTTTCATTTTCCTTTTCCTTCTTTCTTCTCTTAATTATTTTTATTTTCCTTTCCTTTTTTATATTTATCTTTCTTTGTTCTTTTCTTATTCTTTTTCTCTTTGTTTTTAATTTCTCTTCCTTTCTTTGTAATTTATTTTCTTAATTTCTTTCATTTATTTATTAATTAATAATAGTTATTAGTTACTTTTATAATTATTACTTTTGTTCACGACGATGTTGACTTTTATTTACGAACTTTTAGTTATTTAGTTAAGTAATTATTGTCATTAAGAAAAGTAACTATTGATATGAATAAAGGTAATGTTTCACAATTATTACTTTTTTTCACGACAATATTTACTTTAGTTAACGACAACGTACACTTTTAATTATTTGATAAAGTAATTATTGTTGTGATTAAAAGTAATCATTGACATGAATAAAGGTAATGGTTCAAAAATGTTACTTTTCTTCAGGACAATATTTACTTTTATTCACGACAAATTGTATTTTTAGTAATTCGGTCAAGTAATTATTATCGTAATAAAAAATAATCATTGATATGAACAAAGGTAACGTTTCTAAAATATTACTCTTCTCCACGACAATATTTACTTTTATTCACGACAACTTGTACTTTTAATAATTCGGTCAAGTAATTATTATCGTAATGAAAAATAATCATTGATATGAACAAAGGTAATATTTTAAAACTATTACTGTTTAAACGTAAATAATTTTAAGAAAATGAAAAATTGAAAAAATAAATAAAATGAATAATAAGACACATCATAATCACAGAAAAATTAAGAAAAATGAAAAAAAAATAATAATTACTTGAAAAAAAGATAATATGAAAAAATAAATAATTAAAAAAATTAGAAACAACAAATAAAATTAATATCAGGTATGAAACAACATAATAAAAAAGGAAAATTAAAGAAAGAAACAAAAAAGAAAAAAACTAAAAATAACAAGGCTTTAAAAAGTAAAAGCCCAGTACCTATAAAAATAAATAGATGTACATGTAAACAAACAAAAGAAGTTGCAGCCGAGAGGCCAGCGTTACAACTTAGGGCGTTGTCCTTGTGAAGGTCCCGTGTTCGATTCTTAAGAGTAGTGTTTAAGTCAAAACTTTTTTTTTTTTAAAAATTGAGCGCAGGTCAGTGGGTCAAAACCCCGATCAGTCTGACACGGTTGCATAGTATAAAACAGGTTCATGGAAACACAGCCCTTCAAAATTAAACCCACGAGAAACACTCCCGTAGAGACTTTTGTACTGTGCAACAAGCCCAATACCCGACCCGCCTTGTCCCACGCGCCCCCGCCCACGTGAGATCCACGGGCCGCGCGTGGGTCTCACGCGCTACAGTAATTTTTTTTTTTTTCCGGCGGAGCCTTCGGCTCCGATATTACGGCTCCGTCTTCGCTCCGATTACTAAAATAAGGATAATCGACGGGCAATATTTTGAACTTTTACGGCTAGCTCCGAGGCCTTCGGCTTCCCTCGCTCGCGTCTTGACCATAGAAGAAGCGGCAAACAAAAAAAATGGAAAATTAAAAAAAAAATTGGAAAAAAAAATGGTCAAAGGAAGGGTTACCGGGTCAAACGGATCGGGGCGGGACGGGTCGAGTCAAATGAGCGGGTGTTCTACGGTGGAACAGTTGCACCTAAATTTTTGTCTAAACCCACTTATGTTCTATGTGATACATGATGCATCATTATACGTGTTATCATAATTTGGATAAAGTTGTAGCTTTCTTGAACAGTAGAATTTGGATATTGTCATCATTTAGGACTCGTTTGCTATGGGATATGGGATAAAAAATTATATGTTTGATTTACTATAAAAAATTAATATTCCGTTTGATATGAAGTATTAAATTTTTAACAAAAATAATAATTATAATAAATTTATGTTATAATTAGTTGCAGTATTATGTATATCACCTTAGAGGTAGTATACGTAACAATAAAAGTGTGTATAATTTATACGAGCCCAAAATTTATAAAAGGCAGCCTACTTTCTACTAAACAGCATCTTAATGTGTCATAATAGACATATTATATTACATAATTATTGCACGTATACAACCACTATTAACAATCATCTAGATAACCTTTGGCTTGTTTTATAGTAGTAACAATAATGGTTAAAATAATAAATTTTAAAATGTCAATCCATACATCGCTCGGAGACTAATCAAATCTACATAAATGTATTATCGATAGAATATAGTAGTGTACCAATTTTTAATGAGAGAAGAAATCGAACAAAAAGGTCAACAAATATTGATTGAACGGCTCCATTCGAGCCATGAGACCCATACCCCTCTCTCTCTCTCTCACCCTCTCTCTCTCACACACACACACAATGACACAAATCGAGTGTATGTAGAAGATAAAATATATTTCAATTTATTTTAAAGTAAATTTATGACTAAATTGTAAAAAAATACCCCACCTTTTATCAAATTATTGTTTGAATTTTCATCTTTTAATTTTTGCAAAAAAGTTTGTTACCTTTCATTCTTTCTCAATTGCAACCCTCCGATCATTTTCCCCAATTTTGTTGCTGATGTGGAAGGCGGTAAATCTTGCATGGGAAGTCGACGGCAAGAATGAAACGACACGTATAGAATAAAATTTACTGCAAACAAACACCTATATTTAGGATCTAGACATCGTACAAAAATCGAAGTTCAATTTTTGGGGTTTTCTCCTCTTTCTCTCTTCACCCCTTTGTATATTTCACGTTTCAATCGTTCATGGCTTCTTCGTCTTCGCACACGGGCTCAATGAATACATCGAATTCCGAACCTCAGAGGCCTTGCAAAGGTGGAAATCGTGCGACAATGAAGCCATCGAACTCTATGGATAATCCGGAGATAATGAACGATGTCTAGACCCTAAATATAAGTGTTTGTTTGCAGCAAAACGACGATGTTTTGGCCTTACTTAAACTACGTCGTTTCATTCTTGCCGCCGATTTGCCATGTAAGATTTACCGCTTTCCACATCAACAAATAAATTGGGGAAAACGATCGGAGAGATGAAATTGAGAAAAAATGAAAGGTGAGGATTTTCTTTTGCAAAAATTAAAAGGTGGGGATTTAAACGAGAATTTGATAAAAGGTGGGGCATTTTTTTTGTAATTTAGCCGTAAATTTATATTTCATAAAAGAGTACAAGAAGTACTTAAATCCGAACAATACACAAAATAAATTAAAAATATAAAGTTGGAAATATTAGAAGATTTAAAGGTTTTTGAAAGAAAAATAACTAATGAGATTCAAAAATCACCTAGTAATATAATCGCTTTTAAACATCGTCTTTTTCCATCTCCGCTTGCAAATAAATTATGTATATTTCAATTTAGAAATGAAATAAATTAAAATTATAAAGTTGGAAAAATTAGAAGATTTAAAGGGTTTTGAGAGAAAAATAACTAATGAGATTGAAAAATAATAATAATCCTCAACGGAAAAAGCGAAAAAAATGAATTGGCAGCACCCAACTCCCCCCACCTTAATTGCTTGAGATGATTACAATAATTCTCTTTTAATTAAATCGAAGTTAATCCAAAACTTAGCACAAGAAACAATATACCAATTTTTTCTCTCCGGCAAATCAGATTCAAGCTTAAATTCCTCATTTCCTTCACCACCACCAAGTTTAGATAGTAATAACTAATATTTTCTGCAATTCCACTTTCATCCCCGCCGTCGATGGGCCAAACCGCCTCCGCCGCGAGGGCCAGATCCTCCAAATCCACCGCCGTCGTCTCGCCGCCGCCGCCGGAGCCGGACTCCGTCGATTCGGACGCCGCCGCCGCGGCCGGTAACGACTACTCTCTCAGTCTCCCCGACGAATGCCTGGCGTGCATTTTCCAGTCGCTTTCCGCCGGCGAACGGAAGCGCGCATCCGTGGTCTGCCGCCGCTGGCTCACAGTGGAGGGGCAGAGCCGCCACCGCATCTCCCTCAACGCGGAGGCGGAGCTCACCGACGCCATCCCCCGCCTCTTCGCCCGCTTCGATTCCGTCACGAAGCTCGCGCTGAAATGCGACCGCAGATCTGTCAGCATCGGAGACGATGCATTGATTCTGATATCGGAGAGGTGCAGGAACCTCACTCGATTGAAGCTCCGCGCCTGCCGCGAGCTCACCGACGAAGGTATGTCGGTTTTCGCCGCCAATTGCCGGAATCTGCAGAAATTCTCGTGTGGCTCCTGCAGCTTTGGGGCTGAAGGAATGAATGCGTTGATGCAGAACTGCGGATTACTCGAGGAATTATCGGTGAAGCGATTGCGTGGGATTACTGATGCTTCCGCAGGTGAATCGATCAAGCCGGGTAAGGCTGCTGATTCTTTGAAAATTATTTGTTTGAAAGATCTTTACAATGGGCAGTGTTTCGGGCCTTTGATTGTTGGGGCGAAGAATTTACGAACTTTGAAGTTGTTTAGAAGCTCCGGAGATTGGGATAAATTGTTAGAAGTGATTGCTGCTAGGGTTGATAGTTTGGTTGAGGTGCATTTAGAGAGGATTCAAGTTAGTGATCTCGGGCTTTCGGCTCTTTCCAACTGTGCTAATCTTGAAGTGTTGCATTTGGTGAAGACGCCCGAATGCACCAATGTCGGGCTTATGGCAGTCGCGGAGAAGTGTAGGTTGCTTAGGAAGCTCCACATTGATGGATGGAAAACTAATAGGATTAGTGATGATGGATTGATTGCTGTTGCTACTTACTGCCCTAATCTGCAGGAGTTGGTTTTGATCAGTGTTAATCCTACGCGGTTGAGTTTAGAGAAGTTTGCTACTAATTGTCAGAATTTGGAGCGATTAGCCCTTTGTGGCAGTGAAACCGTTGGAGACTCGGAGATATCGTGCATTGCTGCGAAATGTTACGCGTTGAAGAAGTTGTGCATCAAGAGTTGTCCGGTTTCGGATCATGGATTGGAGGCGTTGGCCGGTGGCTGTCCGAATTTGTTGAAGGTGAAGGTAAAGAAGTGTCGAGGGGTGACCACTGAAGGAGCGGATTGGTTGAGGGCGAGGAGGGACACTCTATCCGTGAATTTGGATGCAGTCGAGCCTGAATTGCCGGATGCAAGCATTAGTGAGCTGGAGATTGGGGATGCTGATGTTGATCCATCAGGTGACCGGAGTGGAGACCCTAACGTTGCATCAAGCAGAACCGGGAGGTCCACTTCGTTCAAGATGAGGCTAGGGTCTTTTTCACAGAAGAGCTTGGTGATGTGCACGTTCAAGAGATGGTCGAGCATTGGTAGCAGATTGAGGAGCAAATCGGGGAGGAGCTGATGCGGATAAGCAAGATGGTAACTAAGGCTGTTTGATGCATTACCTCTGCATTGTTTTTGTGCATTCCATTATGTGTGGTGTTGAATGCACGTGCATGATTGGTTATTATCGAGTTTATGGTTGATTGAGTTTATGCCATTAAGAGAGATTAACAATTGGCTGCTTCTATTGCATAGGAAGGGAGAAAAGGCTCTCCACTCCCTTGTTGTATTGACTTTATGCAAAACACTAAAAACGACAACCTTGATTCGATCTCGTTAGAACTTGTTGGTTTTGTTTGCTGTTGTTTTGGTGCCTGAAACTCCTTCAAATGTTGTTCATAGTCTGATTGGCATAAGAATGTTGATTATGAACAAAATTGATGCATTTTGATTTAGGGTTATTGAAAGAGATGAGCCCTTTTCGTGCTTGGAATTTTGAGTGTGGTTATATTTCACAGTTTACTTAATATGGTATGAAGAAGACATTTTACCAGCAACGTGCAGAAAAGCATCCCATGTGAGATGATGATTCGAACGTAGTTGTGTGTCGCAGTCTTATTTGATGAAGTTTTTAGTACCTTTCGCGTCGCATCCTATTATTTACATAGGCAGTCGAGGTAAAATGAGTCGAGTCGAATCGAGTATGTTCAACAAGTTGCCAGATTTGTGTATCAAAGGATATGAAAATGTTACATTTGGAAAGAAGTGACTCGTCACCATGATTGTCTTATCTTAGACTAGCTAAATTTACCTTATTTGTGGCATCAATTGTTGAATGGATGGAACATTATTTCGATCTTACGTCGTCGTGTTGATGTATTACCACGGTTCCTGATTAAGTGTCCCCTACCGTCAAAATTTATACACAAAATTTTCATTTTATCCAATTGGGTTAAGTACCAAATAACCCCTTAATATAGGCACCAAGATGCGGATTCATCTCTAACAAAACAGTAGGAGTTGCCAGCACCAACGTAACCATAAGTATGACAGATAATATTAATAACACCAATAAAAAAATTGATTTTTTTTTCCATTTTTTTATTAGTTTCTTTCTCGCATACAAATAACCAAACACCTTCCTTAAATACCTTCAACTAATCTCAAATAACTCCTTAAGGAGTTATTTGGTACCTAACCTATCCAATTATTGCATGTAAAATCGAACAAGTAAAGAATTTGCATTGAGGATAAAGTTAAAATGAAAATTTCGACACCAGTTCTATAAAGAATTTCAAAATATGACATTTTTTTGGAGACAGTCGGTTTATGTTTTGTCCGCAAATACATCTGGATGTCAATAGATCATAGATCAATATTAAGTCATTGAAAATGTAATGTAAAACAAGTCTGAAAATGGGCAGATTTAGATTACATTAACTGACCAATAAAATGAATGATTTTCAATTTCTCTATCACCTCTGCCTTTCATCCCAAAAAATAAGTGCAAAATCTTACAATCAAGAAGTTTCTGAATGTCAAGGTAATCAAGAAAGCTGCCCAAGTGAATGTATGAATAGTCTATAAATTTGTAATGACAGATCTGAAACATGTATATATATAATTCCACAATGATGAACTGTGATTGATGACTTTGTCTATATAATTAGGGAACAATTTTCAGTAATCAATGACAATCTAAAACATATATTCAATCTACAATAATGAAGTGTGATAGTTGGCTTTAGCTATTAAACTATTTTTACATCTCACCATTAACTTTTAAACAAACAAGATTTCATTTTCTTTTCTGTGTTCATCTTTCACCAACTTAATTAGAATTTTAATCCAACCAAATTCGTTCAATATTCCAAAACCATGCAAAGTCTCTGTCTGTATGTTGAGAGAGAAATCAATTAGCTAGACATGGCTGCTTATGCTGCTGTGATTTCTCTCAACAACACAATAAATCGTCTCCTAAATTCTTCTCGTATTTCCCTCGTCTCGTACACTTAAAAACTCTTAGCATTTGCACAAAATGAGGCCGCATCCTGGCAAAAGGTTCTTAATAGATCGAACGACAGGAGCAGGAGCAGGAGAAGCTGGGAGAGGCTAGGTGATCTGGAGGGGCAAATAAGAGATTTTACTTGTAACCTAGAAGATGTTGTGGAATTCTATGAATTGAATTCACTCGAAGAGCAAGTGATGAGGCAAGAGATCGTTTCGTTTAGCGAAGCACTGCAGAAGATGGAGAAAGACTGCATTGAAGAGTTATGCAGAGAAGATGACGATGATGATGATGATGTTACGCAATTGGCCTTTTGAAGGGGAGTCCTCCTCTGCAGAAATGGAGGTTGCTGGAAAGAAGATTATTCAAAACTGTCGATGTCGTCATATCTCATTTGCCAAACTTCTTATGTTTCTATTGAAATCCGAGAAGACGATAGAGGAGTGGAGTAAGATCGCAGCGGATGAACAAAATCCATTTTCATGGTTGCAGATGAAAACATCAGAGGTAATTAATTGCATGCAACTTTTCTTATTTATTTATTCAACTTTCCTTTTTTTTGACATGGGTGGAGGGGGAGCGGTAAGCTTGAACTCGAGACCTCTTTGTTCATAGACAAGATCTATTACTGTTTGGATGTCCCAAAATAATACTTATTTCATTTTCGTAGCTAATGAATTACTAATATATAAATAAAAACTAACAATATATTTTCAGTGTTTCTTGTTGCATAGAAATAGATTTCATGTTCTACAAAACTATTGCGTTCATCATTTTTGCACATACGTCAAATAAAAGTAGAGATGCAATACTCCAACAACAATGATGTTGCTCAAATGATCTTGGAAATGATTGATAATGGTAATGAACAAATCCAGATGAAGATGCACCCAGAATGGTTCTTTTCCAGAATGCAAATTTTAACTATCTTTGGGATGGTAGGAATTGGAAAAAGTTTAATTGTCACGAAACTTTTCAAAGATAAGTCAGTTTTGAGCCATTTTGATCATCGTGTATGGATCACTTTAGGCCAAAACTATGAGACGGAAGAAATGTTGTTAGATATTCTAGCTCAAATCTATCCCGACATCCACGTGAAAAAATTAGGAGATGAGAAATTGGTGAGGAACTTGCATGAACGATTATCCTCTGAAAGATGTCTCATCGTGTTGGATGATTTATGGAGCAACGAACTGTTGCTTCACTTGAAAAATTTATTCCCAGATATCAAGGGTGCAACCTTGATCACAACTAGGCGATCAAAACGAGCCCAATTAGGATCACATGATCACTATTTGGAAATGAAGTTACTAGATGAAGAAGAAAGTTGGTGCCTTCTTCGTCAAAAGGTCTTTGTTGGAGGGGTGTTCCCTCCCCATTTAGAGAAAATAGGGTGTAAGACTGCGGAAAAGTGTGACGGTCTTCCTCTCCTAATCCTCACAGTTGCAGACGAACTACTCAAAGTCGAGATGTCCCAAGAGTACTGGAACAATGTAGCTCCAGGGAAAAGTCACTTTTTAAGAATCCACATCACAAAATATCTAAGACACTACTTCCAAGCTACCATAGCTTATCACAACATCAAAAACCATGTTTTCTCTATTTAGGAGTTTTCCAAGAAAAAAAAGTGAGATCCTTACATCCAACCTCACTACTATGTTGATTGCTGAAGGATTTGTCGAACCAAATGGGTTCAAAACTGAAGAAGATTTTATTGCAGAATGTTTGTGAGATTTTTGGTACTAGTATAATTAACGTACACTTGCATGTAACAACAATGACTATACTAAATAAATATTGATGAGTTAACTTATATTTTAGTAATATTTATACTCCCTCCATCCCACCGAATACGGCCTATTTTTTATTTTTGGACGTCCCACTATACTTGGCATGTTTCCTTAAAAAGAAACAATTAGTGTATATTTAGCATTAGAAATTTGGGATATGAAGGAATTGAAACATCTTCAAGTTACGGGAGCATGTCTACCTAATCATAAATGTGGCATTGGTGGTTTACCAAAGCTCTCACCTCTTTTAGATGTGAGTGCTTAAAGTTGTAGAGAGGAGGTTCTTAAATGGATCTCTATTCTGAAAAGGTTACGCATTCTTATAGAATTGGCACATGATAGATTATGATGATAATTCTAATTCTTATAGAATTGGCACATGATAGATTATGATGATAATTCTAATTCCTTCCGATGCTTGAAAAATATTTCTCTTCTTGATGGATTAGAAGCACTCAAATGTGCGGTCGTGAATCCTCAAATCAAATGTGATGTTCTTCATGTGCCTCCTCTAATATCGATGTTCCCACAAAGCATTAGAAAGTTGAGTTTAAGTGGGTTGCGACATGCATATAATTGGTGAAATGGAGAATCTTCAAGTGCTCAAATTAAAAAACTACGCCTTTCAAGGACCAAAGTGGGAAATGGATCCACTATGAAACTCAATAAACTTAAATTTCTTTTAATAGAAGATACCGATCTAGTGAAGTGGAAAGTCGATTGGGATATTACCCTGAGTCTAGAGTGTTTGTGCATTAAACACTGTTACAAACTACGAGAGCTTCCGAGATCTTTGGTTGCTAATGGTATTAGAAAGATAAAAATAGTGGAGTGCAATTCTTTCTCTGTGATTTGGGCAGAGCAAATGAGGATGATTTTCAATGATTTTGAAGTTGAAGTTCAAGAGTCATGGCTTGCTAATACCCACCAAAAATGATTCGGAGCTTCATTTGTAAGGTCAGTTCTCAACTCTTTATCTTTTCAATTTTATTATAAACAACTCATTTTCTTATCATGCATGTCCAACCAAATGACCTTACTTAAAAGATACGGAGAGAGTAAAATTAAACACCGATAAATATTCTATGGTACATAATATTTTTATGCCTACATCTCTTATCAATATTCTGCTCCTTACTTTTTCTGCAAAATTTGTTATATCTACGCCTCCGATTAATGGTATTCTATTCTTGAAGTTAATGTTGCAGGTGTGTGAACGTATTCGAGTGATGTAGAGAAGAATGTGAATTGAAGTGCATAATTCTAAGTATTTGGAATTGGTTTTTCAGTATTGCATCAACAATATTCGGTCTTGATTGGCTCATTTGTACTTTTAAGTTTGTTTTTTTTGCTTTGTTTCAAGTTAGTATTGGGTCTCGTCTGGTATATAATTCTGGTTTTCAGCATTGTTTATTTAGAATGTATAACAAATCTGAAATTGGGCTAAGTACATAATAGTTTCTATTTGCCTATAACTTTACCTGTACTATTTGCCTATTCTATGGCAGAAGCTGACCAAAAAAAAGAATGATTTTCAATTTCTTTATCACACCTCTGCACTGAGTTATATCATTCGAAAAAATAAGTGCAAAATCTTACTTCTTTTGCTTCATACATCGTCTGGCATTGCCCTTCCTGCCATATCATATCAAGGTTCCAGCTGATGGTGTTCATCCTAAAACGAACGTACGTTGCTGCCATAAAAGATGATGCAAAAATAGAAACAAATGCATTAAAAAAGTTAGCTGCAAGTACAGATCCACAGTAAAACTAAAATCCAGCTTTCTATTAATCCAGTTCAGTTCAGTGTATGCTATTTATCAAAACTAGATCAGATATTGCAGTCTACCTATGATATGAAGTGAAACTTCTTAACGATTTCAAGAAGTTTCTGAATGTCGAGGTAATCTGTAAGCTGCCTAAGTGAATGTGTAATAGGCCAACCTTGCTAGAGTAAGACTAGAAAAGCTTAACAGAATACGAAGGAGAAATTTCACCGGCCAACCCAACCATGACAATGAGGTGTGACTTTTCTCTAAAGACTTAGTGGGTGTTTGGCTAAGCTTAAAAGTTCTTTAAAACAGCTTATAAGCTTTTAAATCGTTAATAATAAAGAACTTATAAGTTGTTTTAAGGAGCTTAATAGCTTAGCCATATACTCTCTTAGTATATGAAATATTAGACCTTGAGTTTGTAAAGTTCAAAGTGAAAATAGATGTAATTTAGCAACTCCATTACTGCAAATTATTTGTGAAATGCAGGTCCAAATTGTTTGAAATTATAACATACCATGATTTTTAACAGCACAGAGGTTTCTTGCCCTCAAGTAGCCTAAAAGCAAAGGCGTTTGTCCAAGGGAGAGTTTTCATGTCAATAATTGTGCTTTCTCTTGGAATGCTGCCTCCCAGATGCAATGAGCTTTGGCGATGAACTTAGAGAAGAAGAAGAACACCAGATAATCTTTAAATCAACGGCTTCAGACATCTATATCATCCAAAGTCACGGGGCAAGACAGTGTTGAAGGCTGCAAAAGAACGAAATGATGAATGAAAAAAGATAACGAACTAAAAGAAACCTCTCGAAGTTCAAAAGCCTCACACACAAAGTATGAGATCTGTATTTTCATTTCGTAGATTTAATTTCCACGAACCTTAGCTATTGAACTGCAGATGCTGCTTCAACGTAGAGGCAACCAAGCCTAATATGTCTGCACAGAAAAGGCATATCCTTTAACAACTCAAATATCTAGTTACTTCATTTTCATTAGGAAAAGGAAAGAATGATGAAATTGACAAATCCTCTTACATAATAGAAATGAAACTAGATTAGTAGACAAACTGATCCTATTTCATGAAAAGAAAATTCTAAACACAAATTTGCCTTTTCCGTAACTCATCACCCGAAGCTATAAGAGACTAAGTTCCATAACGAACTCAAGCTTCTTATGCTACAGACCAACAATAACTTTCGTGAAATAGTATTGAAAGGGGGGTAAGCAGCAGTAGTCTATTAGAAAACAAACAACAAAAGAAAAGAAAAAACTTATCTCACCATGATACCTCAATGTCATTCATCAATGAATTGATAACATGAATCATTAAAGTAGAAATCTCCAATCACCAATATCCTTTGCATGAACAGGACCCGTTCTTGAAATGGTGGAAGCGGCTCGAGTCCCTGAGTATAACTTCGTGTCCAATCATTCTTGATATGTAACTAATGGCTGTGTGACAATCACCGCAGACACGCAAGTTCTTGATAATCCTTATAGGCATCCCAGGAGATGTAGTGAGAATGCCGTAAGCAAGAGCCAATTTCTCACTATGTTCAAGTAGAAGACTGCCTTTCTCCTCATCATCTACATCATGGAGCACGAAGCTAGTCTCGGGAACATAGCCCATGATTTTAGCACGATCAATCAGATCATGAAGCAGATCATATATTTCTTTAGCCATTGGATGAGATTTGTCCCCAACGTAAAAGGTTGCCGTTCCATTCCTTCCTTGTACCCAACTACAACCAGGTCTCTTCCTGATTCCCGCATTTTTCATCATCGATCGGATCCTTGCAACATCCTTCCATTGCTTAGCACTGGCATATATGTTCGAGAGAAGCGTATACAAGCCATCATTTTCATATTTTAACTCTAATAACTGATTAACTGCATGTTCCCCTATTTCCACATTCCCATGAAGCCTACAAGCACTAAGCAACGACACCCAAACAACCGGATTCGCTTGCATCGGCATATTGTTAATGAGCTCCATAGCATCATTCAAGCGACCAGCACGGCCCAACAGATCAACCATGCAAGCATAATGTTCAGCTTCAGGAGCAACTCCAAAAAATTTCATGTAATCGAAGTACTGAATACCCTGCTCAACAAATCCAGAGTGGCTACACGAATAAAGTAAGACCACAAAAGTTACTCCGTCAATTGGAACACCGGAACTCCTCATCTTCTCAAAAACTTGGACAGCCTCCTCACCACAACCATGCATTCCATATCCCGTCATCATGGATGTCCATGAGACAGCATTTTTATGGATCATGTTATCGAACACAGCTCGAGCAGCATCTACATCCCCCGATTTGGCATACATATCAATTAGGCAATTTGAGATAAATAGCATAGCCTCCTCATAACGATTGCGTAGAGCATAGGCATGGATTTCCCGGCCAAGTCTTAGTGCACCAACACGAGCACAAGCTACCAGTGCACAAGATACAGTGAAACCATTTGGCATCATTCTGCATCCATCACTTAGCATTTCAGTAAAAAGTCGCAAGGCGTCACCTGCATCCCCATGTTGAGCGTATCCTCCAATCAAGGCCGTCCAAGTCACCACACTCCTATCTTTTCTGTCAATCAAATCAAACATGGTTTGAGCTACTTCTAAGTTCTTGGATTTCGCATACATGTCAATCAACCCATTCATCACCATCATATCCTCCCCCGGATCATTGCCTTCCAAATTCAAAACTTGTTTAATGGCATAACAATGAGTCTCTCTCCCCTGAGCTAACGCACCAGACGCTGCACAGCCCGATAAAACTGAGATGAGGGTGACAACATTTGGTTGTGATCCCGAGACAATCATCTGCTTGAAAACATCAAGAGCCTCGTAGCCAAGACCCCTCTGCGCATATCCTGCAATCACAGCGCTCCAAGCTACTACATTCAATTCAATATTCATCTCCCGCATTCTATCAAACAAATTCTTCGCTTCATCAAATTTCCCGATTTGAGAGTACCCGCTAACCAGTGCATTCCAAGATACCACATCCTTGACCTCCATCCTGTCGAACAAATTCTTTGCGTCATCTATTCGACCACACTTTGCATACATATCCATAACAGCATTCCCGACAAAAACATCCTCGATTAAACCTCTCCTTACAGCGTAAGCGTGAATCTCCGTCCCTCGTCTCCATGATCTAAGAGAAGCACAAGCAGGAAGAACATTCACCAAGCTTATTACATCAGCCCGCAACATTATATCACCTCGAGAAACCATCTTTTTAAACATCCGCAACGCCCTTCTACTGTCCCCAATCTGTGCATACATAGATACAATCGAATTCCACGAGATCGTATCAAACAGCCCTCTTTCGAGCATTTCATCAAACAACTGGTGCGCTTTGTCGTAAGCACCACATCTTCCATACATCGCAATGGCGGCATTATCTACAAACACATTGCAATTAGTAAAACCGGTGACGAGCGCGAGCGCGTGGACCGACATACCCGTGGCCAACGACGGAAGATCGCCGCATGCTTTGAGAGCAAACGGATAAGTATGACTATCGGGCCTCCATTCCAGCTGCCGCATTTCATCAAACAGGTGGAGGACAATCCGGTTCTCATGCAATGAGATGCTCCGCCTGATGAGGTTGTTCCAATAGAAAACGAGGTAGCGAGAGGGCGGAGTGCGGCGGAGGAGAGAGAGCATATCGGAGTGCCGGCCATCGGAGAGGCAATCGGAGAGCAGTTGCGCAGTAGTGTTGGGTTCCGAGTGGGAGAAATCGTGCTCGTATAAGGAGACGCGGTGGTGGGCTACGTTAGAAGAGAAGCAGAGTTTAGGAATAAGTGGCCGGAGACCGGCGGAAGCGGCGGCGCGTCGATAGTTTGGCGGGAACGTTGAAGAAAACAGCATTACAATTACAATAACAGAATAGCGGCGGTCGGGTGGGAAGGGAGAGGAGAGAGCGGCGTGAGCGGATGAAATTTAGAGGGTGTATTCAATCAAGACTCTGTCGGATTTTTTAGGAGTTTGGAAGTATGGATGCATTCAATCCAGATTTTTTAAACTTCTTAAAAATCTAGTGGTATTCAATCATAATTTTTTAAACTCTATAAAAATTTGGTGGTATTGAAAACTTCACTGACTTTTTAGTGTTGTCGAGTCTTATGGAATTTAACGTGATTTGAATGATTTTTTGTACTGAACGAATTCCGACCTTCAACCACGAGAATTTGAGAGTCTACGAGAAACAAGCGAGGGCGGCTGTCCAAAAACAGCTGGGCCATTTTCCACCCGTGGCTGGGGCCCAGCGACGGCTGGAAATTATTAGTCCACAAGAAACAAGCGAGGGCGGCTGTCCAGAAACCGCTGGGCCCTTTTCCACCCGCGGCTGGGTCCCAGCGACGGCTGGAAATTATTAGGCGTCGAAGCCTATAAAATCTCCAGACTTCACGTATTATTTTTCGTACTGGGTATTGTTCCTTCGTTCTTCTTCCAACAAAAAGGTACTATTCTTCAACTTGTTTTCCATTATTTTTCTATCTTTATTTTGTTTGTGTACTGTATGTGTATAGATTTGTGTTACTATGTTTCTTGTGATAATGATTGTTTGAAGGTATGGAACTAGGGTTTTTCCCATGTTTTGGTAGTTGTTTATTGATTTTGGTTATTATTATTATGCTTTAAATTGACGGTCGGTTGGATTGATCTCTGGTTCATATGTATGCATCGTGTAATATACTCTGTGATGAATAAACCAACGGCGGCTGGCTTCCAGCGCTCGCTGGAAATCATTGCCGCTGAGCATTCCAGCCGGCGCTAGATCCCAGCCACGGCTGATAATTAAACACTGTTTTTCTCGTCGCGTTTCTGTATTATATAATTTGCATATATTATATAATATTTGTATTATCTAATATGTTTAAAATATATGAAATAGAGTTATATCATGGGGGATTCACAACAAGATTTGAAAAGAAAGCCATCCTATGAGCAATGGACTAAGTATCAAAGCGACTTGTTGTTAGAACTTATGGTTGATGCTGCGGGTAGGGGATGGCGTGATAACAGTGGTATCTTTACCAAAGCAACGGTGGAAGAACGAATACTTCCCATTCTTAACGAAAGACTTAGTTGTAATAAGACATATATCAATTACCAAAGTCGTCTCAAATGGTTTAAAAGTCGTTGGTTATCTTATTCCAATCTTATGAGGTTTAGCTCTGGTTTTGGATACGACCACATTACTAAAAGGTTCACGGCTTCTGATGAAGTATGGGAGTCGTACTTAGCGGTAATTTCTTAAGCATTACATTAAAATAATATTATTGAATAATTTTTTTATAATAATTTAGTGTTTATTTCATTTTGTTTTCTATTTATGCTAGGAGCGGCTAAAAGACAGTCACTTGCGCTACGAGGAATGTCCTGATTATCAGGATTTGGAAATTGCTATAGGAAATGGTGTTGCTGTAGGAAAAAGTTCCATTGGGTTGGGTAGTTCTACTGATGCAAGGACACTAGGAGATCATGAAAATAGAGAGCATCGGATAGAAGAATTGAATTTCGACCCTGAAACGGAGATGTTTGTAGGATTATCTCAGGATGAGCCACCATCATCTGGTTCCACACCACCGCTGTTCCCTGAAGTGTCTGATTTCTCAACTCAAAGAAGAGCTTCCAAAAGGAGTAAAACACACTACGAATCTTCTGCCTCTAGTGATCCCGATCTCATTGAAGAGCTTAGAAAATTAACAAACACATTTGATGGAGTTCATACAAAAAAGAGATACTATACTAGAGAAAAGAGAAAAGGAACGATCTTTCACAGCTTGGGATGCTATCAAAGAGATCCCAGATTTGGATGATGAAGTTCGCCTTAAGGCACTTGACTTGCTTGACACAAAGTCAAAAAAAGATAGTTTTTTGAAGATGGCCATTGAAGAACGAGCTCGTTGGATAGCTTACAAGATTAAAAATTAGTGATCATTTGAGTCTTGTAATGGTTATTTTATATTTTGTCATGACTTTGTTGGTGATATGATTTTTGTTTGAGTCTTGGACATGGTATTTTTTGTCATGAGATCGTTGGATGTTTTGTTTTGTTTTGTTTTGGATGAATTATTATGTTGTTAGTGAAATGACTGTTAATTATTTACAATGTTCTAATATATGCAGTCATGGAAAATTATGATATAATGGAAGAAGAAATGGAAGAAGAAGAAATGGTTGAAGAAATAGATGAAGAAGAGGAAATTAACTATTATGAAACGGTGAAGCAGTTGATGTTGGCAATTAAGATCGTAATAATTGTAATAGGAAAGATTAGAAATATGCCTCGACGTATTCAACCTTCTTTGAGGCGACGGCCAACTACTAAACATGGTACTCTTTTTATACGTAACATGATTCAAGGTGATCCACACAGTTTTCGACAATTATATAGGATGTATCCTGATGTCTTTTTAAAGTTATGCTCGATTCTAAGAGAGAAAACCCATTTAGAGGATACACGATATATATGTGTTGAAGAAATGGTGGCAACATTCTTGCTAATTGTAGGACACAACGATCGGTTTTGTAATGTTCGTCAAAGGTTCGGCCGTTCTCATTTTGCTACTAGCAGAAATTTTAACAAAATACTGAAGGCGTTGAACACCATAGCACCGGACCTGATGGTTCGGCCATCTACAGCAATACCTGCTAAAATCCAGGAAAGTACAAGATTTAACTCTTTTTTAAGGTATTGTGCCTTGTTTTGTATTAATATATATATTGTAGTTTTTTTCCCTTTGTGTACACGATTTAAGTCTTTTTGTGTTATTGTGGCCTTTTTATTAGGATTGCATCGAAGCTATAGATGGGACTCATATACCGGCAACTATAACAGGCCGAGATGTAAGTAGTTATCGTAACCGTCATGGGATTCAATCACAAAATGTTCTGGCGGCTTGCAATTTCGATTTACAGTTCATATATGTGCTGAGTGGATGGGAAGGCTCGGCACATGACTCGAAACTTTTAAGTGATGCAATGTCAAGAAGAAATGGACTTCATGTACCTCAAGGTACCATTTTTTTCTATTCTTTAAATTTTTTATTCTTGATAACTAACTTATGTTATATGTTTTATTGGTAGGTAAATATTATCTAGTGGATTGTGGATTTCCTAATCGGAGACAATTTTTAGCTCCATTACGTGGTGTTCGATATCATCTTAAAGATTTTGGTGGACAAGGTCGTCACCCTAGAAATGCTAGTGAGTTGTTCAATCTTCGTCACGCATCGTTAAGAAATGTGATAGAGAGAATATTTGGTATTTTCAAATCACGTTTTGTAATTTTCAAAACGGCACCTCCGTTCCCATTTCAAACACAAGCAGAATTGGTATTGGCTTGTGCTGGATTACACAATTTTCTTCGGAGAGAGTGCCGCTCTGATGAATTTCCAGTCGAATCTGAAGAAGCTCAAGATGACCAACATCTTGACGCGGAAGAAGAGAATTTGGAATGGCTATCTCAAAGCCAACTACAACAAAGAACGGAAGCAAATGCGTGGAGATCGACTATTGCTAATGCTATGTGGGAAATGAGACCGATTAATAATGGTGATGGAAATGAAGATGATGACAACGAAGATTAAAATGCGGAGTAGCATATGTTGTTTTAATTTTTGTTAGTTTTCATTGTTAAGAATAATGTTGTTATTCCAGCACTTATAATAATGTTGTTGGTTTTATTTTTGACACTAATGTTATTATTTTTCACCTAATATTGTTACTTTGGTTTTCAATTTGTATTGTACTAAAAAATAAAACATCTACACAATTAAAACATTATTCCATTAACCAAAAAACCATAATCCAATATTTTCAAAATATAAAACATGTTGTTCCACGTAATAATAATATTCCATCATATAAATGAAAATAAAGCAAAATAAATTGTTCAATAATAACCGCACTAAAATATAAAGTATATTGTTCGAAATAAGAAAATAAATTGTTCCAAGACAAATCCAGAAAATATTGAAAACATTAAACCAGCGACGGCTGGATGCCAGCGCCGGCTGGTATATAGAAACTATTGAAACTATTGTGTCGCTTTGAATAAATCAAAGTTTTGGAATAATAATTTTTTAAATGATTCCACATAGTATTAGAGTAAACTTTAATATATTTTTGATGATATGATAAAATTACAATAATATATGTTAGCTTAATATCTAGCTAAAGCCGTAATGTTTGAAATTTGTAGGTGCATCAAAGAGGAAAATCATGATGTTAGAAATATTTTTCGATTCTATGCTGAAAGTAGAATGAGAAAGCTAGTGTGCTGCTATATGAAGATTTGTTTGATTTCTTACCGGGGTAAAATAACATATTTCAGTGAGTCATGTTAGTACGGAAGCAAATAGAGCGGCTCATGAGTTGACTCCATTCGCTAGAAGTCTAGATACTAGTGTAGTGTAGCTTGATAGATGGTTGTCATGATTTTTTAGTATTGTTCTTGAAGATTCTAAGTAATGAAGGAATTACTTTCCCCTAAAAAAATATTATAGCTATTGTTTTTAGGTGGGTGAACATTTGCATTCAATTTTTGGTTGTTCTAAAAAAACAATTTTTGGTTCGTTTTATTCAATATGAATATCAACTGAATAAATGAATTTCAAAAAATAATACCAAATTAACTTCAAATTCGGATTAGCTGTATTAAGGTTGTGGGGCAGCGGCGCGCGTGCGAGCGCGCTCGCTGCCCCAACGAGCTCTCCCATCACGCTCGCAAGCCATTGCGGAGCGCGCGAGCGCACGCTCGAGTGAGCGAGCTTGAGCTCTACCGCTCGCAAGGCCACGTGGTGACCGCTGGTGAAGCTCAACACATCCCTCCAGCAAGCGGCATCGTTTTCTCTCGTCGGAATAATGTTGTTGAACTTCACGCTCCTCCTCATGTCGGTGGTGTAGAACGGGATTTTCTCGTGGTGGGGGAGCTCGTGGCTACGGGAAATGAACGAACTGGAGGATTACAGAGAGAAAGTTGGGACAGAGATAGATGGCGGCAGTGGTGGAGACGGAAGGCGCTGACGGCGGTGGGCGGAGGGGCATCGCGTCGAGGCTGCAGTCGCTTGGTTTCCACTGTTGGAGAGTTTCAACACCGGAATCCGACTTTCCGAGGTTTTAGATGTCGGGATTTATGGTGGTCGCAACGGAGTGCGGAACTCGGCATCGCTCTTTCTGCCCAGATCTGCTGTTAGTCGCGACTCCGATGAGGATGGAAGAAGAGCTGCGGTCGGCGTTTGAGCAGCAGTGGCTTCGCTTCTCCCTCCTCACGATTCCGGCATAAATGGAGGAAGGCAGTGGGCATTCCGGATTGTCTGCCCTTGGAAGTCGATCGTCAATCTGCTGCCGGTTGTCAGCGTCCGATTGCTCTAAAGAAAAGAGCGAGCTTTTATTTTGGAGCTCGCCAATGCAATTCAAAATTCATGAGCACTGGGGGCCCACAAGAATGGCATGCGAGCTCCACTTTAGAGCTCCCCGCTGCCCATGGTCTAAATGAACAGTTTATTTTTATTATTCCCAAGAAAACTAATGTCTTATAGTAGTATGATAAAAGAAACTTGTTAATATAACTTAGAATCAATAACAAAAATATAAACAGCTTAATTTCATTGAAGATAAATTAAGAGGGAATAAGGATAATAGCACATTTAATATTATAATTTTAAATTATAACACTTTTTTCAATTCCTTAAAATTTTAGCACTTTGTGACTCTTATGTCCCTATATCTTTTGCCAAATTACCAATTATACCAAATAACAAAGATTATTTGGTGCTTTTATACATTTTCACATTTCTTATCTCCAAAAAAAAATTATAATCTAGAAAATGCTATAATTTAAAATTATAATCTAGGAAGTGCTATAATAGCTAAATTTCTCATAAACTAATACAATAACTTATTTTTATTTCATTATCAACAACAAAAGTGTGTTCTAATAAAGTAAAATTGATATTCTAAGGGTGTATTTATTTTGATAGAAAATAGTGAAATTCAAAATATTTCAACCTTACTCTTATCATTTTGACACATTTACACAATTATTAATTTTTCCCAGCGGTATTAATATTTCCCAGCCCCAATCAGAATGGATAACCTTTTTGAACAGCCCCATGAACAAAAGACATAAAATGAGGAGATGGTGAGTGAGACTATGTGATAAATTATTTTTTTCATCTTAGTAAACATGAGTGAAAATATTAATAATTTCATATTTTTTTCTTTTTCCCTTATTTCCTAATGATAAATTTACAACCATAATAAACAATTCCTAAATATATTTTTTATTAGGGTCATAACACTCGCGCACACAATCCAAGCTCTAAAGCTATCAGTCGGAGGGAAAAACTTTTACCACACTAAGCTGCACTTTGTCATCTTAAATATACATTTAAAGTAACTTAAATATATATCCAGCGAAACAAAGAAAATAAAAGGAAGAAGTAATTTCAAACTATTTACCTTTTTAAACCTGAAAGAAGAGTATTTACACACCAATGCAAAAATGCTTATATTTTTTGGTGATATCAATCAACAATATAAATTCATTGACACGAGTAGAGGAGACTGAAGAGAAGAGTAGGGGTTTGTCCAAACAATCTTTCGATGCAATTAAGAGAGATAGTAAACTGTATATTCTATCCAACTAATAAAATAAAATCTATGATTAACAACATTCAACAACATTGAAATTCTCCATGACGATACGACCAGTATACCCTCTTCCTTGCAATGATCGTGTCGCGATGGAGCGTAAAGACCAGTATACCCTCCTTGTCTAGTTAGTTTTCTTTTCTTTCTTTGCAAGTTGTTTCTGGTATGCAATTATTTGTGTTAAGATCGTGCCGTTCGTCATAATGCCGATCGCCGACCCCATAACCACTGAAACAAAAAACAAAACAAAACATTTATGAATGATTTATAAGTGCAGAGAAGAATCTAGCAAAGAAAGATGCAAGACTTCTTTTTCAACATGAGCAGAAAGATTTATGAATGATTTGATAGCATCGCACCGTGGAGAGTCTGTGTTCGTAGGAAATGAGCACTTGTTAATCACTAATTATTTTCGAATTGAGTCTGTTCCTATTATTAAGTCGGTATTTATTATGAGTAAGTTAGGCCCATAATGAACATTGGCTTGAGTCAGGCCCCGAATGTGAAGGGTTTTGGAGTCATTTAGGATTTAGGATTTAGGTATAAATAGCGATCTGGGATTAGAAAAGTACCATCCTTAATTAAGCAGATTTTGGGATAGCTTCACTGTTGGCCTCATTTTGAGGAGTTCTCTCAGTTCCTATCTATGTTACTCAGACTCGGCAAAAATGGTGGCGTACCCGTGTCCGCCGGATACGACACGGATCCGGGTATGGGATCTGCACCGGGTTCTTCAACTTTCCCGCGGACATGGCAGTTTTTCCGGTGGTGTGAGATGGTGCGTGGGGGCTTCTGCGGTGGTTTGATTCTATGAATTTCGCCATTTCTCTTCTTTCCGATGTTGATAAAAGTCTTAAGTTTCAATTGAAAGCTCCACAAACTACTGTTTCAATTGAGAAATTGAAAATTCAAAATTGGGAAAATAGATGAAGTTTGAGAGGAGAAGAAGCTTCACAGGAGTTGCGACGCCGACAAGGATGAGAAATGGCGGCTGTGAGAATTGAGAAATGGAGTGCTGTTTTTTTGTTTTATTTTTTTAGGGTTAACTTTAAAATAGTGAAATTAATTTAAATATTTTTAATTCCGTCTCTTCCACAACTTCCCACGTCCCACTCCCCCCTCCTAAAAAACTCATCAAACCAAAAAAAATCCACCTAATTTGACTTTTTCTTTTAGTTTTTTGTGTTAATTTGAAATTCAAATTAAATTTAGATATATGACTTAGAATTCAAACGTCTCAAACACAAATTCCACGCCCACAAACATTTTATCAATTAATTATCTTTCAATTTAATACCAAATATCTTACAATCTACAAAAAATAATATATATCATATAATTGTTCAAAATGTATCCCCGCACTCGTGTCCTAATTTTGGATCCTTATGGGCTATGTCCAAGTATCCTACATTTTGAAAATTGTAGTGTCGGGCACATATCCCCGCACCCGTGTCCGACACCCGCACCCGAATCCGAGTAACATAGGTTCCTATTTGATTTTCTCTCTCACACTATCACCTTCACTCTATTGAGAGGTCCGAGTTTACCACCTAAACGTGCTTGTGACCACCACATTGTTATGCAACCAGGGGCTCGACCGGTTTTTGTGCGCCCCTACCGATATAACCACATGCAAAAGGATGAGATCGAACGTTTGGTAGCATGGTAGCAGAGTATTATTCAACCCAACATCAATCCATATTCCAGCCCGATTTTATTGGTTCGCAAGAAAGATGGTTCGTGGTGCAATCTCACTTCCTCAGTTCCTCGGTGGTCCTCAGTGGTCGGCCTTAGACAAAGAGATCCGAACTTATCCGAGTTTATTTAAGATTGCAACGGATTTGGATGCTGGTTGGCCGGGTCCTAAGCATTATATGCTTGTGCATGGGATTCTTTTTTATAAAGGTCGCCTTGTAATTCTGGCATTCTAAATGGGCCCCCAAGTTACTAGTGGAATTTCACTCCACACCGCGGCCATGCAGGAGCTTTTCGAATTTATCAGCGTTTAGCTTCAAATGTATTACCGCGATATGGCAAGGTTGATTGTTTGCTGGTGGTAGTCGACCGATTCTCCAAATATGCTCATTTTGTGGCTTTGCATCATCATTTCATTGCCAAGGTTGTGGCCGAAATTTTCACTCGAGAAGTGGTATGTCTCTATGGTATTCCGAGTTCCATAGTGTCTAATCACGAGCCTATTTTTTTCTCAGCTCATTTGGCGAGAGTTATTTCGCATGGCGAGGACAAAGTTGAAGATGAGCTCGACTTACCATCCCGAAACCAATGGATAGACCGAGGTGCTTAACCACTGCTTGGAGACTTATCTCCGATGCTTTTCTTCAGATTGACCAAAGCAATGGAGCCGACGGATATCTTGGGCAGAATACAGGGCATCACACATGTGTGGGGATGACTCCATTTGAGATTGTTAATGGCCGCAAACCACCAACTCTGGTTCGTTTCTTACCTAGTGAGGTTCAAGTTCAAACATTGGCCGAGTCGCTCCATTCTCGCGATGAAGTTCTGGACCATTTGAGATTTCATCTTTAGCGTGCTCAGCTACGCATGGTTCGCGAGCCTCCATTTATACCGGAGCGAGTGCTACAACGCCGCACTGAGGAACGTGAGGGGCAACCAATGGAGCAAGTGTTAATCTAATGGCATGGGGTGGACACCGATGAGGCAACATGGATGGATAAGGCAGATGTCCGTGGGCAATTCCCACCATTCAGCCTTGAGGACAAGGCTGTTTTGGTAGGAGGAGTAATTGATAGCATCGCACAGTGGACAGTCTATGTTCATAGGAAGCGAGCGGTTGTTAATCATTAATTATTTTCTAATTGAATCTGGTCCTATTATCATATTTATAACGAGTCTGTTCACTATTTATTATGAGCATGGGCTTGAGTCAGGCCCAGAATGTGAAGGGTTTTGGAGTCATTTAGGGTTTAGGTATAAATAGGGATATGGGATTAGAAAAGGACCATCGTTAATTAAGCAGATTTTGGGATAGCTTCGCTGTTGGCCTCAATTTGAGGAGTTCTCTCAGTTCCTATTTGATTTTCTCTCTCACACTATCACCTTCACTCCATCAGATTTCTTGCTAAAGTTAGCAAATAATTGAAAAAGACTTGAAAAGAATCGAGAGTATGGTTACCGCTCATCGGGGCCTTTTCCTGCAAGCTGGTGAAGACTCTCACTGCCAAACATCAGCAAGTTACATAAGTCTACCAACTCTGTTAAATCTGATACAATTAAAAAAGATCGATATAAACGTACCCATTGAGCCAGCAAAATTCATTAGTGAGGTCAAAAAGCTAAGCTCCCCAGTGCTTTTATTCTGCAAAATATAAAAGTTAATCTTCTTAACATAATAAGAATCTAAGGATCAAACTTTACTTTCACCAGCTCGGGGAACCTATAATGTTGTCAGTAGAAAATGTTATAACGATAAACCCATTTTTGCAGCATGCTTGAGCCCTTCTTTCAAACGTAAATAAAACCCATGCACATGAATGAATTACACCCTTACCTTGAAATTTGTCCAAATTTGTGGAACTCGAGCACAGAAGAAGATTGCATGTTGAGAAGCCTGTTGAATTTGTTCGAGATGAGCTTTAAGATACATGTGGAAAATGTAATGACTGGAATAAGATGTAATACTCTACGGACATTATTCGGAAAAATAAAACAGAGGAGACAAGGGGCATGGAGCAGGCGAAAATTCAAAGCATAAACACTAACTATGAGGACTCACATATAGAGCTTCAAAAAGCATGGGATCGATTTGACCAGCCAAGACTGTTGGAGCTAATGCACAGTATCTGTGTTACATAGCTTAGGAGAGTCCATTTTTGAGCCACAACTAACAGTTAGCAACATAAAAATAAAATAAAACTTAAAATCTACGTATAAATATGGAGCCTTATGTGTGTGCTAATTTTGTGAAAAGACAATGTTAATGCGAGCACTCAAAGGATACAATAACCCTCGGATCCATGTTTTAGTTCCCAGAGGTTGAGAAAAGTAATAGATGACTGCCACAAGAATTATGGCTGCAAAAATAAGAGGAATAGATATGTTGTAAGTGAATGAAACACCAAGAAGAAAATGATAAACATTTATTTTATACCAAGACATTAACTTTACTAGTCATAATTAATTTACACTAATTCTAAAAAGTGCACGAAATTTGTGTTAATCAAGCTTGAAAAATTAGCCACTGTTTGTAATAGAAAAAAAGAGCTAGAAATAATAAACAAATTTCCCATTACTATAAGCTCATAAAAAATACTTGGAATAACTAATTTGATAACACAATACTTGGTATAACAGTACAAGTATCTATCAAATTTAAGCTCATATAATGACTGAACCAGACTTCCAGCACGTAAAACTATGATCCAATAAATTTTAGAAATTTCAGCAAGCAAACAACAGAAAAGCTTATTAAATTTCTCTTTTATTTTTCCACATTTTCGATGGAGCCAAATAGATGCCTTAGCAACAGTCACAGCCTAAGTTTGTGACATTTGCTTGATTTTGCACCCTCTTATTCATTTACAAGAAAAGTTACAGAAGGATCTGCAGTACGTACCCTGAATCAATAGGAACGCCAATTCCCCATATGCTGAAAAAGGAAGCCCTTTGTGAAGACAGTAGGCCAGAGCAATTGTGTAGCCGACAACCTCAAGTTCAAAAGCTACAACACTAAGGCCTCTGACACTACTGTTCTGTAAAATTTTTAGAATCTGAAAAAATAAAATCAACAGAATTATTTCTGAGGGAAATATCAACAAAATTTTACAGGTGTGGCCAATTACACTCACATCGTCGAAAGTAATTATCGAGGTGGGTTGACCTATATTTAGACTAATAGACTTGATCACAAAAGGCAAAATCCTGGCTGGTTTATTGAGTGTAAGTGTTAACAACGCAGTAATCATTTGTGTGATTGTGTCAACATACGTGTCACAGCCACTCTTTCATCATGTTGCACACACAAAAACAATTAAGAAATGCTTCCCTTCAAAGGTTTCAGAAGCTAAAGCATATGACAAAAAGATTCATCTTGACCAAGAAAATCATTTTAGATGCTTAACAGGAATAATATAAATGAAATGTTGCATAACAAAATGAAACAAATTATAGACGGTTCATTCAGCAGGACAGAATAATTTATTGTTGTTTGGCAGCCAAGAGTTGCCAAGTACATAAGCACATTTTCTCTTCATATTTCAGGCTTACATATGTTCTCAAACTGAATCATTACACAAACCTAGGACATGCAGGTTACTATCAAGTTATACAAAGATAACCTTACCTACAGACATCAGGTTTTCATATTTTAAGACCACTTATCGTCCATGAAAGGAACATGCGAGCACATGCAAGTCCAATCCAATTTTTCAGTTGTTTTTATACATACATTATTGACTAATTCTAAGATTCAAAATGATTCACTCCTTACAGTCATGCTTAAGTAATCGCCGATGCATTAACTAGAGGTGTTACTAAAGTGATAACATAAAAAAAAAGATATGGAAGCATGACTACACAAACATCTATGATCTAACGAAAAAAATACCATATGAAAAAAGACGAACAATTCGATTCAGTTAGCATATTCAGCACATATACATATTGATTTCCTATTGAAGAAGTGCTTATAGGCACTTCATTTATCTATTGCAGCATACACAACTAATATGGTGGAGTTTCTCAAGCTATCTATATTTACTTTGTTAGGAGGAAACTAACGCAATTAGTTTTCAAGACATTGTTTCACGTTTAGTCGTTTACTGCTGCTCTCCAAGAACCCCAAAGAAGCCTTAGTGTTTCAACATTTAGCCTAAAGACTAACGAATTTTGTAAGCCTAGCTAGTTAATGAAACCTATATTAGCACTGATCATGGAGCAGATAAGAAGAAACAGATTCCCAGACAAACCACAAATCAGTAAATCCCATCCCATTAGCGCCAAACTTCATTTCTCTAAACTAAAAATACATATACCTTCGAACAAAGTATGCATATAAAACTTTCAAACTAGATTCATAAGCTCACAACTCTTTATTCATCAACAACTCTTCAGTAGGAAATCTTACGATAATCTTATAAACTTATTATCTCAAGATTTTCAATCACTACATTATAGCCACAGCCAAAGATCGAGCCTGTTCATCAAATAATCACCCCTCACGAACAATCCGCAAAACAAATGGACCGAGAATCAAAATTGCGACAACCTCCAACAAACTCATCCAAAATCCAAGAGCTAATTATCAAAATTATAACAAATTAGCAAGCCAATGAACATATACCTGCGGAAGTTTGACGGTGGTGGAGGCGGCGACGATCAAGTAACCCAATAGCTTCGAAATCAACGGAAGCAAACAATCCTTTTCTGGAAATTCACCGCTTTGCAACGAACTCAACGCGCAGGTGAAATCCATCCCGAGAAACTTCATCTCTACCATATCTCCTTAACCTTCACTCGCTGCTTCTGATTATTGCTGGTGTATGAAGAAATTGCAGAGACAAAAATTGATTAGTATATAAATTGAATCGCTGGATCTACACTAGGTTAGGTGTATTACTTTATTTTTAGGGAAATTATTCAAAATAATCCAAACGATCAATATTCAATACTACAATAATTCTATTCGAACTTACCACTTAAAATAAGAAACTCAAATCTCCCTTTAAAATATCGATCTCATACACACATGTTCTCAAATTTTATTCTCATCCACACTCTACTCCTAAATTTGTAATTTTAAATTGGAATGAAACTTTATAATTAAAATTTCAAAAAAGTATGTTTATTAATAACAAAACTGTCGAAACTATAATTCCATCAAATACCTAATTTTATCATCGTATGTCTGAACATAGTAGGTCTAAATAGCACTACCCTATTCAATAATATCATCCCAACAATGCTCAAACTTTCAAAATTTTATCATTATTTAACCTCCATTAAAATTAACTAACAAGACCGTTAAGTTTTGGGAGGTTTCTTCACCTGAACAGAAATTTTATCCTTCATTTTAGTTTTTTGATTTTCTTTTTTACTAAAAAAATTTACAAAAAAAATCTTTGGATTTGTTTTTATTTTGACATTATATAGAGAAGCAGCATGCATGAGAATGCATGCTCGAGTACATCTCATGCATGCTCGAGTACGCCAACTCAGCAGCCAGCTAAGATCATGCCATGAAGAAGGTGATGCCGCACGTGAAGGAGAAGAGGATGAGAAGACAGCTCAGCAGGGAAAAACTTGATCGTGGACATCGAATTTTTGGACAATTCGTGCTATCCAATGGATATTATTCTACTATAGTTTTAGCTTCTTTTGTAAGCAGTACGGTTAATGTAGTTAGTATAAATAGTGATAAGAGCTAAGTGAGAAGAACTACTATTACATTGATATTGTTCATTTCTTCCTTGAGTTTATAATGAAGCAATACTACATTTCATTTTATCGAATCCTTTATGGTATTAGAGCAGGTTTTAGATTTTACACTTTGAGGTTTCGATTATGGGAAGAAATAGGAAATTTCAGTGGACTGATCTACTGAATGAAGAAGAAGGAAAGGTTGATGATAAGGATCACAAAGAAGAAGCCGGTGAATCCACTCGTCAAGTAGAGCAGAAGAGAAGATTTGCGAGAGATCCAGCCGATTTTGAAATGAATCAGGCACAAATGAAAGAGATTCTAACGAATCATGCAAGTGACCATCCATGTATCCAGCTGATCTCGTTTTAACTTAATAGAAACAATTTCTTAAATTGGAGTAGATTTGTTTGTAGAGCTCTATGCGCTAGGAGTAAACTAGAGATTATCGATGGAACGATTCCTGAACCACCTGAGAATTCTACATATTATAAAGCTTGGTTGAAAACATATCACTTGGTTTATTGCTGGATAACTAATGTTATATCTAAGGAGTTCGTAGATGCATTTATTCACATTGATAATAGCAAGGATTTATGGGAAGCTTTAGAGCAGAGATTCGGTAAAAGCAATGGACCGAAAATTTATAAATTGGAAAGAAAAATAGGAGCATATGTTCAAGGAAATCAATCGGTTATGATGTATTTCAACAATCTTAATGCGTAGTGGAATGAGTTGAATATGTCCTTGCCACCACTTGATTGTGTCCGTGGATGTGGAAGTCTGAGTGCTGCAAACAAGAGAGAAGAAGAGAGGAAGCTCATGAAGTTTCTTATGGGGTTAAATGAGCATTTTGAGAGTATCATTGGCCAGATACTGCTGTTGGAACCACTACCTAATGTTAACAAGGCATATTCAGTGATTTTGCAAATAAAGGAGCAGAAATCAGTGGAAGACAGTTTAGGAGAAATTCACCATCCAGTTGCAATGAATTTGGGAGGAGGAAACTATGCAATGCATAAAAATAAGGGGGAAAGAGTTATAATTCAAATCCAACAAATTCAGGCAAAGCTGGTGGTTTCAAAGGAAGAAAACTGAGTAAAGAAGAGAAGAGGAAGCTTAAATGTGGCTATTGTGAGGAGCCTAGACATCAGGAATCACATTGCTTTAAGCTGCATGGATATCCAAAGTGGTATAAGAAGCTCAAGAATGGAATGCACCTTTTGATGTTGATTGTGGTACATAGGGGTGAATAAACGGGTACCCATGGATACCCATACCCGCATTTGCGGGTACCCGCACCCAAATAAGAAAAAAATGAATACACATACCCTATCCATTTTAGCCGAACAGGTACCCAATACCTGGCCGGGTATACCCGACCCGGGTATAGGGTACCCATTGCACCCGTTTGAAAAAAAAAAAGATAAAAATATGGTAATTTTTCACCCGCTAGATTTTTCGATAATTTTCAACGACAAATTAATAAACAACTATGTAGCAACAACTAGATGGCAACAACAAATCAATATTAAACGTAGTTTAAACATGTAAGTTCAACAAATAAAATACTACTATGAATATATATATTATTCATAGGTTATGTTTAGAGTTATGTTTAAGTTTAGGTTTAAGCTTAAAAATGAATATATTTATAATTTATAGTATAAAATTAGTAATTATATATAATAAATAATTGTATAATGTTGACCGGGTGTTTGACCGGGTACCTAATAACCTAACGGTACCCGTTAGGGTATTTGTTTAAAAATTTCATACCCATACCTATCCAATACCCGCAAATTACGGGTATTGGGTACCCAATACCCGGCCGGGTACGGATAGGGTATGGGTAACCCGGAAACCCGCTTTCCATACTTTCGCCCCTAGTGGTACAGATTCTCATGCACAATGAGATAAGGGTAGTGACATAGAATGAATGATTCAAAATGAGATTGCCAAATGCATGAGGAATCTGATGCAGAAACAAGGGAATGGAAATCCTAGGCCTGACATCAATATGATACAAGAAAGGAATGATTCTTAGGGTAATTTTGAGGGACATTTTGCCTTCAGTATTGTGAACAAGTTGAAGCCAAATGCATGGATAATGGATTCAGGAGCAAGTGTCCATGTATGTAGAACTCATAGTGTTCTGACCAAGATGAAGAGATTGGATTTTCCATCTGAAGTTTATCTTCCAGATGGCACACCAAAACCAGTTTACTACTACCTCCGGTCCCCAAGTTTCTTCCTATCTTTCCTTTTTTAGACGGTCCCAAGTTTCTTCCTAACTATCTATGGATACTACCCCACAATAAATTATCCTTCATTACCCTTACTTTATCAACTTATTTACCTACAATACCGCCTATGGCCCACCACTATCTCAATTAATTAATATATAACTACCCTTTATGTGGGATCCTTTCTCCACTAACAACAAACTTAATCACATTTTCTTCATTCACAACCAACACAACACATTTTTCCTTAATCTCCGTACCATTCTTTCCTAGGAAAAGACTTCAGGACCGGAGGTAGTATATAGGAGAAGTCAGACTAACAAATCATATCACATTGCGAAATGTTCTTTATGCCCCTGATTTCACTCACAATCTGATTTCCATTGCAAGAATGGCTAAAGAATCACATGTCAAATGTCTATTCTTTGACACATTGTCTTATACAGAAGAAGAAGAAGAAGAAGAAGAAGAAGAAGAAGAAGAAGAAGAATGAGCAGCTACTTGGCTTGGGAAAGATGATGGATGGTTTATATGTTGTAGAGTCACTAATGCCACAATATATTAATCACATTGAGTCAGCACCTGGTGAAGACTATGTGAGTTGGCATTATAAGCTGGGACATCCAAGTACAGGGACTATGAAGCATATGAAGTTGCTTGACAGAGACATGAACAAGGATGAAGAAAGCTCTATTTTGGATTGTAAGGTATGTCTGAAATCTAAACAACCTCGTAATCCTTTTTCTCTATTACATAGGAGAAGCAACAATCTATTTGAGCTTATTCATGCTGATATATGGGGTCCCTATTGTGTTGAAATATTACTCAAACTAGATTCGTTTTGACTATTGTAGAAGATTATAGTCGAAGTATTTGGACTTATCTTCTGAAAACTAAAGCTCAAGTGCATTCAGTCTTAACTGGTTTTATCAAAATGATTCACACACAATTTGGAATTCTAGTTAAAGCTATATGAACACACAATGGTATAGAATTTGTGAATAAACACATGCATCAGTTTTGTCTAGAGCATAGTATTATACGTCAGAAATCGTGTGTGTACAATCCACAGCATAATGGAAGTGTAGAACGCATGTATAGAACTTTATTGCAAGTAGCAAGATCTCTCATGATGCAGAATCAAGTTCCAAAGATATTTTGGCTTCAGTCCATTCTAGTTGCTACATGGTTGCTAAACAGAATTCCTAGTAGAATACTGAATTGGACTTGGCCCTATGCATTGTTATTAAAGAAACAACCTGATTATCTACATATCTATCATTTTGGATGCTTAGCTTATGTTGTCAACTTGTCACCTTTTAGATCCAAGTTTGATGATAGGAGCTTGAAATGTATATTTCTTGGATATGCTTTGGATCAGAAAGATTTCTTGCTATATGAAATGGTCAATCATAAGTTGTTTACTTCCAGGGATGTCAGATTTATTTCTCATAAGGCAGCTTATTCAGATACTAATGATCATAATTTTGATGATTCCATGCTCAAGTCTATGATTCTGGATGATTCTTCTCGTGATCAAGACACTGGTGATATCATATTGGAGGATCCTCTATATGTAATGCAAGAAGATGATTCAACAATCTAGAAGTTCATGAGGATGTTTCTGATATTTCTCATCAAGAACAGGTTCTAGCTGACACAACTACATCTATGGAAACAAATGTTCCAGCTAGAAGAGGTAATAGAATCAGAAAACCTCCAATTTGGATGCAAGATTTTGTGGGAAATATAGATTGTTCTTTAGTTGTTTCTCATAATACAAATTCACTTCTTCCACCTACTTTTGCCTATCATGTTCTCCTGCCTTGACAGAAGCATATAGGGTATCTCTCCTTTAAGTAGATCAGGTTCAAGAACCTAGATCTTTTGTTGAAGCAAATCGTTCTATTGGGGGAGAGCCGCTATGGATCATGAACTAGCTACTTTGGAGTAGAATTAGACTTGGGGGCTGACTTCTCTACCTGCAGGAAAGAAAGCTATTGGTTCAAAGTGGGTTTATAAGGTGAAGTTGAGAGCTGATGGGACAGTGGACAGATGCAAAGCAAGATTGGTTGCTAAATGGTATAATCAACAACTTGGTATTGATTATCAAGAGGTATTTTCTCCAGTAACAAAGCTTGTTACAGTCAGATTTCTCATAGCTATAGCAACCAGTGTTAGATGGCCATTACATCAAATTGATGTTAATAATGCTTTTCTTCATGGTTTTTTACATGATGAAATATATATGCAACCTCCACAGGGATACAACAAGGCCAAGAATGGTCAGGTTTGCAGGTTGATCAAGAGTCTCTATGATCTCAAGCAAGCATCTAGAGAATGGAATGCTAAGTTTTGTCAAAAATTGTTTTCATTTGGATTTACACAATCTTCTAGTGATCACTGTCTATTTACCAAAGGTTCAGGTCCAACTTTTATCTGCCTACTTGTTTATGTTGATGATGTTCTCATGACAATCCCTGATGAAAGTTTGATTGTAGCTTTGAAAGATTATTTGGACAAGGCTTTCACTATAAAGGATCTTGGAGAGGCTAAATTCTTTCTTGTCATGGAAATTATTAGAGGGGTTGTTGGTACTTGTCTCAACCAAAGGAAGTATATTCTTGATCTCATTGAGAAAGCTGGACTTATTGGTTGTAAATCTACTTCTACACCTCTTCCTCAATGTATGCAACTTAGCACTGATTCATCTCCTCGTTTGTCAGATCCTGAGCCTTATAGAAGATTGATGGGGCATCTTTATATCTAAATTTTACTAATATTTCCTATGATGTTAAGCAACTGAGCCAATTTATAGCTAAGCCATGTGAGCATCATTGGTCATGAGCTTTTCATGTACTTAGATACTTAAAAGGGTGTCCTTCTCTTGGTTTGTTTTATGCATCAGAGTCAGACCTTCATGTGACTGCTTTTAGTGATGTTGATTGGGGTGCTTTCTCACTTACGCGATGGTCATTGACTGGTTATTACATATTTCTTGGCAAGTCTTTAATCTCTTGGAAATGCAAGAAATAATCCACTGTGTCAGCAGAGGCTGAGTATAGAGCCTTGGGTTCAACAGTTCGTGAGCTTGTATGGATTTCTTATTCCATCAACCTCTTTCTTTGCCTACACCTCTACATTGTGATAATCACGTTGCGATTCACATTACTAAAAATCAAGTTTGCCATGAAAGAACTAAGCACTTGGAGATTGATTGTCATATTGTGCGAGATCGATTTAAGTCTGGTTTTATTGATCCTTTGCACATCTCTACCACATTACAGCTTGCAGACTTATTCACTAAAGCTCTTGGTGGCCCTCGCTTTCGTCAATTGCTTTCCAATATTGGAATGTATGATATACATTTTAATCTTGGGGGGAGGGGGTAGGAGAAGCAGCATGCATGAGAATGCATGCTCGAGTACGCCAACTCAGCAACCAGCTAAGATCGTGCCATGTGAAAAAGGTGATGCCGCACGTGAAGAAGAAAAGGATGAGGAGACAGCTCAGCAGGGAGAAACTTGATCGTAGATCCGTGCTATCCAATGGATATTATTCTACTATAGTATGGTTAATGTAGTTAGTATAAATAGTGATAAGAGCTAAGTGAGAAGAACTACCGTTACATTGATATTGTTCAATTCTATTCCTTGAGTTTATAATGAAGCAATACTACATTTCCTTTTATCGAATCCTTTACATTATTTACTATTTTCAAGATTATTAGGGGATTATGTCAAAAAAATAGATTATTGAGGGATTTAGTACTTTTTAGAGGACTTATGTACGATGCACAATTTATGGCATTTTTTATTTAATTATAATTTGGAGATAATAAATTTTAATTGAGATTAAATTATAATTTGGATTGATAAATTCTTACTACCCTTACTATCCTCTAATTCTTTAAATTTCTTCTAAATACAACCAACTCTACTGTATAGTTGGTTGTGCTAAATTTTAAATTCCTACGGAAACAAAATATGGTTATATGTTAAACTCATTGTTTTAGAGCAAGGCTAAAACTCTTTATAGAAACTATTGTCCCCTTGGAATGGTTTAATGGTAGAGTGGGTGTCGGGGACTGAGATGTCTCAAGTTCAATTCCCAGTAACATTTTTATAGGTCAGCTGCGGGTTCCCACGAATTAAAAAAAAATCAAAAATCAATTCACTACTTTAATCAATACACTAACTTTATTCTTACTTTTTGGTCAATACCACCAATTTTTTGTAGTAAAAAAAAAAAGTCTAATATGTATAGTTAGAGCATCTAGTGGTTCAATGGATTGTGGTCCTGATTTACGCCTTCAATTCATATGGGGGTTGACTCAACTTAATGAAAAAGTGTAATAGAATTAGTTTTTTTTTTTTTTTTAAAAACATTTTTTATTAATTTAAATAAAAATTGAAAATTACAATCGTTAAAATAAATTAGAAAAATACAATAATACTCTTAAACATTTCATAATTTAATCATAAAAATTAACATCAATAATTTATAGTATATTAATTATTAAGAGATCATGATTAAAGTTGTGATTCAAGCTATTTCATCGTATATAATGAGCAACTTTTTGCTTCCAAATGATACAGTGCATGAAATTGAAAAGGCAATGGCTCGTTTCTACTGGGGTTCTAAGGATGGGCAACACAAAATTCATTGGGTGGGACGGGCGAAAATGACTCAGAGAAAGGATTTGTTCGAAGGTATGCAATGTTTTTCTTCAATTTTTTCGTTTTCTTTTTTATAGTTAAGGCACATTCATTGCACGCGCTAGGATTAAGCCATCATCAAGTCGTCTCGCCCAGGCGGAACACGGCTCGTACAGCCCATCTCAACAATGGGTCGTCCCGACGTCAAGCCGGTGATCGGAACGCCTTTGTGGATGCTCTTATGCAATTTTAATGACTACCTACAAAATATCAATTTAAACATTTCATTGTAAACTTTAAAAAGAAACACGAAATTGAGATCATATTATTATGATACACACATTATTTCATTATTATTTCATTATTATTTCTAGTATTTATATTCAATTGTATAGTTTATTAATAATTAGTGCGAACGGGTATTGTGATGTTTATCGGCTCACAGTCTCAAGGTGAGCTCATTAATTAGGGTGCGTCTGGGTTAAATTAGGTTATATATATATATATATATATATATATATATATATATATATATAAATATATAAATTAGTTACGATTCTTGAAGTAAGTTCGTATCATATTGTCACTTATTTAATGGTAACGCGATTCTTCTACTTTTCGATTTGTCTTCTACAACCTCTTTTCTTAACCTACTACAACTACTATTCACAGTACATATTATTGATAAAACTTTTAGCATCCTTTTCTATTTCCATAATATTTTCGAGCAGTCAAAAAATCCTTCTAATTTTGAGGTTAGGGCCACCCGAGCTTGGATCGATCCTTCCGTCTTTGATTGCGGATGACTCTCATCAAATTCATAATTCGCATAGTAGCTGCGGATTACTCTCATCAAATTCGTCACTTATGAAATTTCCTTTTTTTTTTATTAGGATGCATGAGTGGAAACAGATGATACAAAATTAAAAAAAATTAGAAAGCATAGTCTTAATTTGTTCTTGAAGATAAGGTGAAAATGGTACAGAAGAAAAAGGATACATTAGTCATAGTTTATCTATTACTAATACAAATCCATATTAAAAACGAATTTCATGATGAAAAAACTCTTTGTGATCCACCTATATATAAAGTGACATATTGATCGAACGACGTTGCTTCAGTTTCAAATTTTGTACTAAATATAATATTTATGAGCTCTCTCTCTCTCTCTCTCTGTAAAACTTTAATAATCTTCAATTGGTCTTAATTTGTAAAATAAACAAAATAAAAAACTTGGTCTTAATTTTGTACAACCATTAGTTATATTATTCTAATTCTATATTTATTAACTAAAATGAAATTAGAAATTATAGTTCTGATAATAATGATAAAATATTAACAACAAGAATCAAAATTAAGAAGAAATAATTATACATCATTGTACTAATAATGAAAGGATTGAATGAGCTCTATTGAATATATACTAATACTCCGTATTAAATAAAGTGAAAAACTAAAAACGAGGAACTTTTTTTGTTGAGCTAAATAATCAATTGGATCAATATACTGAAAAGTGAAAATCCATCAATGGACACAAGAACCATCCTTACACAAATATGATTGAATTATAAAACTTGCCGAAAATTCCATATGTTGTCACAAATTTCATAAAATTAAATAAACACCAATGTTTAATTTGTGTCGGAACGCATTACAAATTTTTATGGCGATCAATATTGGTGCGGGTAGACACCGCCATTAGAGGAAGGCATACCGTAGGCTCCGCCGTTGGGAGGCGGCGCCGAGTGGGCTCCATAAGGTGGATTATATGAGGGAGGGGGATAGTTTCCAGCGCCTGCAGTATTAATATTGTCACATTATTATTAGTTAACTTCAACACATCGAAACTAATTAAATTAAATCCACTTTAAATGAAGATCTTTAAACAACAATGGCAAAATTGAAGATTTTCATTTAAAAAAGCAAATTTAATGTTTTTCTCATATACTAATAACTATGAGAAGAACGTTTTTTTAGGACGGTAATTTTTACTATTTTTCAATTATAGGCCAAAATTTTGCGGGCTTTCAATTTTAGGATAATATCTAAAATATTGATCAATTTTAGGACAATATCTAAAATATTGATCAATTTTAGGACAAAATTTGAGCCCGATCGGGCTGAGTCGCACTTCACTCTCACGTGAACTCAAATCTTTGGCCTAATTCCTACTTGGTTGCCAACTAGGCGGTCCATTCATCAATTGTATATATTATTATTACAAACAAAAATCAATTATTCACCCTACAAAGTAAATTCGTCCAGAAAAAGAAAACAAAACCACACCACAGCCGCCCCAAGAGTCGATTATGTCAATTACATTTAGTTCGGGCAGTAAAATTCTGATTTGCAATCGATTGTGACTAGGGTTCTTCAGCTTTGGGGTGGTTGTTGTGTGTTTTTGTTTTCTTTTTCTGGACGAGTTTACTTTGTAAGGTGAATAATTGATTTTTGTTTGTAATAATAATATATACAATTGATGAATGAACAGCCTAGCTGGCAGCAAAGTGGGAATCGGGCCAAAGATTTGAGTTCACGTGAGAGTGAAGTGCGACTTAGCCCGATCGGGCTCAATTTTGTCCTAAAATTGATCAATATTATAGATATTGTCCTAAAATTGATTAATATTTTAAATATTGTCTTAAAATTGAAAGCCCGCAAAATTTTGGCCTATAATTGAAAAATGGTTAAAGTTACCGTACTAAAAAAAAGCTCTTCTCTAATAACTATCTATAATTAATGTGTATATATATTCATAAATCTTGTACGTGAACAGAAAGATTTCACAATCAAACTCTACTGCTTCCCTACTCCTAATCAAGAAAATAAAGAAAGTCTAGAGAAATATATAATATCACAACTAGATATGATCAAGTAACTACTAAGAAGGCATGCACATTGTGGATCGAAAATAATTCTCGTGTTTCGTCCCCTATTTCAAAATTGTCAATGCGCACATATATTGATTCTTGGATAATATATATGGAGTCTAAAAATATTGAACATTAGAGCACGATCACGGTGATCCAACTTTGGAACCGTAGAAAATTATGTGGCGATTAAGATTAGGACTTTTTTAATGCTATTAATTTAAATAGTTTATATACGGTTGATATCAAATCTTAAAATAAAATTATTTTCAGAAAAATAAAATCTTAAATTAAAATCGCAAAAGAAATAAGAAAATTAAGAACAAAACTATTGAAGAAACATATAGCAAATTTACCTGCGGGATAACCACTTGGGGTCTGATTGTTATTGGGCTGAGGATAATGGGACGATTGCGGCTGAGACGGAGGATATGCCGGCGATGGGTAACCGCCGGTGAACGGTGGCGCAGTCGATGTAGGCGGAGGGTAAGGTGCAGAAGGATTTGGAGGATAAGTACTAGTATTGTAATTATTCGGAGCTGTCGAGCATGGCGGAAAAGGTGGCGGCTGGGCGGCTGAGAAAGGCGGAAAGGGGGGTGGCTGTGCGGCGGAGCTCGCGCCGGGATAAGGAGCCGGAGCTTGCGGGAAAGGCGAAGACGCCGCCGGAATGGGAGGGTAGAGGTAGCTTGTATCAATTGGCGATGATGTAGGGTTATTCGTCGAGTAAGAAGGCGGAGGAGCTGGTGCGCCGCCGCCGGCGTAAGGTGATCCCGTCGTAGGCGGCGTTTGTCCGCCGTAGGGCAAGAGCGTCGAGATAGGGGCGCTTGGTGTAGCATACATCTGAGGCGGCGGCGGAGCATATTTTGCCGATCCGTCGGGATTCATGGCCGGATTAGGAGCTATGCAAAAAAGAAAAAAAAAATAGTATTATGACTAATTATTATGAATTATATTATTCGAATATATATATTAATGAAATGTATATGAATTTTTGGGGACGTACCGGCGCCGGGAGGAGGCTGAGGCTGGTTGCCGGAGTAAGAAACTGGTGCTCCGACCATGGTGGGAGATTTGAATTAGTAGTAAAGACTAAAGAGTAGAATAGTTGTAGAGTTAGTTTGTCAATATTAAGAAAATAGATGATATGATCAACTTGTATATAACAAGCCAATTAGTGGAAGGAAGGAAGCACCAAAGAAATTCCTCCTCTACCTCTACGAGTTGACTTTAATTTTTCATACCATGCTAGTTTGCATATACTCCCTCAGCTTCGATCCACTCAAATTTTTATATTACTGTTCGGCACGGAAATTAAAAATAAGGATAAAAAGATAGAATGTGGGTATGTTTCATCACTTTTAAAAGATTTTGAATGGTTAATTTTTCATGCCATGCTATTTTGCATATATCATCTATTGTAAATTGTTTGATTATTGTGTAATGAAGAAATAATATTAATATAATCGATCATATTCTCAAATAATATTATTGATGATACATTTATCGTTACTTGTTTTTTAGTGAAACCAAAAAAAAAAATCAAAAGAAATAAAATTCAAAAGTTAAAGGAGGTCAAATAACTCACCACATAGACGTGGACTCGAATTTTTTCGCATAAACTATCTAACTCATGAGCAGTTCTATAAGCTTTTCTATGAATATGATTAATTCAAATTACTTTGAGCTCTTTAGAAGAGAAAAAAAAAATCAAACATATGCTAAATGAAATGAGATATATAGGAGTATAATATTATGTATTTTTGTTCATCTCGTTGAAGTTAGTTAAAGGGAAAAAGTATACAATATTAGATTTCTATTTTACATAATTCTAAAATTAAGTATCTGATAATCATCTATAAATATAAAATTAAAAATAACAGTCCATCCATCCACGGAAAACACGCATCGATTTTGATTGTGCGCAATGTTAATAATTTTGGTTAAGTATTTTATAGGAGCGACGAATGGTCTCACATTATTTGTAGTGTTGTGTTAATTAATGGGTGTAGTGGTGGCTCAAATAAGGGGCATTTTGTGTATAAATATGTGGGTACAGTGAAGTTGATAATTAATTAAGAGAATTTTGTGAAGTGATACCTATAAATGGAAATACATGTTTTTAATGGACCACCAGAAATAAAATTAAATGCATGTTTTTGGTGAACGAACAGAGTATGAAATAATAAATAAAATAAAAACAATGGTAACACAAGATGCTCTAAAATGGTAACAAAATATTATTCCTCTAGAATTGTTAATTATAAATGATGAGATGATACATTAAATTTCGATACTACCGCATAAAAAATTTAAATCAAGTAGAGAATCTTGAATTCTTGATGTCAACTAGCTCCATATAGTCGCATGAAAAATTCAAAGGGAAGTTTGTTGTATAATTATTATATTGCCAACTTGTATATTGCATGTGCAATCAAAAATGCAAACGAAGACTTTCTGAAAATGGATATAATATAGTAAATCTTAATTATTTGAAATAATAGGATTTGTCTCATTTAGAAGACCAAGTCAAATATATGTATACACGCCAAACGATAGACTTAATCTTAATATCTAAGTGGTTGTCAGCTTACTTTCGTTTGCAGTTATTTCTACTAACATCTAGTAAAATAATTACTTCAATATGATTATTGTAGTATTACACAAATTTTGCTTACAAAAGTTTTAGTTTAATTAGGACATTAATCTACCTAGAGCGTTTTATTCAAAATAAAGTAAATTAGGGTATAATTAAAATAGATGAAAGTGTTTTCCAAATAGCAAAAGAAATGAGTTGGCTTCACATCTACTACAAGCTCATCCAAAGGTTGACTTTTAAATGCTTCTTCAAAGTCAACTGTTAGCGAATTGACAAAACTTTGGCTGCGGGCGCTCGTAATTAGCTATAACTATAGGGGATTAAGGATATTTAAGAAAATATAGAAATAAATTGATATCAAATTCAAATATAGTTTTTTTTTTTGGATTATACTAATTAAACCAATTTGCTTCATGTTACTAAACTAATTTCAAATTAATTCCTCTTTTATGCTAGATATTCAAATTTAAAATTATTAAAACTATTATAGACTTGTACATATAGTTAGTGTGTAGCAAATCTCCATGATATAAGCTGTCCGTGAAAATGGATCGGGATACGGAAATTAAGAAAGCTGATAAAGTTCAAGTGGGTGGGAGAAAAGGGTAGTGTTAATGATGTTGGATTACTTTTGTTAAATTTTGAAGACAATTGTTTCTATACACCAGTTGTATACTATACAACCGGGTTTATATGACCCGCTGACCCGCGAAACCTGCCCATAAGTCGGGCGCGTCCACGCACCCAATTTTTTTTTTTTTTTTTTTTGCGCTGATTATTAATACATTAATTATATTTGTGGATGCTTTTCACCAAATGGTCCGCTAGCCCAGCGGAAATGGTACTCCCCTCCAAGGCAGTCCACCTAGGTTGGATTCCTAGGTATTACAATTCCTCCTCTTTTTTTTCTTTCATATTTTGCATTCTTTGTGTGTGTGTGTGTGTTTTTTTTTTTTTTTTCCTTTTTTTTGACTTCTCCTAATTCTTTTTATTTCCTTTGTTTTCTTTTTTATTCTTAAATTATTGTTTTTAATTATTTTCACTTATTAATAAAGTAATAACAATTATTAGTTACTTATTTTTTTAGATTTACCTTTCTTTGTTCTTTTCTTATTCTTTCTCTTTGTTTTAATTTCTTTTCCTTTCTTTGTTTTCTTTTTTCTTAATTATTTTCATTTATTTATAAATAATAATAATTATTAGTTATTTTTACAACTATTACTTTTGTTTACGATAATGTTTACTTTATTTACGATAATTTGTACTTATCATTTTTTAGTTAAGTAATTGTTGTCGTTAAGAAAAGTAACTATTGATATGAAGAAAGGTAATGTTTCACAATCATTACTTTTTTAATGACAATATTGACTTTTATTCACGACAACTTGTACTTTTAATTATTTGATAAAGTAACTATTGTCGTGAGTAAAAGTAATCATTGACATGAATAAATGTAATGCTTCAAAAATATAACTTTTCTTCACGACAATATTTACTTTCATTCACGACAACTTGTACTTTTAGCAATTCGGTCAAGTAATAATTATCGTAATGAAAAATAATCATTGATATGAACAAAAGTAACATTTCAAAAATATTACTTTTCTTCACGACAATATTTACATTTATTCATGACAACTTATACTTTTAATAATTCGGTCAAGTAATTATTATCGTAATGAAAAAAAAAATCATTGATATGAACAAATGCAATGTTTTAAAAATATCAGTACTTTAAATGTAAATAATTAAAAAAAATAAAAATTTAAAAAATGAATAATTGGACACAACATAATCAAAGAAATTAAGAAAAATGGAAAAAAATGAAAATTACTTTAAAAAAAGATAATATGAAGAATAAATAATTAAAAAATAAAAAAAATTAGAAACAACAAATAAAATAAATAACAAGTAAGAAACAACATAATGAAAAAGAAAAATTAATAAAAGAATCGAAAAAACAAAAAAGAAAAAAATAAAAACAAAGAAGGCTTTAAAAAGTAAGTAAAAGCAATGCCTATAAATTAATATATGTACTTGGAAATGTAGAAAAGAAGCGGCAACCCAGTGGGCTTGAGCTACAGCTTAGGGTCTTGCCTTTGGAAGGTCGCGAGTTTGATTCTTCTCATGAGCGCAGCGCTTGGTTGTTGTTTTTTTAATAGAGCGCGGGTCAGCGGGTCAAACCCGATCCGACCGACCCGGTTGTATACCATAAATCAGGTGCACAGAAACACACCCAATTTTTGAATTAGGAAGATTACTTTACATTAAAATAAATAGAGTGGAGCCTATAGCAACTTGGTTTATTAATTCCAATTGATTTTTGTTCATAAGTATTTTCGACAGTTCTTTTTTTATTGTGATTAATTAATGCGAGCATTAAATCGCGAAAGGAAATTACATATTTGAAGTCAATTTCTAAGGAATTAAATCGTGTTATGGAAATTAAATGTTCGTAAGCAATTAAAGAGAAGAAATTAAACTGAAATCGTGTTAATTCAATAAATAAAGCAGAAATTAAATAAGCAAGGAATTAAGGACAAAATGAATCTGAAATTTATTGCAATCCATCGATTTTCAAAAACAAAGATCCAAGGAATTAAGAAAACATCACATTAAAATTATGGAGGCAAAACAAATTCAATTTGGAGCCAAAATCACATTTTATTCATTAAATAAGCATCAAAAGTACACTGATGTGCTGAAAAAATCTGGAGGGAAGTTAAAACTACACCTAACACCTTATTAGTCCAATAAATATGCATTCAAAGCTCATTAAATTGTATTTCAACTACAAACAAGTAGAAAATTAAAGAGTCTAAGAGAATGTCAGCTCCTAAATCTATGAGGAAACTGACTAGAGAAGCCAAAAACTTAGTGACGCAATGGTTACTTCAACATAGCTCAGATGGGAAGCTTCTGTACGGTGCAAAACAAGAAGCTGCAAAGAAGTTCCAACTTGATTTGAAGACAATATGGAGGATTTGGCAAGTAGTAACGGCTCAACAAGCCCTTGGAGTTCCTGTGCGTCTGCAATAAAAAAGAATAGGCATCACATACAAGAATAAAAAGCAATTAGATGAAGAAAAGGTGAAGAGTCTGCCCTTGCAGCAAAGAACATCACTGAGGGTGATGGTAGGTAATCTGGGCATTTCAAAGTCTGTAATTTACAGGTGGGTGCAAGAGAAGAAGCTCAAACCACACACCAATGTCATCAAACCATATTTAACCCCTTTCAATAAGATGTGTAAACTTAGGTGGAGTCTTAGTCAGCTCTGTTCAAAACCTGTGGCTAGTGGTTTCAAGTTCCAAACCATGTTCAAGACCATACACATAGATGAGAAATGGTTCTACTTATCAAAAAACAGTGACAGATACTACCTTGTCCCAGGTGAGATTGAACCACATAGGAGTTGTAATTCCAAGAGATACATTCCCAAAATTATGTTTAACTGTGCAGTATCAAGGCCTATAATAGATGAAGAGGGAAATATTCTGTTTGATGGAAAGTTTGGAATCTTTCCATTCATAATAGAAGAACCTGCTCAGAGGAATTCAAAGAATATAGCATAAGGGACCATGGAAGTGAAACCAATTGCAGTAGTCACAAAATCAATCACAAAGGACAACCTACTCAACCAGGTAAGTGTTTTTAACTTTTCTTGCTATCAGAAACCTTATCAGATTCATCACTTAGCTTGCAATCTTAATTCATGCAGATGATTCCAGTGTTTAAAGCTAAGTGGCCTACCTTTTTAAGCAAATACATATTTATCCAACAAGACAATGCCAAACCACACATCAATGCGGATGATCCTGATATTCTAGCAATAACAAAGACTGATGATTTTCATTTCCAGCTAGTGTGTCAACCACCTAACTCTCCAGACACCAATGTAAATGATCTAGGGTTTTTTAGAGCAATACAACCCCTTAAGGATCAAAAACCAGCCAAGAATGTAGAAGAGCTACTACACAATGTGAAGACTGCACATGAAGAGTACTCACCACAGAAGTTAAATCATGTCTTTATAACTTTACAAGGCTGCCTAAGAGAGATCATAAAGGTTAAGGGAGACAATAGGTACAAAATTCCTCACATGAATAAGGAACAACTAGAAAGGGAAAGACTTCTGCCACAATGCATTGAAGTGGAGTTGGAGCTTGTAAGGGAAAGTTTAGACTTCATAAACATCCAAAGAAGTGAAGGAGATGAAAGATTTCAAGTAGATGATCTAGCTCAAAGGCTGCAACAAGTGGCAATCCATGATTAAGGCAAGACATGGGATGATTTTTTGATCAGGTTTACCAGAACAAACATTGTGATCCTAGTTTTTGAAATGTTTGGAATGTATTGTTTTTATGGCTGATTATTTTCTTAACTAGTCTAGCATTATTTTTGAATCATTAACTTAAATTTGACTTCTAAGCTGCCTAAGTCAATCTCCAAAACTAGAAAACTCTTGTGGTAGCATCATAAGACAAGCATAGAAGTCAAACAGAATCACAAATTGCATTACCAGCCCACCACTCAAACACAACAGAGGCATCAACGCATCAATGCATCAAGGCATCAAGTCATGAAGCATATATAACCCTCAAACAATATCAATCCAATTGTTATCATAGTGACTAGCTCACATGTGTCATCATAAATGGCATCATCAGCCCACCACTCAAACACCACAGAGGCATCACATCATCAAGGCATCAATGCATCAAGGCATGAAACATATATAAGCCTCAAACAATATCAATTCAATTGTCATCATATGGACTAGCTCACATATGTCATCACAAGGCATCAATTGTCATTCAAATCACATAATTCATCATTTCACAAATACATCATCATGTAAATATGCATTTAGAAACAAATAGATCAAGAATCACATAATCAGCCTAATAAATCACATGAATCACAAATGGCATCACAGAATTTGAATCACAAATCACATGAATTACAAATGGCATCACAAATGCCTCGGCAATTTCGCATGAATCACAGAATCCAAAAATTAACCAACAAATCATAAATGGCATCACCAGCCCACCACTAAAAGGAAATAATTATACAGAGTATAACTCAAGCACCTAATTCCAGCGTGTTCCATAGCTTCTTAGGCCTTCCTTTTTCTGCGAAATTTTAAGACTTCACTCAGCAGGAAATAGGCATCATCTGTAGGCAGCAACTCTGCAACTATCTGCTCTAAATTCTCACCCGGCGAAGGTGGAGTATCCGGCACTATCATCAGAGAATCAGCACATGGAGGTTCAGGCACCTTCTTCGTCATCTCAAATAGTGGCATCAAATCAGGAAACATAGCAGATATGCTAGGAGTGGAAGAAGAGAGATAAATGTCAGAACCATAATTCCTCATAACAGCAGGTGGATGAATCTCAAAATCGCCAACTCCCACAGATTTCTCCGGCACCAAGGAACTAAATTCAGCAGATTTGCCATCGAACATCTCAGATCCAGAGGGTGGAATCACCCAATCGGCGGCGGTGGCTGAATCGGACATCTCTGCCAAATTGGCCGACGTCACAGACGAGATAAATTAGGAGGAGAATCGAATATGGTTCCAGGAACGATTTCGATGAAACTCGACTCCATTTCATAGGAACTCATCATCGAAGAGGTGAGATTATGAGAGAGATACGAATTCACAGAGAATATCGAAGCGGAGAGATTGGATGAGAGAGATACAAAGATGAGAGATTAGATGAGAGAGATTTCAGTATTAGCGACGCAAGTTTAGGGTTTTGAAGATAGGGGAATGGTATTGTAGAGTATCGAAGAAGAGAGACAAATGAATCACAAAGTTTGGAAGTGGGGTGGGTGGGGTGATGTTATTTGGGTGGGATTAGTGATTTAATTAGGGATCCTAATTAGGTTAGGTTAAAGAGTGGGGTGGGCCCATTAGTGGCAAGGGGTAGTAATTTAGCAGTCAAAATAAGGGTAAGGGTGTCCAAAAAGTAGAGTATGGCTTTAAATTAAAGATAAATTTTGAAGAGCAAACATGGCATTAAAACATGGACGGAGGGAGTATTACATATGCTTTTTTATACTCCCTTCAACCCACTTAGACCATACACAATGGTTGAGACACTTTGCCATCTTCAGTGAGGCTCAAATAGAGACAATCACCTGCAATGAGACTATCTTTATGCTGTCTTTATCTAATTAGTTTCTGAAAATTCAATTTGCATTAATTTTATAATAAAAAATTCTCCATTTGTCTGTTGCATCTCTTTTATGCTTGAAGTAGCACACATTCTGCTCCAGCGTTGTCCAAATGCGCAAGAACAAATGCGTAGAAATTATTGGTTACCAAGTTCTGGGTTTGTCTCTTTCATCAATTCTGTAATTTGGTCAAAAGCTTTCTCTATGATATTGTCTCAGATTTCCAGCTTATAAGACGAGCCACAACTGATAATTGTGTGTGTTTCTTGCACCCAGGCCACAACACTTTGTCTGCAGCTTTCAACATGTCATAGAAATGTTGTGATGTTGGATTGGGAGGCTCCTCTTGGTCGTTCATCATAAAGTTAGAAGCACCAACATCCCTTAACATCTCATAATATGTATTCGAACCCTGTCCATCCTCAAAATTCTATTCATAATTAACCTGCGGTGCCCGACTTTCTCCCTGATGAATCCAATTATAATAGTTTGGTACAAACCCTGATTTTCCTAGGTGTAACCGAACAGTAAATTGTGGGTGGTATTGTTGATTCTTACATTTGCTACATGGACACTTAATCTTATCTCCATCCAAGAACTCTGGTTGAGCAAGGGCAAAGTCGATGAAACTTTCTAATCTATCTAAGAATTCTTTTTATATTTTCCTGTTCTTAAACCGTTGATACATCCATAAACGATTATTTCCACTCATTCCTTTATCTCCCAAATATGAAAATAAATTTTAATGACTCAAATCATAAAATAAGAATACCTTGACAACATAATTACGACTATCCAACACTTATGCACATACAGGTGCCTAAATATATCATAATTCATTTATGGATTTGAAAAGGAATCATCAAATCAAAAGCTTCCAAGTTGTGGAATAATTAACATCAATTCAGTTAAAATAAATTCACTAAATGTCCATCTGTTGCTTAATTATAATCAAATTGCTTTTTCAAATTTAATTAGGAAAAGAAAGGCTATGCTCAAACTACTCAAACATAAGATTCTAAATTTCCAGCGATATAGAAAAGTCTATATCTTATTGATCTTGTTTCTGTTTTTGTGACTCAACTAAGAGCAGCTCGAGAGAGAGAGAGAGAAAGAGAGAGTCCTTCAATGTTTGAACTTATACAACAAGAGAGAGAGGGAAAATGAGAGAGAGAGAGAAAGAGAAAAAGAAAGAGTAAGAGAAAGACATATAGATATAGAGAGAAAGAGCTCGACTTACCCAGTGAGAGAAATAGCTTGAGCTCCGACAGGGCAGACTGGGGACGGAGGGCAGCACCTCTAAGCTCATGCGAACAGGAGCAGCCGCACCATTAAATTACTTTAAAACATATGAAAATTTCTTAATCAACAAGGAATTTCCCCACACCAGCGTTAATTTTTTCCTCCATTAACTTCAGTAATGCAAAACGTCAAGATATATATGCCCTTTTCCACATTAATTCAAAGCTTACAAAAAGGGTACAAACGAGCAGTTCATGTTTGAGATCAATTGAAGCTATCAGCCAAATTAGGTGAATCCTTCAAGTAAATGAGAAAAGATAAATTTCAAGAGATTAAAGAAACAATTAAATAGAACGATATTTGCTAACAGAACGAGAGAAATTAATTGAGATAATTAACATTCCTGTGCAAAACTTTTCACAATCTAATGAATTTCTTGAAATTCACTAATGGTTTTATAAGCTCGAAATATGTATATTCCAGAAATCTTCACATGCAAATTTTCAACAAAGGAAATTTGCATAAACCAAATCTTCACTTATAATAATTCGCTTTTTAAATTATAAAGCAATTCAGATTTTTGTAGGAATCCATAAACGTACATCAAATTTTAGGAATTGAGAACAGAGTATTTAGACACTTACTTGACAGACCACGCATCGAGCCTATAACAAGAGAGAATTCAGTGATGGCCTCCGGCTGCAGTGGCTCCAGATACGGATCTAGGTGGAAAAAAATACAGAATAATGAGAGAGAGAAAAATACATTCTCCAAGTGCGCCAAGATCCAACAAAAAGGTTTGCACTACCCTTTTCAAAATCCTTTTCCTTCTCTTTTGGTATGCTTCAGTAAAATCTTTTCTGAACATGTACAACTCTAGCACTCTTAAATTCTATAAAAATGTAATCTTGGCTGATTTTACAACGTGAGCATGCTGGATGAGATGAAAATATCTATCTTTTTTGTTACTTCAGTCAATTTTCTTTAAAACTCTTTTGAAGAAACTAGAGCTGAAATTTGTAAATGTGGTCATTCTCCTGTCGGTACTAATTTATTATCTGGACAACTGAAAAATGTAGGGCTTGGATTGGGGTAGATGAAAAATACTTTTGCAATTAGTCTAATGTTGAAAACAGCTATGTCCCACAATTTATCTTGTCCTAATTTATCATTTGCAAATGTGGTGTAATGTGTAAACTGAAGTGGGTTGATGAGTGCTAAGTATTATCTTCACATTTAAGTATGATACTGAACAAAATCTGGGGAGAGAGAGAGAGAAAGAGTTCGTACAAAAAAAAATTATGAGAGGAGAAAAGTGGTGGGAAACAAATAGATGACTTACCGTGGCAGATGACCGGCGATAGAGGGACGGCGACAAAGGACCGACGAGAGAGGAACGACGGTAGACGACCGACGAGAGAGAGAGAGAGAGGAAGACCGATGGTAGAACCATAGAGGGAAATTAGGGCGCGAGGTAGAAAGAGGGAAATGAGAGAAAGGGGAAATTAATATCGTATTCAACTTAGCGGTAACGGATCTTATCGGTCGTTGTTTTATTAAAAATTAGTAACCGATCAAAATCTGTTGTTGATATTTAGAATTTTTTTAAAGAATATAAATCAACGACGGATATTGTCCGTCACTGAATATTACAACGGACAGTCCGTCGTTAATTATGGCCCGAAGTATTCCCGCGAAATTCCGTCGCCATTCCATCGCGAATTCCGTCGTAACAACTGATTTTTATATCCGTCGTCTTTCTGTCGTTGTTCGGTCGGCAATCATTGACAGAACAATTTCCGTCACTGTTTCCGTTATTGATTCTGTGTTTTTTTGTAGTAGCGCCATATCAAGATAGCTCGATATGGGGAGAGTTGCAGCGGGTCGTCTCGATGGCTTGGCTGTTTCTAGCCGGCCAACAAGACGACCATTGTGGATGGTCTATATTATCATCATTTTTTTATTTAGATGTCTTACTCATATTGTCATCTTTCAAATAAGAAAAGTTTTAATCCTTCAAAATTATTCAAAAGTGATGAAACTTATTTATTATTTATCTTTTTTACCTTTATTCTTAATTTTCTTACGCATAGTAATATGACAATATTAATGATTGATGAGTCGAAGGGAGTATTAAATATTTCTTTCCAATTAGTTGGCGTTGACCAAAAATGGGACAAATTGGTAATTTTCCACATTTCATTTTGATTGTTGTATGAATGAAAGGACTAAAGAGTATAGCAAAGATAAGATTGAATATGTGTTTCAAGACTAAACCGCCCTTTGAAAACTATTTGCACAAATCTATATCGATATGGGCTGATTTTTTTATTTTTATTTTTGGTAGGAGTCGTATCGTGTGGTCTAAATTTGCGAACATGAGATTTCGAGAAGATAAATTTCTTACATTTCAAATTAATAGGATATTTGCACAACAATTTGTACAAGAAAATACCGATTATTTAGCACTTTGTAAGAATATTTTTTATTTTAGTTTGGACGAGGTTAAGTCGCCTCGCCTCTTCCTCGATTCGCCAATGTATACATATGGAACAAATATATCAAGAGTTAATATACGAGTTGGTCAAAGAAGTTAGTCAAAACTAAAATGTGTCCACCAACTTAGTTTGGTATGTACTCCTTCCCACCATAAAAATATGTTTTACTTATTCTTTTTTCACGAAAATATGTCTTACTTTATTTTATTTACTATCATACTCCTCGTTCTTTCAATTATTTACCAAATTTTACATTTATCTCACTCATAACAACTTTATCACACTATCCTATCAAACTCTACTTTTATTCCACTCACAACACTTTTATCAATTATTCTTAAAACTCGTGTCACACATACAATCAGACACATTTTTATGGACGCAGGGAGTACAAGATACTCTTCTCTACGAGGGTTATATTGGCGGGAACGACATGATTAGTTCTTCTTGCAGGCCATAGTTGATCCCATTTGGTTCGATCAAAAGTAGAACTTGATTCCTATTTCATTTCTCTAGAATTCTCCCCAAGCATGTATAGTAGGGGTGAATAAATGGGTACTCGTGAATACCCATACCCGTATTTGCGGGTACCCGTACCTAAATAAGCAAAAAATGAATACCCATACCCTTTTCATTTTAGCCGAACGGGTACCCAATACCCGGCTGGGTATACCCGACCCGGATATAGGGTACCCGGTGTACCCGTTTAGCAAATAAAAAAAGACAAAAATATGGTAATTTTTCACCCGCTCGATTTTTCGATAATTTTCAACGACAAATAACCAACTATGTAGCAACAACTAGACGAGAACAACAAATCAATACTAAACGTAGTTTAAACATTTAAGTTCAACAAACAAATTACTATGATTATATATTATTCATAAGTTATGTTAGTTATGTTTAGGTTTAGGTTTTAACTTAAAAATGAATATATATTATGAATATATTTATAATTTATAGTATAAAATTAGTAATTATATATAATAAATAATTGTATATTGTTGACCGGGTGTTTGACCGGGTATCCAATACCTTAACGGGTATACCCGTTAGGGTATTTTCTAAAAATCTCATACTCATACCCATCCAATACCCGTAAATTACGGGTATTAGGTACCCAATATCTAGAGGTGTTCATCCGAACCGGAACCGACGGGTTCGAACCTGAACCGGAACTGTGGTCAACGGTTTTCGAACCGGAACCGTAGTCAACGGACCGGTTCCGAACCGGAACCGTATGTAGGACGGGCCGGTTCCGGTTCAAATGGCGAGGAACCGTGAACCGGCGGTTCTAACGATTTTTTATTATTTTCTTTCTTTTTTTAGTTTTAAATTATGTTTTGTATTAATTCATGTTAATTGTATGTTTTAGAAATCAAAAATGACAATTATAACAATAAATGGAATGAAAAAGACCAAAAATAAAATAAATATTTATATAAGGTTCAAATATGAACCGGCGGTTCCAAGGAACCGTTGAACCGTGTGAAAATATAAGGTTTTTAATTGATCACACATTGTATAAATGAAGATATATTTTATTTTGAATAAAGATATCTGGCCACACTGTGGCCAGCCACACGCGTCAAAAAAGGAAAGTTGACTATAAAAATAGAAATAATCACATTTCCCTTTTAGGGTTTATGGTTCCCAATTAGAGTATATTTCCATTTTAAAAATATATATTACCATTTTTAGCTCGTGTGGCTGGCCACAGTGTGGCTGAATATCATTACCCATTTTATTTTATATCGATTCTATACATTATATTGAAGATTATGAGTTTGAAATACAATATAATTTATATTTTCAATGATTAAAAAAATAAAAAATAAATAAATAATTTAGACGGTTCGGGCCCGAAACCGGCGGGTTGGAACCGGAACCGTGACTACGCGGGCCGGTTCCGAACCGGAACCGTGACTATGGCGGGCCGGTTCAGGTTCCAACATTCCCGAACCGGAACCGGCGGTTCCGGGCTGGTTCCAACTCGGAACTGGGCCCGTGAACACCTCTACCAATATCCAACCAGGTACTAATAAGGTATGGGTAACTCGAAAATCCACTTTTCATACTTTCACCCCTAATGTATAGCCCGATTAATCAAGCATTTATAGCCGGATCAATAAATAATTTGAATAGTAATTTTAAGGAGCGAAAAGCTCTTTGAAAAGTTTTAGGAGTTTATTCTGCAACAAATTAATTGAAATGATGACATGGTCCAATGCTTCATTTCTCATAGTTAATATAAAAGAAAAAAGTAAAATAAAGGACGACGAAGGAAAAATCAAGGGGAAGAATAGTACTCACTTCGTATCATTTTGCTGATTTCTATTACAACAAATCTTTAACAATTTTTGGCCAACAAAATTTGCCCAATTATATATGGGCTTAATAATTATTTATACTAATGCACCCCACACTTAAATATATATATGGGCTTTCGTTATACATGTCTCATGGTGAATGATTCTAGTATATGATTTGGTTCGATTACAAAAGGATTGGACAAAATGAGTTGCATATGGATATATAGTATCAGATTTTCCTAAAAAAGAAGGCACTATCAGATTCATAAATTTATGATATTACAAATATTCTATATAAATTACAGTTCTAAGTAATCAAATTCTAAACAAATTAATATAAACTAGTATCAATAAATTCATATAAAATAGAAAGATAATTTAACCTTTTTTTTTGGAATTTGAATCACAAATCACTAAGGTAAGAAAATTACTAAAAGAACGTATTACGAAGTTAATGGAGTATGATTTACGTGCATAGTTATATGGGAAATGATGCATATTTGAGATAATGCATTTTGGGAAAATGCACGATTCTAGGTGCTTTATACCATGCTGCATTATATATTGATGAGACTAATCCTTTATAGATGTACAGTTGTGAGTCCTTTTACTTACGTGCAACATTTGATACGAAGAAAAAACTACAGGTTGCTGTTGGGCGTTATCATTTGGAGAATAGAGTTGAGTACCATGTTGAGCGTTCCACTCCGACTCTTTATTACGTTCTGTGTAAGCATAGAAAAAAGGGATGTCATTTTCGCATGCATGCTGCAGCTGCATGTGCTGATTCAATATTTCGAGTTACGCATTGGCAAGCTCCTCATAATTGTCGAATGAATTTAAGAGTTCAGCAAAGAAGAACTCTAGGTTCAAAAGTTATTGGTGAATATTATTCTTCAAAGTTGTCGCTTAACAATGGTGTGACACTCAAGCCGAAAGAGATGATGTCCGAACTACGCAACAAATATGGATTTCAGGTGCGTTAAACTTCTATATTTGCAAAAGTGAATTCTCTTTTTTTTTATCTTCTATCTTTTCCATAATTAAAGTTGATATTTTTTTACCACCATCTTTGTCAAAAAAGGCAAAACATTACTATTAAACGTTGTTAAATCACAAAAATCTAAGTCTTCCCGAGAAGGCCTTTCCCGCTCAAGTATTAAAAATTTGAATTAAACACAACATATGAATTCTAAAAAATCAATATTCAATCGACAAACAGTCATGCCATATATTGTTGAACAATATATTTATGATGGATTACCTGATTCAATTCTGCCATATATTGGTGAAATCGACGACCAAACAACGATGTATAACCAGAAGAGTTATTTTCTAAAACTGTAGAATTCGGCAAAGACAGACGTGGCTGCGGACATGTGGCTAAGCGACAGAGATGTATCTCCAATCAAAAAATGTATGGGAGGAATGAGATAATAGCAATAATATAAGAAAAAAATATAAATTCTAGCAACGACTTTAAAACATATAAAATCTAACAATGATAGACTCTTTTACCCTTTTAATTTTTTTCCTCTTTTTTAACATTAATTGACGTTTAATTAAATTAGGGTAGTATTAATTTTTGTCTTCATTTTGTCCAATTACGTATTAAACATCATTGTATTTTTACCGCCGCCAACTCCACCTCCAGTCGCGAAAATATTCTCCTCCGCCGCCACATCTCCACATTTCCTCTGCCACGTCTATACATCTCCGTCGCTTAGCCACATCTCCGTAGCCACGTCTGTCTTTGCCGAATTCTACAGTTTTAGAAAATAACTCTTCTGGTTATACATCATTGTTTGGTCGTCGATTTCACCAATATATGGCAGAATTGAATCAGGTAATCCATCATAAATAAATTGTTCAACAATATATGGCAGGACTGTTTGTCGATTGAATATTGATTTTTTAGAATTCATATGTTGTGTTTAATTCAAATTTTTAATACTCGAGCGGGAAAGGCCTTCTCGAGAAGACTTAGATTTTTGTGATTTAACAATGTTTAATAGTAATGTTTTGCCTTTTTTAACAAAGATGGTGGTAAAAAAATATCAACTTTAATTATGGAAAAGGTAGAAGATAAAACAAAAAAGAATTCACTTTTGCAAATATAGAAGTTTAACGCACCTGAAATCCATATTTGTTGCGTAGTTCGGACATCATCTCTTTCGGCTTGAGTGTCACACCATTGTTAAGCGACAACTTTGAAGAATAATATTCACCAATAACTTTTGAACCTAGAGTTCTTCTTTGCTGAACTCTTAAATTCATTCGACAATTATGAGGAGCTTGCCAATGCGTAACTCGAAATACTGAATCAGCACATGCAGCTGCAACATGCATGCGAAAATGACATCCCTTTTTTCTATGCTTACACAAAACGTAATAAAGAGTCGGAGTGGAACGCTCAACATGGTACTCAACTCTATTCTCCAAATCATAACGCCCAACAGCAGTCTGTAGTTTTTTCTTCGTATCAAATGTTGCACCTAAGTAAAAGGACTCACAACTATACATCTGTGAAGGATTTGTCTCATCAATATATAATGCAGCATGGTATAAAGCACCTGGAACAACAAATTGTCCACTATTTCCAGTATCCTCAACTTCTAGTGTCTGTGTTGGAGAAGTATGAACCAACGGAGGAACATAGTGTTTTTGTGGAATTGGAGAAGCATCGTTCACATCATCATCCAAACTATCCACACTGAATGAATCGTCTGCGTCATCTAAATGTTCATCAACATGTTCGGGAAAAATAGGATTAACATCCACATGACTCTGATTCAAAGTTGTTCCTGATTCATACGGGTGAGAAGGATGCTGAGAATTAAGCAAATTAACAAACAAACTGTTTGTTGGGAAAGTAGACAACGTCGGAGAGACCGTGACATAGTATTCACGTACACCATTGTTGAAAGCGTACTCTAAGTCCAAATCATTCCTTATATCAAATCTCACACTACCACAATTATCTAAAGGTGATCCAACCAAACAAGTAACGAGATACGTCTTAAACGTGCGATCAACGTCACCATTAGTAGTGTGAATTCTATCAACAAATCCGTTGAAATTAATTTCATTATCGACCAGTAACATAAGCCTCTTATCACCACCATTGTATGAATCGTTCACCCATATTCCTCCGAACCATACAAGGACAGATGTTATACTCATCTGCGAACAATTAATTGGGAAATTAATTAAGAAATAATAATATAAAACAGAGTAATATCATGTTGATCAAATAATAATTGTCAACGCTACTCATGTGACAGAACCTATTTACAAGAGTCCAAGAAATACACTTAACAGGTTTATATCAAAATCATGCAACACAATGAATCAATCGATAAAATTCACCAAAAATTAGGAACACTATTTACAATATATATAGTAGATTGAGGTACATACCACAGCGAACAAAATTGAAGAGAATTGCAGAACGACGATGACGAATATATATACGTTGACAGATTTTGCAATATGAGAGGCATCAACGATGGGATTTTTGTCGGGGGCAGGCTACTTCTATCTCACGAAATGGATGATTACATCGAAATCTACAGCCAAATGGATGATTACATCGAAATGGATGATGATGATACAAATCTTTCTCAATCGTGTCTAGTCTCCAAGAAGAATAACTGATGGATCTTTCTCTTCTGCAGCGAAATGGAGAAAATTCTCTTTTGCAGCGAAATTAATTTTTCTGTTTTGCATCTACGTGGGATAGTGGACGGCGGGTGTAGGTTAAGAAATCATTAAGAATAACATATAAAATCAGTTAACGTAAATTAACAAAAATTATAAGGAAAATTTATTTAATAACTAAAGTAAGGGTATATTGGACATCAATTACTAGATTTAATATGTATTAAAATAGTTGCTACAATAAGTATAAAAAATCTGAAGAATTGCTAGAATCGTGCATTTTCCCATATTAAATTACTAATAACAAAATAATTCAATTATCATTTATGCTTGGTGGCCGTCGGCACCATATCAGATTTCACATTCGATAAATCAACGGTCCATATTGGTTTAAATTATTACAGCACAATTCACGTTTCTAATAAGGTCCAATAACATATCTATATCAACCACAAATTTCTTGATATTTTGACACTTCATTCATTTTATACACTTATCTTCTCAATTCAGAGATAAGTCGGCAAACTGAATCTCGTTTGCCTACTATTGACTACAAGTTTCCCTCATCATCTCATGTGACTGGATTTTCGATGTATGTTATCATAATATATGCATCGCGCCCAATATTTAGAAAAGAAAATAATGCATAATTAAGTAAACGTTATGTGTAATAACTTAGCTTATACATATACAATACACATAACGAAGTAAATACAAATCAGGTTCTAGGGTCCAAATTGAAAGAGCCACAAATTAATATCCAAATTCATACATAAATAACGACCCTAAAACAATTAATCCTTGCACCAAATCCACCATGTCACACGACATTGCCACCATAACGGCTTCTTTCATCGTCGTCGTCGACCGGCCCTCGGATTCAAGGTTGCCTGCCCGTCGGAACTCGCTCAAAAGCTGCTAATTCCGGCATCTCTAGCGAAACTCGCTATTGGTTGAGCACGCACGCGCAACATCGGCTGAACCCCGAGCGGGCTGTTCGCGCTCTGTATCAGCAGAAGCAGTCATTAAACAAGCCAAGACAGAAAATCAAGCATAACGAAACTTAACAAGAGATCGAAAACTCACAATGGAGCAGGTGCCAGCACGAACGTTGCAGACGGGGTAGTCGTGGGGGCAGCAGCTGCTGTGGTCCTTGCAGCACGAGGCTCCCTCGAGGGGGCAGCAGCCCCACTCGAGGCACATCCCGATGAACTTGAAGAGGCAGCAGCACGTATCGCTTGCAGGGCAAGCGTAGTAGGTGCTGCACTGTGTGGGAGCAGACGGAGCAGGCGGAGGTGGCCCGGGGATGGGGGGGCTCGGGGTCGGGTTATCACCATTCTTGATCGGGTAAGATGGCTCCACAGCTATTCCACACAGACCGGCTTTCGACTGCACATTCCTCTGCATTCTGAGGTACCCTTTCTCCCCCCATGCTGCACCCCACGAGTTCCTCACGATCCAGTAATCCATCCCGTCTTCGCTACCATACCCGACCACATTTACACCATGGTCCAAGTTCAAGCCACACGACCCTGTGAATATACCCTGAAGAAAATTTGCAAGGTCAGCACTTGGCACGACATTTACATTCCCGTGTTTCACTTCACCAATACACGAGCATACATGATCGTATACTTACTGATTCGTACAACTGGAAGTCATACCCTCCGGCTTCAATAGCAACACTGACAGGTTGGCTGGCGACGGCCTTCTGCAACGCGGCTTCATTGTTCGTGGGAACATCTTCGTAGCTGTCAATCGATACAACCTTCGAGTTTTTCTGCAAGGAATCAAATATAAATAAAGTCAAGACATCTCTCTCAATCAGATAACTTTCTTTCTCCTCAATCTAGAGAGAGAAGAGAACTAACCCTGTTCTTATCGCATCTCCCATCCCTGCCGGTGTAGGGGTAGTCCTTCTCGGTGTCGAGGCCCCCGTTCTTGATAATGAACTCGAACGCGTAGTCCATCAAACCCCCATTGCAGCCTTGATTGTAAGAGGTATCACAATCCACCAGTTCTTGCTCCGAAAGTGAGATCAAATCTCCAGTAACAATGGCGTTTACTCCTTCCACAGAAGCTATTGTAGAGAAAGCCCAGCAACTCCCTACATAATTCCAAACCATTCAACAAGAATTAGATCGTTAGTAAAGATTCTTGATCAAGCATCAAAGGGAACAGTTCACAATTAGTCAACAATTTTTAGATAATTTGTCCTAATCAATTTAGCAGGTAAGTGGACCAAAGCTACAAAAGGTGTTAGGTGTGACCGCCGCCTAGTAAATGATTCATAACAATCTCTTGATATTTCTCTTGGTGAACAAAAATTATATACAGCAATTGTTTATCATAATAAATGGCATAAATTTATTATCCTCACGCATTTTATTCATCCACCGCCATTAACTAGAATAGGAAGTTTGATGAATCACCTCTCTGCAAATCAATGAACAATAGCAGCAGATCCACTACTCAAGAGATAAAATAAAATAAAATAAAATAAAATAAAAAATCATTAAGAAAATCATTCATTTTAATTTACTAGCACACATAAATCTGAGTAAATTAAGGAGTTTCAACAATTAACACTGATTAACAATGTAAGGAAATTATATGATCCCAAAAAAAAAAACAATATAAGGAACTATGTTATGAAATAACAAAAAATTAACTGTAATTATTCCAAACCAATCTTTGTAGATATAAATAGATCGATTGAACTCAATCAACAAATAATTACCAAAACATCAGTGTCCAATATATCGAGATAATGAAATTAATTAGTCAACGCGTCAACGATCATACCCTTGCAGCAACAAACTAACAGTGTACGTGAGAGAGTGAGTGAGAGAGAGAGAGAGAGGGAGTTAGAGAGAGAGAGGGAGAGTTTACCGCAGCCGCCTTGGTCTTTGACATCTACCACGGCGCCTTTCTCTCTCCAGTCAATGGAGTCCGGCAAGCTGTCGCCGACGTTCGGCGCATAGCGATCGCTCTTCGTCCTCGTAAGGCGGCCGCTGGGGTCGGGTTTGGTGCCGAGATATGTCTTCCGGTACTCGTCGTTGGTGAGATCGGCGAACCGGTTGGCGCCGAGCTTGTAGCTCCGGTTCGGCAGCGCGTTCTGCTCCTCGATGTAGCGCAAGTTGTCCTTGAAAATCTGGAACCTCCTCTCGCTCTCATCCAAAGCGTTGTACGATTTCCCGTGCTTCGCCATCCACGCCGCGTGCAGCGACCTCACCTCGTCGTCGGAGCGGTGGCCGGCGACGCCGTGCTTCTCGTCGTAGGACACGATGGACATATCGGAAGCTATAGCGGAGAAGATAGAGAGAGAAACGAAAAGAAAGAGGAGAGAGAGCAACAGAATGGGCGTGGGAGAAGCCATGGTTGATGGTGAGGAACTGAGAAAAGGTGTGGAGATATTGAAGGTTTTATAATGGCAGAAAACAGATATTTTTCTCTTTCTTCTTTGATTTTTACTTGGGAATTGCTAAAAACACACCAGAATTGATCTAGACGCCCTAAGGCTGCTTTCGTTAAGAAGGCGTGATGTGAAGGTTTCGGAGTGCGCAAAGTAATTTTGGTGGTGCGTTTAGTGTTTGGAGAATGCTGTGATTGGGCGAAAAAAAATTAAAGTGAAGGTAGGCAGCAGAGAAAGAATACAGATGGAGTAATGTCAATGGAGGTGTGGAAATTTTTCCCCAATCGTTAAATTATTTTCGGGAAATTTTTATTTGGGTGAATTTTTTTTAGATAAATTATTTGGGTGAATCTTACTCTCTCTCTTTCATACATCAAAAATCAAAACCTCTTATTTTTGGAAAAATAAGTCGAACAAATTAAAGGATAAATTAGAAAATACTTTTTTTTTTTCTCTAGAATTACACAAGAATACCACTACACTAAGTCACTAACACACAAAAACAAAATAATGCTCCTACCTCCCACTCAATTTGTTATGTTACTCTTCGACATGGAGATTAAGAATCAGGTTAAAAAAAATTAAAAGAGGGTAGGTCCTGCCACTTTTGAAAGATTTTAAATAGTTAATTTTTTCTTTATTTGGTACGTGACAAATTAAATGAGACATCTATTTAAGAGACGAAGGAACTAGTACTCACTGTATCACAATATCATATGTAAACCGGGCTAACAATTTAAGCTACATGTAATCTCTCTACGTGTAAATTTGGAGAAAAATCCATGGGAGTGTAGATATCAAAATTTTATAGAGATTGTTATTAATTTTAATATCTTATTTTATTATGGAATTTTATCATATCCATATTAAAGTAAGTTATTTAATTGATAAATATGTCTTCATATTGTGATAAATATGTATTTCTTTGGCAACAAGTAAATGATATACATCAACATTTAAGAGTCAATGAGATCGTGCCACCTCATCCCATTATGGAGCCCAAAAGCCCACCAAGTCCACCATATTATTCTCTATAAATAGAGGTCGCCACACAACTTCAAATCATACCTTAATATCATCTTCAATAGCTCTAGAATTGAAGAGAGAAATTCTCTAAGATTTCTATTCCAATATTCAAGGTGTCCCGGCAAGATTCAATGAGTTCTTCGTAGAAAGCAACGCATTCTTCGGCTGAAATATCTCAAGTGGTGTTTGATCCGGAAACAAGGCGCAAGTCCTCCACATCAACGTTATAAAGCTCGACGCTCAAGTCCAAAGCTCAAGTCAAAGCTCAACGTATACTTCAGAAGCAAGACGAAAGTCATCCACGTCAACGTTATAAAGCTTGAAGATAAAGTTCAAAGAGCTCAAGGAGGCATATTTCTTATCAAATCTCAAAGACTATTAAGTCCAAGGAGGTCAATGAGGCATACTTCTTCATTTGAAGACCGTTCAATGATCAAAGTGAAGAGAAGAATTAGAGGATCAAATAGAGATTGAACCCGCCTATATTAGAAATTTTTATTCACAAGTTACAATCATATTTATTTGAATAAATACATATTTTGTGTTTACAGATTTTGGCACGCCCAATGGGACCATTTCTACCTCTCATCTCTTCTCTTCGCCAACTTCAACAAATATGTCTATAACTCTTGAGGAGCAAATCGCGAAATTGACAAAGCTTGCTGAACGACTTGACGAACGCTTGGAAAAACGAGATGTTCAACTCGCAAAGCTGGAAAAAGCAAATACTTTGGATACGAGAAGCCAACAAGAAAAGGACGATCAAGAAACCGAGCTTTTCATGAAGTCAAAGAACGGTGACAAATCTACGACTAAGGAATTTGAAGTCTCTTCCGATGGATCGATACATGTTGATCAACTTAAAGCATTCATCACAAGGACAATCAAGGACAAGCTCGAAGGGACCTCTAAATCTTCATGAACTTATAGAAGCCATATACTTCAAGAATTGAAAGCTTGAAGACGTCGATCGGTTATCAACTTCCAAAGTTTCAACAATTTGATGGCAAAGGAAATCCAAAGCAACATGTGGCTCACTTCATGGAGACTTGCAACGATGCTGACACTTATGGAGATCACATGGTGAAACAGTTCGTGCATTCTTTGAAGGACAATGCTTTTGATTGGTATGTTAACTTGCAGCCAAACTCACTTGATAGTTGTGGGCAATTAGAGCAAGAATTCCTCAACCGCTTTCATAGCAATCGAAGGATGGTGAGCATGGTGGAGGTTACAAAATCAAGTCAATGCAAAGAAGAGCCCGTCATCGACTATATCAATCGTTGGAGGGACTTAAGCTTAAATTGCAAAAATCGATTGTCTGAAACTTCAGCAATTGAGATGTGCATCCAAAGCATGCATTCGAGTCTTCAATATATTTTAAAAGGAATTCAACCAAAGACCTTCGAAGAATTGGCTACTAGAGCTCATGATATGGAGATAAGTATGCATGCAAATGGAGTTGAAGATCTTTCAATTCAAGTGACCTACAACTGTGAAGAAAATCAAGAAACAATTCATGGGGGCAACTCTATTGAAAAAACTCCAAGTGTTGAAGAAGCTCCAAGTGAAGATGAAGAAGAGACTACAAATTTAGTCACAAATACTTCCCATGTATGTTGAAGTCCATGAAGACATGTTGCTCCTTGATAAGAGCCTAAACTATCTACATAGCTCCTAGATACGAGCAAAAAAAAACCATGTAAACTTTTCAATCAAATAACTTCAAGTGCTCCTTGATAAGAGCTTAAACTGTCTAAGATGCTCCTAGATGCAAGTAAAAACCATCTAAATAATTCAAAGAAAGAACTTCAAACTCTCCTTGATAAGAGCTTAAACTGTCTACAACGCTCCACGACGCACGAGCCTAAACTGCATGTTACTCCTGGCCCGCATGAGTATAAACTGTGAAAGACACCCACCAATGAAAGTGTATGTGGTTAAACTATTAACTTTTCCACCAAAAGGTAAATTTATGTGGTTAAACTATCATATACTCCACTTTGTCTATATAATGGTTAAATAAATAGTCATTTCTGGCCCGCATGAGTATAAACTGTGTACGACGCCCTCTTTAAAACTATAATTAAATTCTTCATCTAAGTCAAAGACTCATTGACACGAGTATAAAAGGTCTACAAATCAAATCAAATGGAAACTCATTGACACGAGTATAAAAGGTCTATAAATCCAAATCAAGTGAAGACTCATTGACACGAGTATAAAAGATCTACAAATTCAAATCAAGTGAAGACTCATTGACACGAGTATAAAAGGTCTATAAACTCCTAAGCACGAGTATAAAAAGTTTACAAGTCCATCAAGCTCCTTAATACGAGCATAAACTATCTAAAATCAAGTCCAAATTCAAGACTCCTTGAAACGAGTATAAACTTTCTAACATATTCAAAACTCCTTGAAACAAGTTTAAACTTTCTATCAAATCCAAGAACTCCTTGAAACGAGTATAAACTTTCTATCAAATTCAAGACTCCTTAAAACGAGTATAAACTTTCTTTAAAATTCAAAGAACTCATTGAAATGAGTTTAAACTTTCTAGTAAATTCAAGAACTCTTGAATATGAGTATAAACTATTCACAAGTTGAAGTTCAAGAACTCCTTAATATGAGTATAACTATCTAATAAATTCAAATTTATCGACACTCATTCATTTTCACAACAAGTTGTCCATGAACAAGTCTTGAGGGGCATTTGTAGATATCAAAATTTTATAGAGATTTTTATTAATTTTAATATCTTATTTTATTATGGATTCTTATCATATCCATATTAAAGTAAGTTATTTAATTGATAAATATGTTTTTATATTGTGATAAATATCTATTTCTTTGGCAACAAGTAAATGATATACATCAATATTTAAGAGTCAATGAGATTGCGCCACCTCATCCCTCAAGCCCATTATGGAGCCCAAAAGTCCACCAAGTCCACCATATATTTCCCTATAAATAGAGGTCGCCACACAACTTCAAACCACACCTAAAAATCATCTTCAAGAGCTCAAGAATTGAAGAGAGAAATTCTCTAAAACTTCTCTCTCAATATTCAAGGTGTCCCGGCGAGATTTAAGGAGTTCTTCGGAAACAAGGCACAAGTCCTCCATGTCAACGTTTTAAAGCTCGACGCTCAAGTCCAAAGCTCAAGTCAAAGATCAAGTCAAAGCTCAACATATACTTCGGAAGCAAGGCGAAAGTCATTCACGTCAACGTTATAAAGCTTGAAGATAAAGTCCAAAGAGCTCAAGGAGGCATATTTCTTATCAAATCTCAAAGACTAACAAGTCCAAGGAGGTCAATGCGGCATACTTCTCCATCAAATCTCAAGAGTCGTTTGAAGACCGTTCGAGGATCAAAGTGAAGAGAAGAATTGGATGATCAAATAGAGATTAAACTGCATATATTAGAAATTCTTATTCACAAGTTACAATCATATTTATTTGAATAAATACATATTTTGTGTTTACAGGGAGATTTTTTGAATTTGGTTGTAATGTTTGTAAATATCCTATCTAGTTAGACTAAATCTGGACGACATAGACCATTCCACCCTATTGTTTCAAACTTTTTATTGAGATTAAATTTGTTTGGTAAGAGCTTAACAAGTTATTGTAGGAGTAGCCACCGTTCGGTTCCGGTTTCGGACCGAAACCTGAATCAACGGTTTTTAGTTCCACCCCGAGGGAATTGTAGTCGAACCGTTGACCTCTTCAGTTTCGATTTCAAACTATAACTACCAGTTTCAGTTCTGTTTTGTTTCTCATTTCGGCAGTTCTAAATCGGAATTAGTGTTCCAATTATTAAATTTTTTACTTTTTGCTACTTTTCTTTCTTTAACTGTACTTTTAGGTAACTAAAATGAATTATGATATAAATATAGATAAAAATGTAAAAAAAATAGTAGGAATCGGTCGTTCGATACGATTCTCAGTTCTAATTTTTGGAACCGGAATCGAACCGTCGTTGATACGGTTCTCAGTTCCAAACTGAAATCTGCGGTTTGATTCCGAAAGCAGATTCGCCAGTTTCAATTTGGTTCCGACTATTCCGATTTTTTTGCCCACTTCTAATTGTAGGATCACCGAGAAACTTTCCGTAATTTATATCGATATATTATTAATACCGATGCGAAATCGAAGTCTCCCCTTGTCATACGTGGCGTGCTCTCTATTCGATATTTCTATTAATCTTAAATCATCATTTAAATATTTTTAATTCATATAATTATATTAATTAGTATTTCATATAGTTAAACCTTGCATTGTTATTTAGTATCTCATATGGAATTAAAATCTTCTTCCATTTGTTCTCAATTAATAATTATCGAACTAACTTTAATTGAATTGCCCCAATCTAATACAATTGTGTGCTATTATTGTTAGTTTCTTTTATTAGATGAATAGTGTACTATTAAGTATTAACTAATCTAAGCTATCATCAACCCATTTATAATAAATAATGTCTTGATTGTTTGTTTATTTGTTCTCGAGTAATTATTTATTTTAATCATCATTTTAAATTAATTTTTTTATGCATTAATAAATAATTCATCCCACATAATCAATTGGCCAATAAATATTTTTTTTATTGAAACTTTAATTTGATCAATTATAAAGTCATCAATATTAATTTGATTTGATTTTATTAATTATTAGAAAACATGAATTTCCAAGTTAACTTATTTTCAATAATTTTTTTTAGTGTACTTATCTTCAATATATTAGCAAATATTAAAATAATGTATTTTTGTTCCATTACTTGATATTTATATTGATGGTCCCGGTAACAAGTATCTGGTGTATGGGGGGAAAGGGGTAATACACTAATAGTAATTTTCGTTTGCTAAAATCTTTTCACCGAATTGAACTGCTCAGGCCAGTTGGCTCGACAATTGGAAAGTCAGTTGGAGCAACTCTACAACTGAATTGTTTAGTTAGAGCTAATCACATAGTTCAGTTCAGCTGACTCCTATGCCTGAAGGTCAGATGAATGTACCAACTGAGATTTTAAATCAGTTTTGCACTGCGGAAGATGGTGGAAATTAGACTCGGTACAAAAACTGAAACCTTTGTGAAAGGTCAAGTTCCCAAATTAGTACAGTTTGATAAAGATGCAATGTGTATGGATATGCTAGGTCAGTTGGTTAGGTAAACTGAATTTAAAATACTGAATGTAAAATACAGAAAGTAAAACACACACTATTTTAATGTGGTTCAGAGATTGACCTCCTACGTCCACGACTTTCTTTTTGGAGAAGTAATCCAATAGATAAGCTTAAGCGTGCTTGCCAAACGCCCCACTTGGATTACGGGTTCCAAGCAAACCTAACCAGTTTGACTCCGGGTTCGAACAAGACCTTACAACACTTTTCCGGGCAAGTGCACAGTCTGTCTTAAATTCCGGGTTCTAAAGGACTTGTTCTTAGATTACGGGTTCTAAGGGACCTATCCTTGAATTGCGGGTTCCAAAGGACCTGGTGATTTTGATTTCGGGTTCAAAGTCAGACCTAAGGAATTGGATCTGGGGGAGAGAGAATCCAATGAGGAAGCCTTCAACACGGGGGAGAAGTGGAGGCTTCTTCCAAAGACTCCAAACTCAATCTCTAGAAAGAGAGTCTGGTCAGCATAAGACAAGCAAGAACCTATCTTCTAGACACAATTAAAAGGAGATTTCTGAGAGGCTAGACGGGAGAACAAGAGGAGGGATGAATACTCTACTCTGACTGAATTTCGTCTGAGGTCTTCTTGCTCGGAGAGAAAGAGATGCTGAGCTGCTGCTGCTTCACTCTTGATTTCTCTCTGGGAACTTCTTTTGTTCGCACTTGTGTCTCTTTTTGAGCATTTGTGTGGAGATCTCTATTTATAGAGGGAGTTCAAACTAGCCGTTGGAAAGAACTATTTGATCTCTGTAAAAAGTATGACACTCCACCTGTTTTTCTAGAAATTTTCCTAAAATGAAAACTACGAGCTTTGCTTTTTGTACGTCGCTGTTGTCGGTCCATTTATGGTAAGTTTTCCAGTTGACTTGTGCTTCTGAGTAGATTTAAATTTTGGACTGCAACTCCTCTGTCTTCAGCGTCTTCGATGTCTTCTCTTCTCCGCTTCGCGACGTCTGACTTCAACACAACTTCTCTTCACGCTGGACCTGTATGCTTTCAATTGTGTGGTTCAGTTGAGAAGTCAACTGAGCTACTATCCAACTGAGTCCGTGCTTCAGTTGAGGTTGACGTTTCAACTGAGTCTTGGTCTCAGCTGAGTCTGGTTCTCAGCTGAGTTCTTCACGAACTTCATTCTTTAGTCCGGCTGACTTCTTCTGCTTGAAACCTGTAAAGATAAAATCCCTACACTCAAACAGTGAGCTCTAGCTAAGAACAAACTAAAGACATTCATCTACTCGGTTGGGGTCAGTTGAGGTTTTAAAATCTTTCGAAACCTTTTACTAATTTTCTCAACATAATTCTCAACTGTTCTATATTATTGCCATCTACACAAATAAATTATTCAATACCATCTATTTTTTGGTCAGTAATTTATGAATTAAAAAGTATAAAATGAATATTTAAGATATTGAGAAAGCAACACGTAGGCCTAAACTTAAAGGAGAATTCGAATCTACAATTGTTTAATGATGATTTGTCGAGAAAAGTTTTTGCCCCAACAACGAAATGAGTCATGTAAAATTTATTTGCAATGATTTATCAAAATATATAACTTCGAAAAAAAAATATTTTAGTTTGGTTATTTATGTGCAATATGAAATTACAATATAAAATTAATATTCGTCGAATTTGGACGGGATACAATAATATTTCTATTTATCTTTAATTCCCAGTTTATGCCTTTTTAATTCATAAATTTTATTATTTAATATTTACATTTTCAAAACTTTAATAATTAAATATATATGAAATGAAATATTATGATGCCATATTTCAAATAATATCCGTAGACTATGGTCCTAAAACAATCTAGGATTGATCATAAATCTAATATTTTTATATTTATACGCAATCATCTTTTCAAATATTTAATAAAATTTAATTCTCTAGATCGAAATTCACCATATATATTTGGTCGAGAGTTTATGTAATGTAATTAGTTAACTCTCTCACTTTGGCGTTTTCTAATTTCTCGAATCCTACTCATCTATTTTTTTATCCCACATCGTTTTTAATGAGATTTCACCAATTAGAAAACTAAATAAATACATGAAATCGATGTTTATTATTCATCCCGAAATTTTGCACCCCGATTTAATTTAATTTGATCAATTAATTAGTTGGCCAAATAAAAAGTTAGTATTTTTTTGTTGAAAATATAAGAAATTTAATCTCTATATTATTGTAAAAACGATTATGCATTCAAGACCATGTCCTATGTGGCGCAACCTTCACTCAATATTCTTATTTATCTTAAATCATAAATTTAATCACTTTTATTTAATATTTAAGTCTCTTAAAACTTTCATAATTAGATATGGAACAAGAATCTACATCAACGAGAAAAATACTAACTTTTTATTATTCGTGTACAATTATGATTATGAATAAAAAAGTTATGATCTTGTGAAGAGGATATAAGTCTATCCATATTTTTGTCCCCCCCCAAGTCTATTTAAAGGATTTCACTTTAATTTATTATTATGCATTAATTCATGTAATTTGAAATTCCACGTAGAATTTTAGTGCCATTTCACCAATTGAGACCCCAAATAAAAAACCTACTTTAATATATGCTTTTAACCAAAATTTACATTCAATGACGGAGTGGATTGAGAATGATATAATTCGAATTGTATTGTGAATTTAATTTGACAAAACAAATAATTTTAAATAAATAGGCACTATGATTTAATTTGACCAAGACTCAATGAAAATTGATTAGTTATATTATCAACTTTTTATAAAATGAATATTCTAAAAAAATATTGAATCAGAAGTAATTTTTACATTGATTGATAAACACTCATTTTCGTAGCAACTAAACGTGTTTTCTACCACTTTTTGCCAAGCTTTAACCTTTAAATGTGATGTGTTATGCATTGATTTCATTATTTTGGATTTGTATCACGTTTGGTGGAGTTTGTACATGTGTGTAGGTCAACCGAGGGTCGATAAGTCGGAATAAGAGGGTTAAAGAAGAGCGGAATCCAAGAATCGGGACAAAGAAGTGAAAAATCGGATGAAAATGAGTTAAAGTATGAAACCGGCGCCCCAAAAGGTGGAATCGGCAATCTGCAAAACAAAACCGGCGGTTAAGGGGTGAACCGCCGGTTGGACCGCCGAAAATAGTAGGATTCAAAAGCGTGCTTTAAGCCGAATCGGCGGGTGGATCGGCGCCCGGGGTCCAGATCACCGATTTGGACGGCTGGACGGCCGGTTTGTCCACCCGGTCCGCCGATTTGGCATTTTTCCACTAAAAGTTGACTTTTTTGCTTTTTTTGCGTTTTTAGTACTCTCTAGCACTTTTTGTACCATATATAAAGGGGATTTCATCCCCAAAAACGTATCATACACTCTTTAGCTGGGTTTTCCTCTTCCCAAAGTTTCCTTTTAGGGTTTAAATCATTTCTTAATCATAGTAATACATTTGAAAGGTTGGATTTGAAGATTAATTTGAAGATTTCTCCATTGGGTTCTTAGTGTTTTTAATCATGCAATTATTTCTCATTTCTTGTGCTATATTTTCATTTATGTCTAGCTAATCTTTTCTTGTTGGTTTGGGGATTTGAGATGATTTGATGATGGATTTGATCATAGCTTGTTAATTCTAATTGCCTTCATCTATTTGATTGTGGTTTTGTATCTTGTTTTCATGTGGGAATTATTGATCATCTTTCTTGCATGTCAAGTGTTTGTAGAATTTCTTAATAGGATTCTGCATTCATGGAAATCAATTATCACAACATGCATGACTTTTGTGACTTAGTAAGTGAGAAATGCATGCATGGGAGCTTGAATTCTTTATGCTTTTGGGAGTTAATTCGTCGTCTTGAGTCTTAGCCGAGAGAGTTGTCGAGTTAATTCACTTTTGCTATCAATCGAGAGAGGGTAGTGATTATCTTTGTGATTGCTCCTCATTTAGTTGATTAAAATTGGTTGTATGAATTAGGAAGTCACTGTCAAGCCATTTAGAATCAAATCAAGTCCCTAGAACCAACTCTTGTTCCTTTTTGAATCTTTGATCGTTTATTAATCGCTTTATCTATTTGAGTTTTCCTAATTTGCTTAATTTGCTTGATCTTTTATTTGAGTATCCAATTTAATCAACAATCATGATGTATGTAGAGCTTGAATAGTAGGAAAGTGCATGAATTTCATTTCCAACGTAAATTCGGCCAAATAGTCCGTGAGGATACGATACTCGTTGTTAGTTGCTACAATTACCCGATTAAAGTGCGGATAAATTGCTAAGTAAATCTAGTGATCACTGATCATATTTATAAACATAATACTTCATGTTGAAAAATATGACTCTTCTAATAGAATGGACGAGATAATCCGAACAACATGCGATTAGATTATGTATTGAGACAAATTTCATACTGGCCATTTTTGGACGTGTTTTTAAATTTTAACCCTTCCCGTTTTTTTGAAATTTTAGCCATTTATGACTTTTATACCCTTCATTAAGAATGAATATTACAACTAGATGTGGGTAACAAAATTAAGAGTGTTACTTTCACCTCTCATTTTCATTCAACCCTCTCTCTCTCTCTCTCTCTCTCTCTCTCTCTCTCTCTCTCTCTCTCTCTTTTTCCTTCAGATTCCCGTCATCTCATCGAAAATCAAGAGATCTAATCAACGATAGAATTTCGATCTCTACTTCAAGTAGAAGGCTCTATTTTCTCCCGACGTAGTTCTTAGGAATCATTTTGGTTTTCACTCTCTCTATGTTTAACAATGGTTGTTTTTTTTGGTGGCGGTTCAAGCAAAACAGAAAATGAGTGAAGAAACTCTGGATCCGACGAGTTTGGTGATGACAACCAACCAGATACGACGGGTTAGTCGACTTTATCCACCCAGGAATAAGATCTCCCGGTGAGTAAATTTTTCAATGTATAAATGCTGATAATTTGCAATAGTCTATATAGTTATGCAATATGGTAGCAGATCTGATTGATCATCTCTTGATTTTTTGTTGGGATTCTGTTTTCAAATTTATTTGGTGGAAAACTAGCTTCATACGTCGTTGAATTTTGTAAGCATATATATTCTGGTTTGTTTTTCTTTTCTGGCATTTTCTGGTTTTAACTTGTATGTTCAAACACAAGGGCACAAGATTTCTACTATTTACTTTGATAGTCACGAAAAATTGTGTTGGTACAACAAATTTGAATTTGTGCTTTAGCAGAAACGCTAAGGTATAAAATTTGTGCTAGCACAAAAATTTTGTTGTGGTTTCATTTTGGTCTGTAGTCACAATTTTTTCTTAAGAGAAATCACAAAATATTATATATATTGTTACTCACATGTGTTGTGGTGTTACAAATTTAGGGGGTGTATTGGATTGTGGAGTTAGGGAGATTTTGAAGGGGTTTGAAATCCAGGTTTATTGGATTGATGGATTTCAAACTCCTTAAAAATCATGGGGTATTGGTTTGAAGGATTTCAAACTCCTTTAAAATCATGAGGTATTGAATCTGTGGATTTTAAACTCCTTCAAGTTCATCCGGTATTCAACCTTAACTCGATTTTGATGGATTTCAATATTTGATGGATTTCAACGTATTTCATGCCAAAAATAACAAAGGATGAATCCGAGCTCTGGACCTCGAAATTCGATGGAATTGGAATCCTCGAGCGCTGATGACACGCGATCGCTGGCGATGTGTAATTCCAGAGACGTCCACAGCCAGCGATCGCTGGCCTTGTGAATATCAATTCCTTTTCGCACAACAACGACAACGATTGCTGGAGAGATAAATCTCAATAACCCCTTCTCTCTCTCACGTTCTCTCTCCTCTCTCTCTCTCCTAAACACAGCGAAGAGATGTTTCTAACACAGAAATTACCGATAATCCATTCCAATTTCTTTGCATATCAGTCTGCCAACAGAGAATCCTCACCCTTAATCTCCTCTCAAGGCCACGCAGCTCCGCCATTTCCACTCACACCAGATTCCTCTGCCGCCGGTGCTAATCGGAATTGTATTAACCCATCGATCATCGGGAGACAATTTGATAATTCTTAATCAAACGGAGGTGAGGGAAAGATGTTGTCGAAGCAATCCAAATCGAGGACAAGACGTTTGGATTGAAGAATATGAACAAGTCGAAGAATGTTCAGAAGTACGTCCAATATCTCAAACAATCGGTTCATCCCAGACCCGATGCCAGCAAACTCAACGTGCAGGTCGAGCAACGATTTGGTTTGATGATTCTGATTAGTAATTCTACCTAATTACTTCAACGATGATGTGATTGTCATTGATAATTTCTTCACCGGTAAGAAGGAGAATGTGGTGCATTTGTTTGGGAATCCGAGGTTTGAGCTGATTAGACACGACGTCGTTGAGCCAATTTTGCCAACGACCGCGAATGTCCTGCGATTGTGAGGACTCCATCAGCAACCAAGAAAGACACGCGATCCCAGGTATGTGGATTTGAAGTCACCCGAACTCCTTCAAAATCCATCCCGAACTCCCCCCAACTCCACCCAAATCCTATGGAATTCAATTCCATGGAGTTCAATTTCATGAAGTTTAACTCTATTAAAATCCACCAAACTCCAAATCTAATACACCCTCCTTAATATTGTGATTTAACAAATTAGTGTAGTCTCAAAAATTTTTCATTGAAAGCATAAAGAATTTCGCGTAGTAACAAATTTGTTTATGAGAAAGCACAAAAAAATATATTGTTACTAAGATCTTAAGTGTTGTCACAAATATAAATTTGTGATTTAACAAATTAGTGGTCACAAATTTTTTTTTGTGAAAGCACAAAGAATTTCATGTAGTAACAAATTTGTTTATGAGAAAGCACAAAAAATTATATTGTTACTAAGATCTTTTGTGTTGTCACAAAAATTAAATTGTGATTTGCATTGAAAGCACAAATTTAAAAATATTTGTGATATAAGAAATTAGTGTAGTCATAATATTTTAGCATTCAAAGCGCAAAATTTTACGTGTAACAAATAAGTGTAGTCACAAAATTCTTGATGTTCTGTCACAAAATAGTACTTGTATTAACAAATTATTTGATGAGAAAGCACAAAATATTATATTGTTATTAAGCTCGTTGGTGCTGGCACAAAAAAAAAGTGTGATTGAACAAATAAGTGTAGTCACAAAATTCTTTCAGTGAAAGCACAAAATATTGTAGATCTTTGGTGTATTCAGAATAATAAATTTGATGTAAAGTAACCAATTTTTTGAAATGTAGGATGGATGGAGGTTTAAGAGGCCTACGCTGCAAGGTGTAAGTTACAAGACTCAATTAAACAGTTGAAGTTTCAAACTTTCAAAATGCAGGATGGATGAAGTTTCTGACGAGAGATATGCACGAGTATAGGAAGGAAGTGACACTTTCCATATTCAAGTATGGATCAACCATTCCAACGCATGGATTGTAGTATGCATCAGAAACATGTTATTTTTTTTAGGAAGTAATTGACCTTGATGGTCCCGAAACGAGTTACTGGTGTATGGGGGGGGGGGAATACACCAGTTAGGATTTTAAAACTTAACCCTTGAAAATTACTTCAACCGAGTAAAAAGACTCAGTTGAAATCTCACAGCTGAGTAAGCAACCTCAGCTGGAAGAGTGGTGCGGTGCGGAATGTGGTGGAAATTATCAACTCGTAAAACAACTCACGTTTTTGTGCACGGTTGGTCAAGAACCAAAACAGTTGAGAATGTGCAGATGCAGTTTGTATGCCGGTTAGTCAGTCAGTAGAGTATGCAAGAAATAATTGAATAAGGAAAAATACAAGCACACAAAGATTTAACGTGGTTCGGAGATAACCCTCCTACGTTCACGGGGAGTTGTGAGTCCACACAACTCTGTCCAAGTTCTTCTGGACAAACCACTCAGCTTACGCGGGCTGAGCAACCGTTATGGATAAGTTTGCGGGTACTTATCAACCTTACAGTTTAGTTTACGGGTACTAAACGACCTAACTACTCAGTTGCAGGAAGAGTAGGATCCTAAACCTTTTCAGGTAAAAGAAAAATGTGTTTCCAACTAAAAGCTCGAACGAGATGTGAGCTATGATCTAACTCTCTACGAACTCTCACTAAGTGATGTTCTCAAGGTTCGATCTAAAGACACAAAACTAACTAACTCTAGAACTCTCAACAAGTGATGTTCTAAGAGATTAACTTCAGTTCAGCTCCTGAAGAATATTGCTCTTTCTTTTGCTCTTTGGTTTCTTCTCGCGTGTGTGTCTTGTATCTTCTTCGAATGAATGAAGGCCTCTATTTATAGGCGGAGAGTATCAACTAGCCGTTGGAGGAGCTGTTGATCTCTGTTCTTTGAAAGCGATGGCTTGTCTCTGATCTCTGCAGACTTTCCTGATATGGCATCTGTGCTCTTCTGCTTTCCATCTGAGATAGCCTTGTGTTGGGCCAAATGGGGTAATGACTGAACGGTCAAACCCTCACGTGACTTCCTTTTTGAAATTTAAATCTTAACAACAGACTTCCAACAAGGCGTGGTCGGTTAAGACTTTCGATCTTCAACTAGCTTGTTCTTCAGCCGATGTTCTATCTGACAACTAACAGTTGAACTCTCAGCTGACTTCGTCTTCAATCTATTGATCTTCTTGGTTGAGTTCTACAACTGATGTTCTGAAACTGAACACTCAGTTGTCTTCCTTGTATCTGGTCAGTTGGGTTCGAACGCTCAGATGGCTTTCTTTCATCTGATGTTCTCTTCCCCTTTACTGCTTCTCATCTGATGAACGCTCAGTTGTTTTCCTTACAACTGATGTTCTATCTCTTATATGTGACTTCCCCCTTTTTGCATTATGAAGAAGTGAACGCTTAGTTGTCTTTCTTACAACTGATGTTCTGTCCGAGTGATGCCTTGTTGCCATCTTCAGCTGGAGACCTGTAAAGATAAAATCTTGACAATGCTCAAACAGCGAGCTTATCTACTAACAATAGGTTCTGGCAACGTCTACTCGGTTGGGGTCAGTTGGTTTTGGAATTCATCAAAACTCTTACTAATAAATTTCCCAACAATTTCCCCCTTTTTGATGATCCAAAACCACTTACAACTTTAAACCTCTACTGATCTAATCCTTACTAACTTATCTAAAATCTCAGCTGAAATTCTAGACAGTCTATAAGATAAAACATCAAAGGGTTAGCACAGTTATAATATGGTATTTAAAAGACTTTGCGATTCAGAGCTTGGACAATGAGGGATTGTTCATCAAGGTGAATTGAATATATATACTTGAAGTTTTCATTACAACTGATGATTACACAGATATGCGCAAAAACCAAAAATTACAACAGTTGCTAGAAAACTAACTGAGCTAGAACTGTAGCCCATACTTACTAAAGATCCTAACAAAAATTTCCCTCTTAGCAGGTGACTCTTTGGAAATGTCCACTCCATGCTCCTTGCAAACCTGCCTCGCCTCAGATGCGATCTTCGTGCGGTTCGGGTTGCTGGAATCTGGGAGAAGAGGAGGCCGATAAGTAACCCTCTTCGGAACTGGAACTGTGTTCAGGTCCAGGTTGGCGTCAATCATAGCCCGCCTGAACTGGTTGAACATGCCAGGATCTCCTGAGTGCAACTCGGTCAGCGTTTCCTTGAACGCTTTCCTTGGGTCGTCGGTTGCGTAAACCTTCCTGTAGTAGAAGTCGTTCACGAACTCCTGCTTGAACAGCTCCCACTCTTCATTCCACTCGGTCGGCATCCACTTGTCAACATGCCTAAACCGACTCTCAATCTTGGACTTTGCAGGCAACCTTTGTTGCTTCAACCGAGCTTCCGCCTTTGATTGAATTTTGTTGATGCGGCGTCGGCTGCGGGAGGCAACGTTGCGGTCCAGGTTCTGTGACACCTTTTTCAACTCAACCTCGAACTGGTTCACCCTTCTCGCCTGGCTGGCGGCAAACTTCTTGATCCAGCTCGGGTTCATGTAGTCCTTCTCCTCTACATCCATAGCCTTGGCCGCTGCAATGCACTCTTCGGTTGTTATCCCGTCGAGTTCAGAATCCAGCTCGGCTGCGATCTCGGCTATGGAGCTGTAGGAAACTCCAATCTTCTCTGCCTGTTCCAAGTCTTTAGTCATCTCAGCTCCACCGACTTCGGTTGACTTGGGAGCAGCAGACTTCCTCCTCCTCAGCTGAGATTTGGATGGTTGAGCAGCTGGCACTCCTTGTTCTTGGGTCTCTTCTTCTTCCTGTGCCTCAACCTCCGTCGTCTCCTTCTCTTCCCCCTTTTTGGAATCAGCAACAAGGCTTGCTACTGAACCGTCCAGAGAGTTGAGTTTATCCTCGGTTAGTTGAACACGGTTGAAGAGTTCATCGACCGCGCACTCCAGCTCGATCTTCTTCGCCAGTTCGGAGTCCTAGCGCTCTTGTTCGGCCTTCTTCAAGACAGAGAGGTTGTCGTTGACCTCTGTCTGAAAGGCAACGAACTCAGCCCACCGCGACTCGAACCTGGACTCCCATTCAGCATCCTGCATCTGTTGGGACTTGGCAAGATTTGAGTCGGCCATAGATTTGAAGACGTTGAGCTCCGACTTCAGTCCCAACAGAGTGGACTTCAGCTCCGACATGTCCTGACTGGTAGAGGAGGAGAAATCATTCAGTTTGGTCTTCAGTTCGGCATTTTCCTCCACCAGTTGTTGGTGCTTGACTGCTTGTTCTTCCAATGCTCTCAGCTGGTCATTTTGTTGGTGCTGGAGGTTGGCGAGCAGTTCGGTCCTCAACTGGTTGACCCTCTCAGCTACCAGCTCGCAGATTTCTTCAGTTGATGGGGCGAGCTGAGCAGCTTGAGGGACTTGTGCGGACAGAGCGAGAGGCTCAGCTATTACCATGGCTTGTCTGTTCGCCAGGTACAGCTTCAGGTCTTCTTCTTCTTGCTTCGCGGCTGCAGCTGCTGCATCGACATCCTCAAGGTTGTCAGCTGATTTAGCCAACATGCTGTCAAGGAAGTCGACACACTCCTTTCCAACTGCCTCCCTTGTGTCCGTCCCTTCAGCCAGACTCTGGTCCATCCGTCGAGTGAGCAGCGCAATCCGGTTGTTGTACGCCACCTCCAAGTTGGAATAGTTAAAGTAGGCTCGGATGCGAGACTCATCAGACTTCAGTCTGTCCCAGCTCTGCACCCTGATCGTATCCTCCTTAACGTACCAGTGGCTGAAGATCAGGTGGAACTGGTACAATAGCTCGGTTCCCAGAGTGGCGAAGATGGGCATGTTGCGAGCCGCAAGGAACAGACCTAACAACTTCTGAAAGCAGTAGGCCACCCTGCCTTCGTGCTCCTGAGCAACTGCTTGCAGATCCTCCGCTTCATTGATTGGGGAGGGGGTAAGATTATATGGTTCTAGTTCAAGAGGTTCATCGATGTTGGCCAAAGAGTCGGTCACAACATCGACATCGAGCTGAGAGCTCGGAATTTGGGATTCGGTTGGGAGAGTGGGTTCAATGGTTTCATCAACATCGGCCGAATGAGCGGTCACGATGTTGGCATCGAGCAGAGTGCTCGGAATATCTGGCTCTGGTTGGGTGGAAAGAGCAAGAGGCTCTGGGGGCGGTACGGCATTGTCTCCTGCCGTAGGGGAGGTGGTAACAATTTCAACGTCCTCAGACGAGGAGGATGCATCTGACGTCTCCATGCCCTCAACCTCATCAGCTCCGGGGGCACGAAGGAAGATCTCGAATGACGCGGCCTTAGCTGAGCGGCTGGATTCAGAACGCTCCTCAGCAGGTGTTGACTCAACCGGTGCTCCCTCCTCGGCTGGAGCTTGCTCCTCAGCTGGCTCCTCAGCTGGAACCTCAACTGGCTCATCAGCTGACTCATCAGCTGGAACATCAGTTGGCTCATCAGCTGGCACCTCAGTTGCCTTCTTGGTCGACTTCTTGAACCGTACCCTTAACTTTTTCTGGGCAGGTTCTTCAGTTGACTCCTTGTCCGCCTCAGCTCGGCGGCGTGAAACTTTGGATTTGGCGGGGCGAGCAGCGGCTTGTTCCCCCTCAGCTGTTGACTCAGTTGGCTTTCCCGACTCCCTCTTGTCCTTAGAAGTGTAGACACTCGTAAGCACCTCCTGTGCTTTCTTGGCTGTCGGGAACAACAACAGCTTCTTCAGCGGCGTCTCATCGCAGTCAGCCCATACCATGTTGCGGTCCTTCGTTGCGAGCAAGATGAGGGCGGAAATTTTACAGCCGAAGTTGAGTGTCCCCTTCACACTCAGCAGCTTCTCTCCGGACTCGGTTGTAGTCTCGGAGATCTTCGACTTCTCCACCATCAACTGGTTCAAGAAATATTGGAACCAGTTGATTTGGTGTTGGTGCTCCAAGGCCACCAGTTGCTTCAGTTTGGGTCGGCTGATGTCGCCGAACGCGCCAGTGTATCCGAACACCACCTTCGACACGACATCGAACAGCAGGCGATGTTCCGGCTTCAGCTTTGTCCGTTGCATGTTGCTCCTCAGCCTCTCCGGCTCGATCAGAGCATCTTGCAGAAACTCATCCGCCTGCTCGTCGATAATTTCTCCAGGAACTCGGTGGCGGTGTGGTTGACGGGAATGATGTACCGGAGGACATCGGACACGTCGATGGGGAAGGTGACACGACGTATCGTCCTGGCCGAAACATCTCTTTGTCGGCAGGATACCTCCGTAGATACTCCCTCTGCACTATCAAGGGGGCGTTTGAGGTTGACGTAGAATTCTCCGACTTGGCGTCTGAGCAAGTGGGAGGGGCAGAGCTTGGCCCATTCGAGGAGGCCATTCTCCCTGAGTGTGTTTGCGAGCGGGGCTAAGACCGGCGACTCTAGTTCCTCGTCGGAGAGGATTTGCTCGAAGTGAATCTTCGATACTAGCATATCGAACGATTCTTCATATGTGGTAGGGAAGAGGGATGGTCCAGACGATGCCATTCTCTTACTTTTGGGTGCCATAAATGATCACTGCAAAGAGAATATATAGGAGAAAGGAAAGAAGTCTATTGCAGAAAATGGTTAGGCAAAAACTGGGAAGACGATAAATAGTTAAATCTGATAAGCACGAATGAGGAAAGTAGGAGATATCTTCCTGATTTTTTGCCTTATATAGGTCTTGACTAGGATGAAATCGATGGCTGGAGTTAAATGGCGCGAATCCATCAACGGCTGAGATCACGCGACTGTTGACTATCTTTGACTTGACGTTATGATCCGAGTTCCAATCAGCGCGTGAGAAGGTGTACAGTTTATCTTGTCAGCCCAGTCGCACTATAAAGTAGGCTATGGATGTTCAACCATACTTTACATTTAATGCGACATGATGGCTATTTTTAATGTAACTGACTAGTTCAGGAATGTTTGAGTTTATTTCAAACATTCTCATTTGAGAACATATCACCTTCAACCATAAATGTTACATGCCAGCTGATGTCGAAATCAGTTGTATACCTCAGTTGTGTTCCTCAGTTGCCGTATACCATCAGCTGACTCGAGTTCGTCTGTTCAGCTGACGTCTGATCCAATGTTGCAGCATACCATCAGCTGACTTGAGTTCATCTGTTCAGCTGATGTCTGATGTCTTCAGTTGGCAATCCGCATCTGAAATTCCCCCATCATCTGAGCTTCCCCCTCAGATGGATATCTGTCTCTTTTCCTCAGCTGGTTCCAAGTAGATCACATAGCATTTTGAACCGCGCTTCGACTAGAGGTTTAGTGAAGATATCAGCCCTCTGTATCTCAGTTGAGATCTTCTCCATGGACACATCCTTCTTCTCAATATGATCTCGGATGAAATGATGACGGATGTCGATATGCTTTGTCCAAGAGTGGTGAACAGGATTCAGAGAGATAGCTATGGCACTCGAGCTATCACAATGAATGGGAACCTGTCCAGTTGCGACTTCATAATCTCTCAGCTGTTGCTTCAGCCACAACACTTGCATGCAACAGCTTCTAGCAGCCATATACTCTGATTCGGTTGTCGAAGTAGCAACACATGCTTGTTTCTTGGAGAACCATGAAACCAGCTTGCTTTCCATGAACTGACAGTGTCCAGAAGTAGACTTCCTGTCCAACCGATCTCCGGCTAGGTCCGCATCTGAGTATCCGGTCAGTTGGATATTGTCGTCAGTTGGATACCACAATCCAACATTAACAGTTCCCTTTAGATACTTGATGATGTTCTTTGCTGCCAACATGTGTGCTTCTCATGGTTGAACTTGGAATCGAGCACACACTCCAACTGCGTATGATATGTCTGGCCGGCTGGCAGTTAGGTATAGCAAAGAACTGATGATCTCTCTATACTTACTGGCATCCACGAGCTTTCCTTCAGTTCCAGGTTCAATCTTCCAGTTAGTATTCATTGGGATCCTCGTGATCTTACTTGTCTGCAATCCAAATTTGGTGATGAGCTCCTTTGTATACTTGGATTGATTGATAAAAATCCCTTCTGGCGACTGCTTCACTTGTAATCCAAGGAAATAATTCATCTCGTCCATCATTGACATCTCGAACTTCTCCTTCATGAGGTTTGAAAATTTTTCACACAGTTCCTCTGACTTGGAACCGAATATGATGTCATCCACGTAGATTTGCACCACAAGAATGTCATCTCCAACTTTGATGGTGAACAGGGTTTTGTCAACTGACCCTCGTTTGAAACCCGAGTTCAGAAGAAAACCACAAAGAGTGTCATACCAAGCTCTTGGCGCTTGCTTTAATCCATAGATAGCTTTCTTCAACTTGTACACTCTTCCATCTCCAGTCTCAAAACCAGGAGGCTGTTCAACATATACATCTTTCTTGATATCTCCGTTGAGGAATGCACACTTCACATCCATCTGATACACCTTAAACTTGTGATGTGCGGCATAAGCTAGAAAGATTCAGATGGCTTCCAGCCTTGCAACCGGCGCGAAGGAGTCCTCGAAATCGATTCCTTCTTGTTGGCAATATCCTTGAGCTACCAACCTTGCCTTATTCCTGACTATGAATCCAATGGCGTCTCTCTTGTTTTTGAAGATCCACTTCAATCCAATCACCTTGACACCATTTGGTCTTTCTACCAACTCCCATACACAGTTGCGTAGAAACTCATTCAGTTCTTTTTGCATGGCTGTTGTCCAGTGAACACAGTTGAGAGCTTCCACAACATTCTTCAGTTCTGGCACATCAGCTACAAAGCAAGAAATCATGGCAACATCTCCAGCTTGCTCGAATTCCTCTAGAACTGCCAACTCCTCAGCATATTGGGCATAAGTGTTGGAATCTTCCTCGGTTGAATCCTGAGTCGCAACTCTGCTTCTTGTACGAATACCTTCGGTTGGATCTCCGATGATGTTGTCAGTGGAATGAACTTCATACCATCTTCGGTTGCATCTTCCTTCTTCTTCCACCTGTGGCTGTTCCGTGATCTGAGTTGGAGTCTTCAGAGCTAGTGATTGATCAGCTGTTGAGTCTGGATCCTCAACATTGACATTATTTTGAACCGGACTTGATTGAGCTTCGGATGCTGATGCAGTTGGAGGGGCATCAGCTGGAGTTCCCCCTTGAGATGAGCTGGGGTCCTCACATTCATCTTCAGAGGAGTATGGATCCTCATCCTCGGTTGCCCATACCAGTGGTTCAGCTAGATTCTTTTCCCTTAGAGCTTGTGATCTGGTGAGAACAGGTGGAACTTGTGGATTGCCCTGCTGTCCTTTAGCCTGTTCCCTGCACTCAAAAGTAGATTCATCAAAACTAACATGAGGTGTTATCTCCACAACACGAGAGCTATTGTTGAAAACTCTATAAGCCTTGATCCGAGCGGCATATCCGAGAAATATGCCTTTCGAAGCTTTGGCATCAAAAGTTTTAAACTGAGTTTTCCCGTTGTTGTGAATATAACACTTAGAACCAAAAACGCGAAAATAAGAAATATCTGGCTTCCTGCGTCTCCATAGCTCGTATGGTGTCTTTCCCAACCGCTTGGTCAGAAGGGACCGGTTATGAGTGTAACATGCAGTGTTGATGGCCTCAGCCCAAAATCTCTTTGCCATAGCTGAGCTGGTTAGCATGGATGTAGCTGTATCCTTCAGCGTTCTGTTCCTTCGCTCAGCTACTCCATTCTGTTGCGGAGTACGCGCGGCTGATGTCTGATGGGTAATTCCATTCTTCTCGCAATACTCGATGATGGTTTCATTTAGAAACTCAGTTCCACGATCTGATCAGATAGAAATGATCTTCATCTCTTGTTGGTTCGATATCCGATCCATCAGCTTGGGTAGCTCATTTCGGGTTTCACTCTTGTGGCGCATGAAGATGGTCCACGTATATCTTGAGTAGTCATCAGTTACAACCAGGGTGTACTCGTTCCCGTTCATGCTCTTTGGTGTAACTGGCCCGAAGAGATCCATATGGATCAGCTGTAACACTCGGTCGGTTGAGGGAGTTGACTTCAACCGGAAGGAGGATCTAGCGAGCTTTCCCAGCTGGCATGCACTGCAGATGTGTGTTGTTGAAAACACTTGGTTTGGTATGCCTCTTGCATGTTCTTGTCTAGCGAGTCGGTTCATCGTCTTGAAGTTCAGATGGTTGAGCCTTTTGTACCACAGCCAGCTCACATCTGAACTGCTTTTTGATAGCAGGCAGGTATCTGGAAGACTACTGTTCTAGTCAGCATAGTAGACGTTCCCGGTTGGCGATCGATTTCCCAAAAATATGACCTGCTTTGATCCGACATCTTTAACTCTGCAACCCTGTGCATTAAACTTGACAGAGAAACCATTATCACAGAATTGGCTGATGGAGAGCAAGTTATGCTTCAATCCATCAACATAAGAAACATTAGAAATCGAAACATGATTGGTTTCAAGGGTACCGTAACCTCTGGTGTAACCTTTCGAGTTATCACCAAAAGTAACTGAGGGTCCTTCTTTCTCCACGAAACTTCCAAGCAAATCCTTCAGATTTGTCATGTGTTTCGAGCATCCACTGTCCATCACCCACATTGTTGCAGGCGCTTTCTTCTTCCTCAGCTGTTTCTCCTGTACCTGCAAAGAGAAACTCGCTTAGGTCCCCAATTTCAGTTGGGTCCTGGAGGGTTAGAATCAGTTCCCTCTGGAACTGTGCGTCGCTTTTCCCTGTAAACTCGGATGGATTTATCATTCCAGATCACTTTTCCTTGATCATCAACTATAACAACACCTCGGTTATCCTTAGGCTTGTTGTTAGTAGTGATGTTCTGTTTCTTGGGAGGAGTTGGATTTCTCCCATTCTGAGCTTTCGGAGGAGAGGCTTTCCCCCTGTTTTGATGGCGATTCTTATCCTGTTGAATTTGTCTTTGAGGTCGGACGCCTTGTTGGAATCTTTGTGGCTGATTCTGATTCCAACTCCTTGAGTGTTGTTGATAGGTGTTCATGCCCTGTTGATGATTCATGTTGTGGCATGAGTATCTCCAACTGTCGACCCGTTCCTTATCGGTTGACTCGGTTGGAACCTTTGGTTGAACTGGGGATGGAACCGCTGTTGATTCAGATGATTGAACCCTTGTCGGTTCTGTGGTCGGTTCCATTCTTTCTGTTATTGACTCTGAGGTTGATGTAGAGGTCGGTTCTGATTCTGAGTTCGGTTGCGATTATGTCTTCGACGCCTCTGATTCCTCTTCTGACTTTTGGAACATTCCCCCTCAGTTGGTGTCCCAACCGATGGAACATTATGTCCTTCATCTACTGTTCCTTTTCCCTTCTCAGTTGTGGTTGCATTGGTCGGTTGAGCTTGCTGAGAAGCGGAGGTTGACATATTTTGTGGTGACTCAGGTTCCACTGTGTTCGGTTCAACAGCTTTAACCTCGACAGCTTTGATGAAGGTTGCTGGAGGAATTCCACTATCTTTACTCACATCATAACCGAGTCCTGACACGCCATCCATCTGTCTGCTGTAACTAATAAGATTCTCTATGATCTTGGATGACTGATACAATTTGGTTAGATTGTCCTTCTCAGTTTGCAACTCCTTGACGAGAACAGTTATCTGCTCGGTTTGTCCATCTGACTTCTTTATCAGCTGCTCGATCTGAGCCTCTTGATTTTTCAACTGATCTTGCTGTTCCTTGATCTGCTTCGTCAACTCCTCATCAGTTGGAGCCTTAGCCTCGTTCAGTTGACTCTTGAGATTCTCAATCTCCTCGGTTTGGCTCTTGATCAGATCGTCTTTTTCGGTTAAGGAATCTTCAAGTTTGGCGAACTGAGCTTGAAGACTCTTAAACTCAACCGATTGGTGATACAGTTCCTCACTGAGTTCTTGAAAATCACTCCAGGAGGGTTCCAACTCTTCGTCTAGTGATTCCTGCATGTTAGAAATATTTGAAGAATTTAACTTAGCAGGATTAGAGTGCACCTCAGTATCATCCTGGTCGGTTCCAAGAGCCATGAGGCATTGATCCTGACCGGTAACGTTGTTGGTGGAAGTCAGCTCATCCTCATCTTCAGTGTCAGTGAAGATGTCCATGTCGTCAGCTGCTTCTTCTGCAACCATGGCCTTGTTCTTTCCAGCTTGTTTGGCCCTTAACGCTTCTCTCTCTTTCTTCGATAGATCTGGACAGTCAGCCTTGAAATGACCTTCCTTCCCGCATTCAAAGCAACCGTTGGTGACAGGCTTTGAACTGTCTCGAGTTCGGTTTGATTTGTAGAATCGTTTGTATTTTCCAAACCGAGTGTCCATGTCGGCTAGTTTCTTTGACAGAGCTACAATGTTCTATTGCAGTTCCTCTCTGCTTGGCTCCTTTACAGTCGTGTCAGCCGATCTGGTTGGCCTCGATGTTCTCGATTTTGAGTAGTCAGCTCGAAGAGCAACTGACTTTGAGGCTGAACCAATATCCTCAAGTTGACTCGTCTGAACCGAGGACTGAGATCTTCTTCGGTTCACCTTATACTCATTTCCCTTTAAGATTGAGAACAATCTTTCAGTTCCCATTTCACCAAGGTCAGCTCGACTCTCGTGGATATTGGTGAAAGTATCTCACTCAGCCGGTAGAGCTTGTAACACTTTGAGATTGATTTCTCTTAGTGTGTATTTTCCTCTTCGGATGGACTGGATTCTTCTGAGGATGTCCATAAACCGGAGCTCTAGCTGATCAATTGTTTCATCTGTCTTTAGACAAAAATTGTCGAAGTCTTGGCATGCATGTGAGAATTTGTTCTCCTTCGTCTCATCACTTCCTTCACTCAGCGATGTCAGGATGTCCCACATCTCTTTTGCAGTCTCACACTCCTCTATCCAAGGCAGATAATCTTGTCCAACTATGGACATTATTGTGCTCTGAGCCCAGATGTCTAACTGGCTCACCTTGGCTTTCTCTGGAGTGTAGTCTTCCGGCTGCTTCTCCACAAACTCCACAATTGTATTCCCATCGTTGGGATTTGTAGGAGTGCGAGCTATTCATTCTTTGATGATGATCGGTCCGGAAGAAAGAACTTGTTGCATCCTATGATGCTTCGACAGTAAGATCTTCTTCATCCGTGTCCTCCAGGATGTATAATTTACAATCGAGAACATTACCACGATCTTATCCTTGACGTCCATCTACACACAACAACAGAGCAAATATGCAAGCAAATATGCACTAGCGTGAAAAAGATCTGTTCAGTTGACCACTGAAGAAACTTTCTCGAATTCACACCTTGTGAAACAGAGTCAGTAGTCTTTTGAACCACTGCTCTGATACCACTTGATGGTCCCGAAACGAGTTACTGGTGTATGGGAGGGGGGAATACACCAGTTAGGATTTTAAAACTTAACCCTTGAAAATTACTTCAACCGAGTAAAAAGACTCAGTTGGAATCTCACAGCTGAGTAAGCAACCTCTTTTGGAAGAGTGGTGCGGTGCGGAATGTGGTGGAAATTATCAACTCGTAAAACAACTCACGTTTTTGTGCACGGTTGGTCAAGAACCAAAACAGTTGAGAATGTGCAGATGCAGTTTGTATGCTGGTTAGTCAGTCAGTAGAGTATGCAAGAAATAATTGAATAAGGAAAAACACAAGCACACAAAGATTTAACGTGGTTCAGAGATAACCCTCCTACGTCCACGGGGAGTTCTGAGTCCACACAACTCTGTCCAAGTTCTTCTGGACAAACCACTCAGCTTACGTGGGCTGAGCAACCGTTATGGATAAGTTTGCGGGTACTTATCAACCTTACAGTTTAGTTTACGGGTACTAAACGACCTAACTACTCAGTTGCAGGAAGAGTAGGATCCTAAACCTTTTCAGGTAAAAGAAAAATATGTTTCCAACTAAAAGCTCGAACGAGATGTGAGCTATGATCTAACTCTCTACGAACTCTCACTAAGTGATGTTCTCAAGGTTCGATCTAAAGACACAAAACTAACTAACTCTAGAACTCTCAACAAGTGATGTTCTAAGAGATTAACTTCAGTTCAGCTCGTGAAGAATATTGCTCTTTCTTTTGCTCTTTGGTTTCTTCTCGCGTGTGTGTCTTGTATCTTCTTCGAATGAATGAAGGCCTCTATTTATAGGCGGAGAGTATTAACTAGCCGTTGGAGGAGCTGTTGATCTCTGTTCTTTGAAAGCGATGGCTTGTCTCTGATCTCTGCAGACTTTCCCGATATGGCATCTGTGCTCTTCTGCTTTCCATCTGAGATAGCCTTGTGTTGGGCTAAATGGGGTAATGACTGAACGGTCAAACTCTCACGTGACTTCCTTTTTAAAATTTAAATCTTAACAACAGACTTCCAACAAGGAGTGGTCGGTTAAGACTTTCGATCTTCAACTAGCTTGTTCTTCAGCCGATGTTCTATCTGACAACTTACAGTTGAACTCTCAGCTGACTTCGTCTTCAATCTGTTGATCTTCTTGGTTGAGTTCTACAACTGATGTTCTGAAACTGAACACTCAGTTGTCTTCCTTGTATCTGGTCAGTTGGGTTCGAACGCTCAGATGGCTTTCTTTCATCTGATGTTCTCTTCCCCTTTACTGCTTCTCATCTGATGAACGCTCAGTTGTTTTCCTTACAACTGATGTTCTATCTCTTGAATGTGACTTCCCCCTTTTTGCATTATGAAGAAGTGAACGCTTAGTTGTCTTTCTTACAACTGATGTTCTGTTCGAGTGATGCCTTGTTGCCATCTTCAGCTGGAGACCTGTAAAGATAAAATCTTGACAATGCTCAAACAGCGAGCCTATCTACTAACAATAGGTTCTGGCAACGTCTACTCGGTTGGGGTCAGTTGGTTTTGGAATTCATCAAAACTCTTACTAATAAATTTCCCAACAGACCTGGTATTTTTGTTGGTACAATTAAGCAGCTGAAGTTTCAAACTTTGGTAAAGTGTGATGCTTTGGATAATGAACTATTATGACTGCCTTTGTTTTGGCTTTTTAGTATGTCTTGTATTGCAATGTTGGTCATTCTGGTGTCTTTCAGAAATATTTTATTTCGGAAAGATGAAAAGTAAGGAAAGATGAAATGATAAATAATGGTGTCGCAATACTGAATAAATTAAAAAAAGGGACTGAGAAATAATGGGGTGCCTCAAGATTACAAAACGTATTCCCGTTTTGAATTGGAAAATCGTTGTTTTTTTTTCAAAATAATCGTGTTAAAATAAAATTTGTGTTGTCATGTTCTTTTTTGTACTTAAGAGAAAGCACATAATATTATATTGTTACTCACATCTCTTGTGTTGTCATATATTTAATTTTTTGATATAATAACTTGGTGTAGTCTCAAAAAAATTTCATTGAAAGCACAAAGAACTTCGTGTCGTAACAAATTTCATTTTGAGAAGTACCAAAAATTTATATTGTTAGTAAGATCTTTAGTGTTATCACAAATATAAAGTTGAGATTTAGAAATTTAGTGTAGTCACAATTTTTTTTCATTGAAAACACAAAGAATTTCGTGTAATAACAAATTTGTTTATGAGAAAGCACAAATATTTTAAACAGAAGCATATTGTCATTGAAAAAAAGACTTCATGCATAGAAAAACATCATAAGCATTAAGTAAATAATAAAGAAACAATACTAATACAATTTCATACAAAAACAAGAACATGTCTAAAAGTACAGAACAGTCAATTACTACAACTTGTAAACAAAGGTACCAAAACAAAATTCTGATCAGTAACAAAATTTTGATCACTAACAACACTGTGATCAGTACAAAAAACTAAGTTGTGAAATCACAAAAAAATAAATTTATAGATGTGGTGGTGGTGGTTTTTCGCAAATTTCGGTTGTCTGGTTTTTTCGCGAAATCCGGCCATGGCACTTTGAATCGAGGGTTGGGACCAAGACCATTGTTTCGCGTCTGTAGGTGGTGGTGGTGAGGGCCAAAGCTGCAGAAAGTTGCAGATCTTAGGGAGAAGAGAGAGAGAGAGTGTTGCGCACTCCGCCGTGAAGAAGAGATGGTGGTGGTGGCCGCGGCGAGGAGGAGGCGGTGGTGGTGGCGGCGTCAGCGAGGAGGAGGCGGAGAGAAGAGGAAGAGGTGGACAAAGGAGGTGGACAGAGGAAAAAAAAAACTCGTCTTAGTCGCAGCCACGGCCACCTTCCACCGCGGCTGCCGCCGTCGCCGGTGGTCACAATTTTTTTTTGTGACTCATCAAAAAAAAAATTGAGTCGTCGTCGCCGCCGCTACAATCGAAATCACAAATTTTTTTTTGTGACTGAACAAAAAAAAACAACTCGTCTTAGTCGCAACCACTGCCACCGTCCGCCGCCGTCGCTGGTGGTCACAAATTTTTGTGACTCATAAAAAAAAAGATTGAGTCGTCGTCGCCGCAAATACAACCGGAGTTACAAAATTTTTTTTGTGACTGAACAAAAAAAAAACAACTCGTCTTAGTCGCACCCACCGCCACCGTTGTCAGTGGTCACAATTTTTTTTTTGTGACTCATCAAAAAAAAAAAGACTGAGTCGTCCTCGTTGCCGCTATAACTGGAGTCACAAAAAAAAAATTGTGACTGAAAAAAAAAAAACTCGTCTTAGTCGCACCCACTGCTACCGTCGTCGGTGGTCACAATTTTTTTTTGTGACTCATCAAAAAAAAAAATCTAATTCGTCGTCGCCACAAGCAACAACCCCAATCACCAGTGGTCACAAAATTTTTTTCGAGACTGAACAAAAAAAACCCGTATCAATGGCAGTCGGTGGTCACAAAATTTTTTTTGTGACTGAACAAAAAAATAACTCTTAACAAAAAAAAACTTTTGATCAGTAACAAAATTTTGATCATTAACACACAAAAATTTGATCAGTAACAAAAACTTAATTGTGAAATAACAAAAAAAAAACAAATTACATATCTGTGGTGGTGGTGCCGGTGCGTCTGATTTTTTCGAGGTTTGGGGATTACACGGTTCACTTTCTCTCATCGTCTCACTTCTCTTTGTGGTGATGGTGAGGGTCAATTCATTGTCGGAGTGATAGTCGTTGTTCCGCACGCGCCGCCGTCTTCGCTTCGACCGCCACCCTCGTGATGATATCGTACGACATCAGGTGGATCTTCTTCGACAGATTCTCCGGCGATCCCTCACCGAAGGCAATCGATCTCGCCAGATTCATATTCTTCTCCGCCCGCAGCGGCCATAAGGTCTGCACGTGCCGCGCGCTGAGGAGCTCCAGCGTGCAGATTTTCCGCAGCTATGCAGTAGCTCCCGTATGGGGAGAAGACGATGTCGGTGTATTTGTAGCCTAGCGCTGCCGGCACTAGCCCCGGCGGGCGGTTGGGGAAGTTGACGTCATGAACCTTGGTGACTTGCTTGGCGAGGTCGACAGAGGAGATGATGGGGAAATGGATCTCGCCGAGCTAGAGATGCATTAAGGGGCCGTACTTGGAAGCGAGGTCTCGGAAAGTGCGGTGGGGGGAGGCGGCGGGTTGCATCCGGTGCAGGTTTTCGATGAGAGGGAGTGGCTTGGGGCCGGGGATGTGTGAGAAACTAGGGTTGGTAGATTTCAAATTTCTTGTTAGCAATTTTAGAAAGATAAACACAAAGAGAGCAGAGGGAAGTAAAGTAACAAAAAAAATAGAGGGATATGATAGAAAAGGGTATAAAAGTCAAGATCTGTCAAAAAATGTGAAAAAGGGCAAAAATTTGAAAATTTATGCTAAGGGCTAAAATTTAAAATTGCAACGAAAGAATGACTAAAAAAAGGGGTTTTCTCTTATGTAATAGATACAACCATTAGAAACACTCTTCTCATTGACCTATTAAAAATAATCACAACAAATTGATGATAGAACAACTATCTCCGCATACTACGCCAGATCCTATCATCGTTTAAACAATTGATGAATTGTTGTACAATAGGGATATAACAATCCAAAAACCATCCATTGTTGAACTATTATTATTATTATCATTATTATTATTATCATTATTATTATTATTATTATTATTATTATTATTATTATATCTTGATCTATCATGTACTCTTCGTCTAATAAAATATGTAGAGAAAAACTAATCCTAAGAACTAATTTAAAATGATTGGAAACAAAATAGTTTCTTATTTAATTTGGTCAAATAAAAATTAATTTTGACAAAATAAGTAGTCTAATATTTAATAGTTTCGTTTTTTATATGGCCAATTAATAGTTAGTTTCTTCGATTTGATTGCCCGAATAAAATATTTTAAAATAATTAAGACAAATAATTAACTATCAATATCTATTTAGACATAACAATTTAGGTCAATCAAATATAATTCTATAGAAGGGACGAGACAATTCCACTTGCTTTACTGGATCCCAACATTGAAGAAATATGTGTAGTTTATTTTAGCCGATTTAAAATTAATTATTTGTCTCGTGATCGCCGCTACCCAGATGGATAATGTCAAGCACAAACAAGGTTACTATGGAGATATTAGTTAATTATCAAGTATTATTATATCGAACGAAAACGAGTAGGAAAATATTTACTTATTAATCAGATTTGAAACATGATATATTCTAAACAGGTTCGGGTGAGTGAACTCTAACCTAATTATCTTGATTAATCATTAACCTCTGCTATGGTGGATGATTGGGGGTGATCGAACGTTAAACTCATTGTTTTGATTAAACAACAAAAACATAAAAATAATTATTTTCTTGAATTTAGTTAGAAATTAAACATTTTCACCTCTAAAACGAAAAATTTGTAAAGATAACAGAAATATTATATCTAATCATTAAATAATAAATTCTCGTCGATTTTCGACAGGTTATACGCTAGTAATAAAAAAATTAAGTTCAACCGATGATTTTCAATTAATTGACAGCCATGATTGATTTTACACTATTTATTTTCTCTATATATTAAAACAATATTTATTCATATGTTAAATAAACGATGTTGATCAACAATATAGATTAGTTTTCAGTGACTTGGAAAAGTTTCTATATGATTTATCTCTTGATAGAGTGCCTAATACATGTACATGAATTACAAATTATTGGTTTATCTTTTTTTTCTTGCCGAACTTTAAAATATGGTTGAATTTTTTTTTTTTTCTGAAGAAATAATCTTAATTTTAAGAATGCATTAAATACTGGATATTTTATAGGTGGTTGCTAATGAATTAATACGACAAAATGCCATATTATTATTATTATTATTATTATTATAATTATTACCTTGTTTATTTAAGAAATTACCATTTGTTGATTGATGTATAACCAGCCACGTTTAGCATTTTAGACATGCGGTGAGGCACGGCTATGTTGTCCCCATCTTCTCCACACTTTCTTGAAGCTCCGGCCAACTCTCTCCCTCTCTCTCCGCTTTCTCTCTCCACATTTACATCATGCTTAGGACTCCGAAATCGGAAGTCGATGAAGTCTATTTTAAATGGTTAAATTAAGTCACCAAAAATCTCATCTTAAGTAGAGATTTATTTTTCAGATTCTTAAATTTGTCTTCACAATTAATATGAATTTGTTTAAGACTTGTACTTTATTTGTTTAAGGAGTATAAAATAAAATACTTCCGGTAGTTTCCTTGTATAATGATGCATCATATTTAATACTCTACATATTGTTGTTAGAATGCTGACTGCTGACTTTAACATATACTAAAAGATACTATTATTCTTTTCTTTTCTTTCTTGAATTCGTGAGAATACGTAACCACTACTTTTGGTGCGTACTGAGTAAACTTTCGTTCTTGTGCAGTAGTCTATAAATTACATAAGACAGAAACCACATTTTCCAATTACAGGTATGACAAACCCGACTTATAAAGATATTAGTAAGGATTGAACCTGAAATTTTTCGGTCTGAGATAGCACACTCTACCATTGTACTATTATTCTCTTACCAAATAATTTCATCTATTCAAAACCTCGTTTTGCGCCCAAAGAAGATAAATATTATTTTAGTCACAATTATAAAATTATATACTTTGCTTTCAATAGAAGAAGGAGAATAAACTAGCTTTCATAAAACTATTTCGCGGGCCCACTACCTCAAGGGTCATATATTTAATTTTCATCAAATGTATATGGCGAATTTCTATTTTACATCTTCTTTTGTCTCCCATCAACGACTTTGTTTGGATACATTCTCTAAAAATCTTTGTAATGACAAATTGTCATTTAAACAATCATTCAAAATACAAAATGATTTTTTGAAAAAATTAAATTGACCTTTTTTAACAATTGAAGTCTCTTTACATTTTAAAGGGAACTAGTATTTTATTACTCCCTCCGTCCCGCTTGACTTGTCCTAGTTTTTATGGGTACGAGAATTAAGGAAAAAATAATTAGGGAGAAAAAATGTATTTAGTAGAGTTATTAAAATGAAATAAAGTGGGTAGAGAGAGAGTGAATAGTGAGTACAAATAGTAAAATAAAGTGGGTAGAGAGAGAGTGAATAGTGAATGACACAGAAAATGAGGAGAAAAATAGGTTGAAAAGAGTAAAGTGGGACTAATTATCCAAACTAATTGGGCCATAATTTTCTTAATTATTTCCCAAAAAAGAACTGGGACAAATGTAATAGGACGCCCAAAAAAGAAAGTAGGATAAGTCAAGCGGGACGGAGGGAGTAGTCCAAAATGCTCGTTTTCTAGTTTAATTTGGAATAACATGTGCTGGTTGAAAATCCATTATCTCTCTTTTCTACTTCTTTGTTGGATTACTTTTGTGAGTTTGTTGGTATGGGCAAAATAAGATGTTTATTGTCGCAATGTGTTTTTTGAAGAATTTGAAAAGCTTTAAATGATAAGAGTTTTTAAAGATAAAACCTAGGATCTTGATGCAACGTTGATGATGTCACTATTTGTACATTTAAATGGATTAAGGCGATATTTCCAGTAAGCTTTGCTATTCGATTCATGATTGGTCGATCCCATAAGATGTATCCCTCCAAGATCATCTAATTGTTTTGTGTTGTATCTGTTTTCTTCTTGTATAGTTTGCATTTCAGTACTCCTTGTACTCATGGAAATAAATTTTATTTACCTTTAAAAAAATAACTACTTTTATTAGTCTATTGGTCATTCATTAGCAAGATCTGCTAGAGATGTAAATGCATTTTATGTTTCGAAATGAACTATTTTTGGTGGAAGCTCTTCTCTCCATATCACATGTTCGTGTTGCAATAAAATCTCTTTTTATTAAAAAAGTAGAATTATTGTATATATAACTCCATAAATTACCAAGGAGGTAATTGGTATGATGAAATTGATGAAGAAATGGATTGGTCATTCCTACCTTCATTCCATTCGTTTGCTTGGTATGTTTTATGATCGGGAATCATCATTCCATCCAGAATCACTATTTCATTTTCAATGGGGTTAGTCATTTCTTTCTTAACACATGATATTAACCATTCTTAATGCTCCATTTTTATACTTTGACTATTTTATCCTCATATATTTTACGATTTTGTCAATTTTACCCAAATAAAACCAAGGAATTTTATACACTGCACATACACACATATACACACATTGTGCATACACACATATACACACATATACACACACTGCAGACACTTATAAACACACACAAACAAATATACACATGTTCAGCCTAAAATTCTAGATTGCACACAACTAAACGTGATCGAAATAGAATTAGCAAGTTAAACCCGAATATCATATCTCATAAGAAAAATTTAACAGAGCGATTGTTGTATTGCAAAAAGAATCAGAAAAGAAAATAAAAGGAGTAAAGAAATTGAGGTTAATTTGTTTTAATCTAAAATATTAAGAACAACGATTTTATCTAGGTAGAAAAATAAACCCTAATTCTAAGAACATCAATATAATCATAAAAATAATAACTCACAATTCAATCGGAAGAAGAACTGGAAATTAAATCTGAATCTGTGTTGGAATTTCTATCACAAATCCGTACGAGTTAAATGTAAAGTAAAGCTAACTAAGAGTACAAATAAAGAAAACAACAATATTGTGTTTTTAGCACGATGCGGAAGAAGAAAAATAAATCTGAGCGCCTAGGTCAGTCGAGCGCTTGGCTGAACTTCGCTCCACACCTTTCTCCAAGACATGCGATTGCCTGTCATAGCCGATCGCTTAATGTTGCTCTCTGTTCCTGCTCGTCATTCATTCACAATCATAAGACAGGCGATCACTTGTCATAGCCGATCGCTTAATGTTGTTCTCTATTCCTCGCTCGTTATTCATTCACAAGTATAGGCGGGCGCTTTGAGTTAGGCGACCGCTTGGCCACACAACTTATCCCAAAATAAGCGACCGCCTACTTCAAGCGAGCGCCTACTTCAAGCGAGCGCCCTCTCTAGGCTCTGTTCAAATCGTTCCACCTCTTAACTACTCAGGCGGTTGCTTCCCTTAGGCGATCGCCTAGCTTTGCCCCAAACTTCAACTTCGCACAATTAATCTATAGATTCGGAGCAAAATCCTGCATTTTTCACACAATACTTGATCTAGAATATTAGTACATTTTTACTTAAAAACAACACGCGAACCAAGTTAAATACTATAAAAATTGCACCTTAAATTCTATCCAAAATACGACCAAATAAAGGTGAAACAACACACACTGACGCACGCACACAAACATATATATACACACACATACACACATTGCACACATTTATGTATACACACTGCGCACACACACACATACATATGTACACACTAGAGGTTGCCGAATTCGGTCTCGGTTCCGAACCGGAATCAGAACCGACGATTCTCAGTTCTACTTCGGAGGAACCGGAACCGAACAGCCTACCTCTTCGGTTTCGGTTCCAAACCGGAACCGGCAGTTTCGGTTTCAGTTCGATTCTTCGGTTCCCGGTTTCAATTTGGAACCGAAGTTTTAATTATACGTATTTTATTCATTTTTTGCTACCTTTTTTCTATAAATATATATTTATGCATTCTAATAATAGTATTTGGGTGATATAATATGAATTATGATATAAATATAAATAAAAACAAAATAAAAAATATATATAGAGGTACCGTCGATTCGGTTCCACCGATTCCGATTATTTTGGCCACCTCTAGTACACACTGCGCGCGCGCACACGGATATACACAATCAATCAAAGAATGTCTATTTCGTTCCATTATTTATTCCTTGTACATACCAAAAATAAGAATTAACTTACCCAGTTCATTCTATTCCTAGCCTTATTTAATTTCTAGCCTCATTATATTCCTACCTCATTTTATTCCACTGTACCAATTACCAACCAAATAGTTTAGTATAGCTATGGTACATATGATCAACCACTGAAACAACTACCTTCTTTATTCGATTCTAATCAATTATTTATTTGAGCATTTATTTAGTAATAGTAACTGTTTTTAAATTCTAGTGATCGTAAATTATATTCTCTTGAAAAATCATTTAGTCGTGTAAGTTTTTAAAATATTCAATGCTGCGTGTTCAGTGGGGCTCAGTCGTGGGCAAAAAGGAGCAAGATAATGATATTATTATTATTATTATTTTTTTTTTTTTTTTTTTTAATTCATAGAACCCGCAGCCGCAATATTTGGTGCGCACTGAATAAACCTCCGTCCTTATGCAGTAGCTTGTAAACCATACAAGGCAGGTAAACCAAACCTGTAGACCACACATTCCAAGTACAGGTGTGACAAACTCGACCTGAGGATTGCACCTGAAACTCCCACTCTACCACTAGACCATTCCTAAGGGAACAAAGATAACGATATTTAATTCCACAAAAGATGGCTGTAGAGGATATAACAATACCAAATTAAATACTTACAATAATAATAAATAAAAGACAATGACATTTTACTGTCTAACTTATCTAAGAATAAAAGCGACCCCTTGATATTTCAAATTGCCCGTTTTTTATTTTTTTTAATTATTTTATAATAATAATAATAATAATAATAATAATAATAATAATAATAACTTATATAAGACCAGCCGCACCCAATGCGACCGCGTGTGGGATGCACACGCTTCCCACGCGCGGTGTATGGGGTGCACGCGCCTATTATTCTTTTTTTTTTTTTTTTAAATTCCAGTTTTTTCCCCTTTTTTTTGTTTGTCTCTTCGTTTTTTTATTTGCCGCTTCTCCTTTGGTCAAGATTCAAATGAAGGGAGCCGAAAAATTTAAATTGTTGCCGACGATTATCCTTATATTAGTAATCGGAGCAAAGACGGAGCCGGAAAAAAAAACTGAAATTAAAAAAAAAAATATCTACCAGTCAATGTATCAACCCGGGTAGACCAGGTCAACCCGACCCGAATCCGGTAGCAGGGCCCATGCGACCTGCCGCATGGGAGTGTTGCTCTAATTAGGGATGAATAAACAGGTACCCGTACCCAAATAAGTAGGGGTGAATAAACGGGTACCCGTGGATACCCATACCCGCATTTGCGGGTACCCGTACTCAAATAAGCAAAAAATAAATACTCGTACCCTTTCCATTTAAGCTGAACGGGTACCCAATACCCGACCGGGTATACCCGACTTGGGTGTAGGGTACCCAGTTTACCCGTTTAGAAAATTAAAAAAAAAAGACAAAAATATGGTAATTTTTCACCCGTTCGATTTTTCGATAATTTTCAAACAAATTAATAACCAACTATGTAGCAACAACTAGACGACAACAACAAATCAATACTAAACGTAGTTTAAACATTTAAGTTCAACAAATAAAATACTATGAATATATATTATTCATAGGTTATGTTTAGAGTTATATTTAGGTTTAGGTTTTAGCTTAAAATGAAAATATATTATGAATATATTTATAATTTATAGAATAAAATTAGTAATTATATATAATAAATAATTGTATATTGTTGATCGGGTGTTTGACCGGGTACCTAATACCCTAACGGGTATATCAGTTAGGGTATTTTCTAAAAATCTCATACCCATATCCATCCAATACGGAAACCCGATTTCCATACTTTCACCCCTATAAATAAGCAAAAAATGAATACCCATACCCTTTCTATTTTAGCCGAACGGGTACCCAATACCGGTCAGTATACCCGACTCGGATATAGGGTACCCGGTGTACCCATTTGGAAAAGAAAAAAAGAGATAAAAATATGGTATTTTTCCACCCGCTCGATTTTTCGATAATTTTCAACGACACAAATGAATAACCAACTATGTAGCAACAATTAGACGACAACAAAAAATCAATACTAAATGTAGTTGCAGCGGCAAGCGTGTGACGTGAGGAGGAGCCCAAGAGGATTTGCACTGCAAGTCTGCAACAGAAGAAGGAGTTTGAGCGGTGGCCGATGGTGGGCGTGTGACGATTCTACGCTGCTGCATGAACTGAATGAGGGAGGGAGGAGAATGAAAAGAGAGAAGAGTGAAGAGTGAAGAGTCTGAAGATTTATTGGTGGTTTTAGGTTTTAGCTAAAAAATGAAAATATATTATTAATATATATCTATAATTTATATAAAATTAGTAAATTATATATAATAAATAATTTATTTTGTTGACCGATTACCCAATACCCTAATGGATATACCCGTTAAGGTATTTTCTAAAAAACTCATACCTATATCCATCCAATACCCATAAATTACGGTATTAAATACCCAATACCCGATCGAATACGAGTAGGGTATGGATAACACGAAGACCTAATTTCCATACTTTCACCCCTAGCTCTAATAATAATAATAATAATGTAGTTTGCGCACCGAAAGTAACGGCTACGGGTTCCCATGACATCACAAAAATAATGATAATAATAATAATAATAATAATAATAATGATAATAATAATAATAATAATGTAGTTAACTTCTTCAACTTAACTTGCTCGGTCCGAGTGACCCCACTTGATGGATCATGTAATTGATTGGCTGATCTAACTGAGTCGTGTTGGAGTAAAATAGGACGCGATTATCAATTTTGCTCCACTTAATAAGTCTAAGATAATACGTTCATTAAATATATAAAACATAAAAATTTAGAAATATCTTGATTCAAGTATGAGAGAGAGAAAACGCGAGATATAGATCATAAAATCAAATGATAATGATAAAGCTAGAGCATCAAAAATCTATACGTAGCAATATATGTACGAGTTTAGTTTTCTTTTTTTTTTTGTTTTTTTGAGCAGTGAGTTTGATTTCTATCTCTGTGGTAAAGTGTAAATTTCACTTTGTATGGTGTGTGCGTTATAATAGAAAGCATGTCGTCGTGTGTAATTATTTTAATAAATACTCAATAAAATAATAAAATAAAAAGTTGGTATTTGGAAATAAAATAATTTCATTTCTAAGCCAAATCGGTCTCAACAATAGATAGAAGCCAAGACGGAAAGTCCGACTTCCAAACAAGTACACCTTGATGTTCTGGGTAGACACTCGACCTATAGATGTAATAGACGTAGGAACTAAGGATGCTACCACTATTCTAAAATATGAACTATCTAAGAAAGAAGAACTATTGACTCTCGCTCGATTCGCAGATTGGTCCGACTCGTAATTCACTTCTGCTACTTCTATTGATATCTCCTGAAAGCTTAATTCAATTGTAGCTTGGAGTTCTTTATTAGAGGACATATACTTGTTTACTCTAACCTCTATCGAACCTGTCCCCCACTACTTTGCGCAAACAGGGCGAGGCAAGACAACCCCGTTTAAAAAAAGAAAAATCTTTCTTTTTTTTTTAATCATTTTTTCTAATTCATGAAATACGCGATCAACCAAGATCAACCGAGGGTTTTTACTCAGAGAACCCTTGGGTTAGGGGAAATCTTTCTCCTGTTACATGAATCCAATTTTCATTTCATCCGGGAAAAGCCTCGTGAGGTTTATAGTTAGTCGATTATCTTGCCTTTTCCTAACTAAGAGGGGGATCGAAGTGCGGGTATTCCTCTCTGCTGGTTTACGCTTTCCCTTTCCTTGCTACGATCCGATCTAGAGAAATCATTTCACGGGTTATTGGCGGCAGCAGCAAGACCATCGGCAAAGCTCCTACTCGCCTGGTGTAAAAAGCCTGAGCTATGAGTTCTGAGCTAGGCTGCTCCTCAAGGGAATCGCTCGGCATCTTTGATGCAGTCATCGATTCTCCCGAGAGTTCACAATTGCCGCGAGCAAACATATTAACGAGATTTGAAGCACTTCTTTTTACACTATTTCGGAAACCCAAGGACTCAATCGTATGGATATGTAAAATACAGGATTTCCAATCCTAGCAGGAAAGGGAGGGAAAGGCTTGCGGCATCTCTAACTATTCGGTTAGCGTCTTTCACTTAATGAATCACGCTCAGATCTACGAACCTATCGAAGGCCCTGAACTAACGATATAGCTTCCTCAAATGAGTCTGGCTAAGAGTGAGAATTAGAGTTAGGGTTCCTTCGCCACTACCAATGCCAATGCCTGTACCGATGCTCTTTTTGTTTGTTCTTTTGTATATTCTACTATTTTGAATGTTTCTCCTTTACACAGTTCTCTGAGTAAAAACCCTCGGTTGATCTTGGTTGATCGCGTATTTCATGAATTAGAAAAATGATTAAAAAAAAAAGAAAGATTTCTTTAACAAAGAGAAGAAGCATGAGTGGAGTGGTGAGCTAAAGCAGGGAAGCGCGCAAGAGAAGAGCTATAGCTAGTCTCCAGGTTCTACGTAAAGCCACATCAGAGAAGGCATTGAAGAAGACAAGGAAGTTCATTTACGAGCAGGGAAAATAGGCCTTATCCAGTGGGATCTCTTGGGTATTCCAAGGGCGCTTAAGTAAGACAGTCAGATAGGGCGGCGCTCTATCATTAGCTCGGGTAGTCGTCGTTTCTGGTGTTTTAGTCACCTTTCAATGGCTCCCTTAATTATGTGCGAGGAAATTCCCTCTTGAGTAATGGGAAGCAGGCTACGTTTTTGCCGATAAGCTCCAATTGCATCATAGGAATTAGAAAAAAAAGCTTCGTTTATATGCTTATATTTATTATTGTCACTTCTTTTTTTTTTACAGTTTTTGCGATTCCACGGATTATACCTATTTTCACAAATACCTCGACGATTCCCGCTCGTTAATACATAGCAGGAGATTGGTCTTTCAGGGCAGATTAGAGCTAAATTTCACTTTGTATGGTGTGTGCGTTATAATAGAAAGCATGTCGTCGTGTGTAATTATTTTAATAAATACTCAATAAAATAATAAAATAAAAAGTTGGTATTTGGAAATAAAATAATTTCATTTCTAAGCCAAATCGGTCTCAACAATAGATAGAAGCCAAGACGGAAAGTCCGACTTCCAAACAAGTACACCTTGATGTTCAAAAGCAAAATTAGCTAAGCTATGAGTCGCTAAGTTGACCTCCCGACGAGCATGCGAGAAGAAAATGAAATATAGGATTATATTCTATAAATCTCCATATTTTACAATATCAATGAGATAAAAATGAAATATATTATTCTCAAGTTATCATGTAAGATCTTTCTCATTAGATATATATCCATAACTCCAAACCTCTAATGCTCTTCAAAATGAACAAGCTTTTCATTTTAGAGAACATCGTAGAAAACCTTACTGTCGATTACTTTACTTCGACGAAAACATTAAACAGTCCTTCATGATTTATATAATAATTAAAAAACTAAACGCTAGGCAATTCATAATTTGAAAACTCAAATGGGAGTACAGTGGCGGAGCTAGGCCCCCGGGTGTTGGGGGGGCAAATTATTAAGAATATTAAAACTAATTTATATAAATATAAATAATATAATATCGTTAAAATTACAATAACTTTTTAGAATTTATAATTATATGAGATGATTATCGGTGTTCGATTTTCTATTTGATTTGTCTCATCACACGTCGTTGATTATAACTACATGAGATGATAATCATCATTATTCCGTCGCTATTTTCATCGTTATTTTCACCGCCCAAAGTTCATCGTTAATCCGTCTAAAATTAGAGACAAAATAATTTCCGTCCCAAAATCCTTCTATACTAGTCTGTTTAGTACAATATCAATTATATATATTTTTTTAAATGTACACATAATAATATTGTAGAAACTAGAAACAATAGATACAAACTGATATTTATTCGGTACAAAAGTTATCCATTCCTATCAGCCTAAAAATTATAATTTTAGTTTGAGTAGAAAATAATATTTTGTTATAAATGAAATTATGACACAAATTAATAGAAGTAAATAGATAGTAAAAAAAAATTGCACTAAATTAGTGAATAGAGTATAATAGGCGAACAAGAGAGAAACGTAGATTGTCTTGAAAGAATCAAAAAAATGAGCAAGTTTATTTTTCTATAATAACGAAAAATATGAAGTTTGAAAATGCAGAAATTAAGGAAATAAATCACTTATTATCCTTTTTTCATTTGCCCTCTCTTTATAGTTTTTTGGTGGGGCAAAATTCTTTAATTTTATAAATATTATGCATAAATAAGTATCATTAGGGGGTAATTCTACAAAATTGAGGGGGGGCAATTGCCCCACCACTCTTAAACGTGGTTCCGCCACTGGAGAGAAATAAGGGAGAGAGATTTGAGCCGACTTTTCAACTTGTTCAATATGATTTCTCTTAGACCGATCATTGAAATTTGAATCGGCAATCAGAATTTGAAATTGAGTCTCGTCAACTTTCTCAATAGTTATTTCTTTGTGCGTAATTGGTGGCTTTGAGGAATTTTTTTTATTACTAAATAAATAATCTTGGATATATTGTATATTTATAATTAATTTTATTATTTTTTCTAAAAGGGGCTATAGAGAGTAAAACGGGTGCTGCGTTTAGAATTACCCATTTGATAAAGGAGGCATGCAATCAAATGGGTCTACACAATTGAAAATCATATCCATACATAAGATATCTTATGTTGTTATGCAGTGAAATCCAAAAACCTTTCAATCATGGATTCATGATCGATAACAGCAGCAGTTGATCCATGATGTGTTGGATCAAAACATGAAAATGAAAATTTGTTGGGTAATTCTAAAGGTAGCCCCATTTTACTCTTCATATCCCCTTATTAAAATAATTAAATTAAATTATAATAATTTGACTATCTTATCCCTTAACCCAAATTTAAATAATAACTAAATAATAATTCTATATATTCATGTAAATATTTTTATTACCCAACACATAGCCTCTTATGATTTCTCTTTATACCTAAAAAAAGCTATTCTTCTTTTGGCCATCTCGGCTTAAACAAGGTTAAAATTGATGAAATAATTTGGTTGTTGTACATTTGGGGAAAACAGATGAATAGGGAAGGAAGAAATAAGAGAAATCACGATCACAAAAACGAAGAACAAGTAAATAAGTTTCGATCAAATCTTGTCCTTTTCATTCGTTTTGCGCTTTGGTTCGTAGAATTCTAACTAATAGTGCAATTTATTCACAAGAATCAAATTTTGATCCAAGTGTTAAATTCATAAGCATATCATTAAAAGGGATATATGAGAGAGAGAGCAAATGATAGAAGTCGTATTTTCCATGTCTCTTCAACGCTTTCTCTCTCTGGGGATCATACCAATGGAGATGGAATTTTGATTTTCTAGGGTTTCATGATTTCAAATAAGATTTAACCATAGCCGTGGTCAAAAGAAGAAAATGATATTTTATTTGGTTAAAAAAGAAATCAAGGAGGCTATGGCTGAATAAATAAAAATATATTGGACAGAATTATTAATCAACAATAAAATTTTGGGAGTTAAGGAGCGAGATAGAAAAAATAGTGTAATTTTAATTATTTATTTGAATAAGAAGCTACAAATAATAATATGGGGACTGCATTTAAAATTACCCAAATTTGTTGCTTAAAAGAAAATTGTTACATAGCCCACGAATGTTTTTGGCCCATTCTTTCCGCAACTCTTAGGCCCAAATTACTAACCAAAAGAAGAAAATTTTGAAAAGAAGCTCATGCACTCTTCTTAAACTATTTCACAACTTCTCTCAATAAATTTTATTTATGAATTCATAAATTAGTTAATATTAATCAATCATTTTTTTTTTATAAATTGCAATATTCTTCGTTAGCTCTAATACTTTTTTATTAAGGTTGATTATTTTCATGTTTATGAATTAGTAGTTTTTTTTATGTCAAAATTTTAGACAAATAAAGATTAATATATATATATATATATTCTCGATTCTCGAATTTGACGAGAATATAAAATACAGAGTACTCATTCTTATCGACATCCCAAAGTATATCAAGGTAGACATTCACGAGGAGAAGAACGAAATATATTATGACTGTTGATGTATTTTTTGTGGCTCCCATTTTCTTAGGAAATTATATTGTATATTTGTTTTGTCTTTCTTCGTATTGTTTTACAGATGAGAGATTTAAGGGACATGGGAGTTGGCAAACGTGTTTTGAGAAATAGGCTTGTGGAGTGGACCAAGTCAAGATTGTTACGCTGTTATGGAGTGAGGAGCAGCAGCAACAAACTTGGATAAGAAAGTGGAGATCATGGCTGCAAACGTGGAGATTCTGCATGATTTAGGAGTGGAGTTAGTGGAGATAATTGGCTCAAGTGGATATCATGAAAACTCAATAGAGTAGAGCCCAAGTTTGTGCTCCTCTGTAAATAGAGATCGAATGTAACAAGAATAGTGAGGCCTCTAAGATATAGACTATGTGTATAGATTAGAAATATTTTCGTAGTATTTTTGTAGAGTTTTCTTAGAGCAATTAGAATTCTCATTCAGCTTTAGTTTTTACCTTCGAGAATAGCAGTTATAGCTTTAGTCACTACCATTTGTGATGAATCTTTACTCGTTTTCGTTACCCTCGTTACTCGAAGATTTCCTTTTTGTAATTCACATTTTATAATGAAGTTTTTGCCCTTGACGCACTTCGCGTGATTATTAATCTATAATCTTGTGAAAATTTTATCCATCGTGTTCTTTTCATTTCCAGCTGCAATTGTTTTGAAGTTGTGTGCACTTTAAGCACAACTTTGATCACTACTCTGTTCATGTATTGGTTGTTTTTGAAACAACCAATCCTGGTGGTGAGACGGCTATTATCACAAACTTCTCTTTCATACACATCCAACAAATGATGAACTGGACATAAAGATGTCAACATATTAACCTGAATCAAATAATCTAGTATCTTGATAGAGGTGACATGAAATCGAGTGGGTTGACACAATTCATATTTGTAAAGACATCTTGAACCATATCATATGTGTTGAACAAAACTAGCAAATGAAAATTTGTCACAAACCTATGAATGTATTATAGGGCCCATTCTTGCTCCCTCCTTAGGCCCAAATTGCTAACCAAAAGAATAAAAATTTGAAAGCAAATATACTACTACTACAATACAAACTATCACTACATTTCACCACTTCTCGATTAATCAATTTTAGTCAAGGATTAGTAAATTTTTATTAACTCTAATCCTTTTATTTAAGCCCTAATTAAGGCTGATTGCGAGCGCCCGCAATTAGTTTAATGAAAGACAATCAATTTAAAATAACTAAAGATAAATTAATCTTATTTTTTTCTCCGAATTCAATACGCAAAATTATATCCCATGATGTTAAGATCAATATAAATCAAAAAGGTCAAAACTTTAAAGTTCCAAAGATTAATCTAGATAAGTGATTAATTGTGTATACAAATCAAATAAAGTATATATAATTTCTTAGAGTCGGTATTCGTTAATTTTGCAATAAGGGATATATGAATTTTCAAAAAAATTACAGTGAAAAAATGGCAAACAGAAAAATAGAAAATGGGCAAAAAATTTAGATCTGAAGGAGCCAAAATTGATTATTTTGCATTCCAACGTCGACTCACGAAGATAATGGGATTGTTCATCGATATATACGACCGATGTTGATATAAAAATTAGGACTATATTTTTTATCGTAAATTTAATTTTATACTAGTATACATATTAATAACGATAACATAGTAGCATGTTAATTAATTTCTTCATTGTGGTTGGACTTTGGGATTATATTATACTACATGCTACATACAACTTTTTCCAGTTGCAATAGTCTATCAAACCTCTTATTATATACTACTACTAAAAGGGCGCCAAGTTGCTATATTATAGCAGTAAATTAGATTTATCCACGTGTGTTGCACTGTGCATGATAAATTGTACTCCCTTTGTCTTATTCTAGTTATCCTACTTTTTATTTCGGGTGTTTCATTTCAGTTGTCCTACTTCTTTTTTTAGAAATAATTAGTTTGTTAATTACACTCACCTTACACCTTTCCATCTACTTTTCTCCTCATTTTCTGTGTCATTCACTATTCTCCTTCTCTCTCTACTCACTTTATTCCACTTTATTTCATTATTCACTCTCTCTCTACCTACTTAATTTCACTTTAATAACTCTACTAAACACACTTTCTAACCTTAATTATTTTCTCCTTAATTCTCGTGCCCAGAAAAGCTAGAACAACTGGAGTAGGACGGAGGGGATACTTTACTTTTATAGTGTATAGGGAGAGGATCATATAAGAACTTATAGTTATATGAGTCCGTAGGAACCATGCATTTTTATCGCATCGGTTAATGCATAAATTACATTATTTCAACGCACAAATATATATTAATAAAAAAAATTGAAAAGTTGATATATTTTATGCATTGTCTAATTTAGTTAGTGCATTAAATTATTTCATGTTGTGCATTAAAAATGTGTTAAATATTTGTGCATTGAGTTAGTGTAATGTGCTATTTGTCATGTTTGTGCATTTAAGTATCGTATTTTGTGCATTTCCAAAGTGGTATTAATTTATGGTTCTTATGAACTCATATAAAGATGAGTTCCTACCATATACATACCTACCGTATATATATAAATATTTGTATCCAAATTTGGGCTCCAAGTATAATTTCTTCATTAATATTATTGAGATAATTGTATTATATTATTATTTACATTGGATATAGTCATTTTTATACCAACACAGATTCAATGGATAATATTTTATGTATGTAATATATATAATTGAATTCCTTCAATTTGTATGTAATTCAAAATACAAAAATGATTCTCTAAAAAAAAATTGTCAAAAGATTTTAGTGCTTGTTAAAATACGCATTACCTTGCAAGTATCTAATTAGTTACTCTCTCTGTCCACGAAACAAAGTTCCATTTAAGTATTTGCACACAAATTAAGAAAGTTGATAAAGTTGTTGTGAGTGGAGTTAAAGTCCCACTTATTGAGTGTGAAAGAAGTGGATTGGAAGTTAAAATTATTGTGAGTGGAATACGGGTCTCACTTGTTATGAGTGGAAAAGATAAAATAGAATTAAAGTTGTTATTAGTGGAATAAGGGTCCAACATATTATGAGTGAAAGAAATTAAATGGGAGTGTAAGTTGTTGTAGGTCCCACTTAATTTGAGTGGAAAAAGGTATTAGATAAGTAGGACTTTGCTTTGTGGACAAATTTTTATGAGCAATTAGGACTTTGTTTCGTGGACGGGGGAGCAATTAACTTTGCTTACACTGGTACTCAAGAATTATTAGTTTAAAATATTTAAATTAAAAAATTATTTAATCAAAAATTTAGATTTCATATTTAACGTGCACATTAAAGTTAATTTTTATCAAGTAAATAGACATGTATTGGAACTCGTCAAAACAGAGGTTTGATAAAGTTAAGGTTTAGTATGCAGAACTAGTATTTTTTTTATTATTGAAATTACTGTTGTAAGTAGGGATGGCAACGGGTCGGGTTTTCGTGGGTACCCGCATTTTTCAAACACTGATGGGACGGGTTTGGGAAATATTAAATGGTTTTGGAACGGGTTTGGGTCGAAACAAGCAAACCCGTTACGGGTTTGGATCGGGTTTGGGCAATTACCTCCGGGTACCCGCTACCCAAACTCATTTATATATATAAGATAAAAGATATTATTATATGTATAATTTATTATATAATTATAAATATTAGTATAAATATTAGTAGATTTAGGATTATATCTGATTTTCTTAACCCGTCAAGTCTTTAATGTTTCTCCACTACTTTTATAGATCTACTTCCGAAATATGACGACACAACGGCAACATCAATAATTCATACTTCTAATTATGTTTTAAGATTTTGTAAGTTCGTGTACTTTACTTTGAGTTTAATTTTAGTGAAATTTTATGCTGATGTTTATGTTTTAATCATATTTATAATATTTTGGTATTTGATGTTTACTTTTTAGTATTCGGATTTTTAGCGGGTAATAAACGGGTATTGCCCAACGGGTTCGGATCGGATATGGGTTTTAAAATTAATTTTTAATCGGGTTTGGGACGGGTTTGGGTGTTGGAAATTTTCATGAGTTTGAGTTTGGGAAATGCTTAATGGGTGGATACCCGACCCATTGCCATCTTTAGTTGTAAGTAATAGAATGATTACTCTTAAATTGAATATATATATATTCTATTGCTTTTGTTTGAAATTTGAAAAAGTATAAAGTTATCAACAAGTAAAGCTTATCATTAATTGAGAGTAGCAGCAAGTCAGCAACCCAACAATAGTTATTGTGTTCACAATTTATAGGAGAGCACGTAAATAAATTATCTAAAATATAGACTAAATATTTATGCATTTTAGGCGGGAAATAATAGTTTGAGCGGGAATTTTCATGCAGATTAATTTGTTTTATAGTATAAATTTAAATATAAGATATATTGTATACCAATTAAATTATAGTGTAAAACATATAGATCGTAACTATATATTTCCACCACAATTTTATGCACATTAATTAATTGTACCCTTTTATTGATTAATTAATGCTAATTAAATATAACATGACTGTATAGGAAGTTTTCATGTCACATTTTTTTTTGGGGGGAATTTCATGTCACATATTTTATCTGATGTTTGTATAAATCTTTCAGAAGTTTAACTTTTAGTAATACAATGGAAAGTATAATCTTAGACTAAGAATCTGCTAACGAGATGACTTAATTAGTGAAATGATGATCTCGTAATTAGAGGTATTATTTAACATATTCAATTAAAAAAATGTACGCTTAACATAGTATGCAACCGTTTTACACGAGTATGCCCCGTAACATATTTAATTTAACAATGTACGCATTTTTTTTTTCGAGGGCTTATATATACATTAAATAAAAATGAAATTGATAAATGGTAGTCTCAGCCCATTAGTCCATTACAGTCATACATGGAGTTGGACCACTGGGTTTTCACTTTTCAGAGGTATTGTCATCCTAAAAAAGTCAAAAATTGAGGCCGACAATAATGTGAAAAATTAATTATATGAAAGTAAAAGCTAGATGCTTTATTTCTTAGTAATTCGGGTGCAATTTGATGGGAGAACGTAATATCTTGAGGTCAAACCGTTACGATACTTTTTTTTTTTTTCGGGATAATTGTCCGTAAATCCTCAACCTTTCCTCAAATTCGGAAATTGTATATGACTTTTTCATTTTCGCACAGAAAACCATCACCTGCCTTTTTTTTTTTTTTTTTTTTTTTTTTTTTTCTGATTTTGCACTTCCGGTCGATTTCCCCCAATTAATTTCTGACGTGGACGTCGGAATCGCCACCGTGGAAGCCGAAATTTACAATACGACATCGTTTTGTGTAAAAAAAATATAAACAAAAATAAGAAATTACACATCATACTGCCAACTAATTTTTTAAGAAAAGAAAATAAAAATTAAAAATATGCTATCCCCCTCCCACCCCTTCTCTACCGTCTGTCTCCCTCTCCCACCCATATTCACATCGCCTCCGCCGTCACACTCATTTCTGCCATTGGCACCTCCACCCCCGCCTCCGACCGCCACCGTGCCGCCGTAATACCCCACTTTTTCCTTCTCTCCTTATGCGTCGCCATCTTCTCCCATCTCGTCCATCTCCTTTCAACATCTCCTTATGAGCCGTCACCGTCGCAGCAGCACGACTCGGCATCCTCCGCCGCCGACTGCCTCAGCCGCTCGATCGTCCCGCTCATCGTCGCCGCCGCGCTCTCCTGCTCTTGCATCACTATTCTCAATCTCTCTCTCTGTTTCGAAAAGAAAAATTATTGATTCTCTCTCTCTCTCTGGATTTGCTTGTTGGTGGTTGAAGGAGAGGTTGGAATTTGGGGATTTGCTGCCGGCCTAACAGTCAATTTGTGTAGGGTTTGCAGATGGGTGGTGGTGGTGGTCGGAGAATATGGTGTGGCGGTCAGAGATGAGGTTTGAAAGAGAGATATACGAGAGAGAGAGTTGGGCAAGAGAGATATACGAGAGAGAGAGAGGTGGGCAAGAGAGTAAAACGTCCTTCACCTTCGACGTCCTTCACCTTCACCTTCGACGGCTCCGCCGCTGTGCGGGTGCGGATGTCGAATCGAGAAATCAGCCTCGAATTGGAGCTCCCTGAATCGAGATTGGAGACGCTCCGCCACGACGCATCACGTTGTAGAGCTGAGCTTTGCTCGCCTGGAATGTAGGGTTGGCACCACCATTGGCGGCGGCGGCGGCGGCAACCGGTGGCGACGGCGGCGGAAGGAGAACAGGAGAGAGAGAGAGAGAGGGAGAGAGAGGAGAAAAAGCTTTTTTTTAATGAGTTGGCACACATGATGTGTTTATTTTTTATTTTTTTTAAAGTTAAAATTATCAAAACGACGTCGTTTTGTCTACTCCGGTCTCCAACGTGTCATTTCCAGCCTCCAACGTGGCGTTCTGAGAAGCCACGTCAGAAAAAAATTGGGGGAAGTCGACCGGAAGTGCAAAATCAGAAAAAAAAAAAAAAGGCAGGTGATGGTTTTCTGTGCGAAAATGAAAAAGTCATATACAATTTCCAAATTTGAGGAAAGGTTGAGGATTTATAGACAATTATCCCTTTTTTTCTTTCTTTTTTGTACTTTTTATTGAATTTGAGTACTATAGTTGAAGCAATAATTTTTGGAGGGGGAAATTAAAATAAAACAAGAATAATAGAAAGTGAAAAATATAACAAAATAGAGAAGAAATAGATTATTGAATTCAAGATGAGTCTTCCTTTTTTTAATTTTGAGGGTTCAAATGTAGTTTTTGGCTTTTTACTTCAATTATTTATGGACAATGGTAATTAACAAAGCGTAAAAATTTAAGGTGGTGGGAAGTCGTCCTTTTTGCTCTCCAGACGCACGTTAGTTGATAGTGTTAACGTGCACCGCCGGCGATGAAACGGGGCAGAGGCCGTCCAAGAGGGAATAACAATGGCGGCAACAAGATCAAACCACAGAAAGGGCAACAGACTATGGGAAAAATAACTCCAAGCTCTGGAACAGTCGAAATTAAAAAATCTCTCAATGGAACAGTGAATTCAGTAGATCTGAGTTTTCGGGGATACCAATCCAGCCTCTAGCTCATAATCCGAAGCTCATAAACAACAAGAAATCGAGCAACTCGTAGCAAATCTAGAGCTTCAGAAGGAAGATGAAGGCAGTGAAGAAGGTAGCTCCACAGATTCGAAAGAAAAGAGCACCACATCTGAATCTCTGCCTAGATCTTCACACAAAGGTATGAAACTTGATTACATCGTCCCTATTTTGAAAGATGGAGTTCCAGTGGCATGTTTAACGAAAGAGGATACAACGATTGAAGCCGCTAAATGGGAAAATGTTGTGATACTTTATGTTGTTGGTGAATCTCCATCTATTAAGTATCTGAGTGTCTATTTGGAGAAACAATGTTTAGTTCTAGAGCCTGAGATATTTTACCACCAGGAAGGGTATTTTGTTGTGCGCTACAAGATTAAAGAAGATAGAAATGCAATTCTGTATGAAGGACCTCATACCATTGGCAATCGACCTGTGATTGTCAAGGCATGGGAGCTTGAGTTTAATTTTGAAAAACAAGTTCTCAAGGTGGTGCCATTATTGATCCAACTTCCTAATTTTCCATTGAACTGCTGGGGTGCTAAATCTCTGAGTCGGATTGGAAGCATATTAGGAAAGCCTTTGTGCGCGGATGAATGCACCACAAATCAAAATTGCATCTCTTATGCAAGAATGTTGTAGCTATTGATGTTACTCAACCCATTCAGTACAAGGTCTTGATAGAGGATGATAAAGGAATGAGAATAGAGCAACAAATCTTATACGATTGGATTCCACCTTTCTGCAAGATGTGCCAAACTGCAGGGCACAATTGTGAAGCCAGAATTAAAAATAAACCACCTCCAGTCACTCAAAAGCAATGTATTCCAAAAGCAATTAATAATCCTGTCCAGAGCAAAGGCAAAGAGATTTCTGAGGAATGTCAGGCTCCAAAAAAGACCTATCAGTAGATTTTAGTTGGAGCTTGTCCTATTCCATTGACAGAGACCAATCAGTTTCACATACAAGATCAACAAGGCTAGGAGGAGTTAATTCATCACATACCAGATAAGGGCGGTGACCTAATCCCCTCTGTGAAACAGTGAGATTGATGATATGGAATGTGAGGGGTTGTAATAAACCCCTCAGGCATAAAGAGCTTCGACTGTTTGTGCAAAGAAGTAAGTTAGACGTGTTTGCAATTCTTAAGACAAGGGTGAAAGAGGGTAAGTTTGACCAGATTTTAAGGAGTTTAAATAAGTAGTGGAATTTTATAAATAACTATAACCAAGCTTACAATGCGAGGATATGGATATGGTGGAATCCAAATATTGCCCATATAAATCAAATAGCTAGTTCAGCTCAAGGCATCTACTGTGAAGTATTGAATAAGAGTAATGGGAAATCCTTTCATTTAGTGGAAGTCTATGTATATAATACCATGGAACAAAGGAAGGTGTTGTGGGAGTTCATGACAAATATAGCTAGAAATACTAATGAGCCTTTAGTATTTGGAGGAGACTTCAATACCATCCTCAGTCCTGATGAACGATTTCAAGGAGCTACTGTTACAGAAGCTGATATCAAAGATTTTGAGGATTGCTTGCGACAAAATGATCTACGCCAGATCAGGATGGTTGGAGGGGAATTTACATGGAGTAATAATCAAGATGGGAAGGCCAGAATTTTGTCTCTACTAGACAGATGTGTTGCTAACCAGATTTGGTTTTCTCATTACAGTGATGTGGTAGTTCAAATATTGGAGAGACATATTTTAGATCATTGCCCCTTGCTACTGGAATTAGAGCCTACTCAGGTACAAAGAAACATCCCTTTTAGATTCCTGAATGTGATTAGTGAGCATGAGGACTTTCAACAATGTGTTATTCAAGTGTGGAGTCATCACTGTCATTCCAATAAGCTTTTGGATATTTGGAATAAACTGAAAAATTTAAAAACACCTCTCAAGAAGATTAACACCTGCCATTACAAGAACATGAATGAGAGGTTAATCAGCATGAGACTCAAGTTAAAAGAAGTGCAAAGTCAGATGAATACAGATATGCTTAATACTGCTCTCATTAATGAGGAAAGAACTATCTTAGCTGATATTGAGAAATGGAGTTCTGTTGAAGAAAGTATTTGGAGGCAAAAATCAAGAATTGATTGGATAAAACAAGGGGATGGAAATACCAGTTGTTGGGAAATTTAGTAAAGTTTTGATTGATTCCAAAACCAACTGACCCCAATCGAGTAGATGTTGCCATATCCTTATGTTAGTATTTAGGCTCGTTGTTTGAGAAATGTTCAGATTTTATCTTTACAGGACTCCAGTTGAAGACGGCATCATGGCTATACTCGGATAGAACTTCAGATGGAAACTCGGATGGAACTTCATATGTAAGAAATACAATTGAGCGTTCAAGCCAACTGTTCGGATGTGGAACATCAGATGTAAGAAAGATAACTGAGCGTTCAAGCCAACCGTTCGGATATAGAACATCGGATGGAAGAAAACATCTGAGTAATCAACTGTGACAATCCACTTGATCAGATGGAACATCAGTTGCAGGAATCAATCTGATAAATCGACAACATGAAGTTCAAGGCAGCTGAGGGTTCAACTGTTCCTCTTCAGACAGAATGTCAGATGAAGGTAGCGATCAGATGGAACATCAACTGAAGACCACTCGGATGGAGATCGAACGTCTCAACCGACTAACCAATGTTGAAAGACAAAGGTTGAAATTTGAATTTCAAATAGGAAGTCACGTGAAGGTTTGACGTTCTGTCATTACCTCATTTGGCCCAACACAAGGTTGTCTCGGAAGGAAAGCAGAAGTTCACAGTTGCCAAATCGGGAAAATCTGCAGAGATGAGAGACAAGCCATCGCTTTCACAGAACAGAGATCAACGGCTCTTCTAACGACTAGTTGATCCTCACCGCCTATAAATAGAGGCATTCATTCATTCATCAAGACAAGAGACAGAAGAGCGAAAGAACGACGATATACTGCGCACAAGCTAAACTGCAATTATTCTCTTTCTAAGAACATCACCAGCTGAGAGTTCATAGAGAGTTAGAATCTGTCTTGGTGTTTTCGATCTTAGTTTGAGTCTTCCTTTGTTCAAGCTTAGATCCTAGCTCACTTCTTTGTTAAAGCTAGTAGTTGGAAAACCCATCCTTATACACATCCCCTAAAAAGGTTGTTAGGATCCTGCTCTTCCTGAAATTGAGTAGAAAGGTTGATAAGTACCCGCAAACTTATCTGTACGGTTGCAAAGCCCGCGTAAGCTTTGTGGTAGTTGTCCTAAAGAATTTGGACTGAGTTGTGTGGACTCACAACTCTCCGTGGACGTAGGAGTTCTCTCCGAACCACGTAATTCTTTTGTGCTTTTGTGTTTTCTGTTCAGTTACTGTCCAACTAACCAACACTCAAAACTGCATCTTTACATTTCAACTGATTTGGTTGTTGACCGACCTTGCATCTGAGCGTGAGTTGTTTTATACGAGTTGTTTTTGTATCCACCACATTCCGCACAGCACCACTCTTCCAGCTGAGTTTTCTTACTCAGTTGTGATTCCAGCTGAGTCTTCTTACTCAGTTGTGGTATTTTTTTGGGGTTGTTTTTAAAATTCCTATCTGGTGTATTCCCCCCTCCCATACACCAGAACTCGTATCGGGACCATCACCAGTTTCTTTCATGCCTATGCAAAATCCAGACAAAATGGGAAAGTCATTCCCCTCTTAATTAGAGATGATGGGACTAGATGTAGTTCACATCAACAGATTAAAGAGGAGGTGCGAATGTTTTATCTGAATTTAATGGGAAGTTGTGCACCAAGCCTTCCAACGATAAATAGAAGAGACTATTAGCACATGCCACACACTCAATTCATTGCAAAGACAACAGCTAAGTGCAGACTTTAATGTTGAGGAGATCAAACAAGCTGCATTTGCCATCGATTCTTTCAAATCTCTAGGAGTTGATGGATATAATGCTTATTTTTTCAAAAAGACCTGACATATTATTGGAGAAGAAGTGTGCCAAGCTGTTCAAGATTTCCAGAAAATAGGATTTCTTCCTCCTACTATCAATTATACCTTGGTATCCCTGTTGCCTATAAAGCCAAATGTCAGTTCAATAAGGGAATTTCGACCTATTGCTTGTTGTTCAGTATTGTATAAAGTAATTTCCAAAGTTTTGGCAAACAGAATTCAGCCAGTTCTACCATCCATAATTGGAGAAACTCAGTTGGCTTTTGTGAAGGGCAGGTCAATCTTTGATAACATCATCTTAAGCCATGAGTTGATAAAAGGGTACAATAGAAAGGGAATCTCACCAAGATGTATGGTGAAAATCGATATTCAAAAAGCATATGATTCGGTGGAATGGCCATTCTTGAAATATCTCATACTTGAGCTTGGTTTTCCAGCTAATTTTGTGGATTTGATCCTTGTTTGCTTGTCTACAGTGTCTTATGTGGTTAATGTGAATGGAGATACTACTGACCCTATTACAGCAAAAAGAGGATTGAGACAAGGAGACCCCACTTCTCCTTATCTCTTTGTTATCTGTATGGAATATCTGAGCAGCAGAGGCCTTCTGGAATTGCATAAACAAAACAGTTTTAAATTCCACCCTCGATGTAAAAAATTTGGTATCATTCAGCTATGCTTTGCTGATAATTTACTTTTGTTCTGTAGAGGTGATCTCCAATCTATGAGATAGCTGATGCAAGTGTTCTATCACTTCTCTGAAACATCAGGACTTAAAGCAAACCAAACGAAGAGTTATGTTTATTTTGGAGGGGTACCTCACCATATCCAGATGGACATCCTACAAGAGTTCAACATGACTAAAGGGGAACTTCCTTTCAGGTGTCTAGGTGTTCCTCTGTCTACTAGGAAGCTTTTAGTTATTCAGTGCCAACCATTAATCAAACAAATCCTGGATAGAGTAGATCATTGGGCTTCTAAATTGCTATCTTATGCTGGAAGAATCCAGCTTATTAAAGCTGTGATATTTGGAGTTCAGGCCTTTTGGTGCCAAGTCTTTTTGATTCCACAGAAAGTGATAAAAATAATTGAAATAGCTTGTAGAGTTTTCTTGTGGACTGGAAAGTCAGGTATATCAAAGAGGGCACTCGTTGCATGGGAGCAATTACAACTTCCAAAACAAGCAGGGGGATGGAATATCATGAATCTGAGAATATGGAACCAAGCAGCTATATGTAAACTCTTTTGGAATGTGTCTCAAAGAAAAGAAATGGTGTGGATGAGATGGTTCCACTGGTACTATATCAAAAATCAAGACATCAGCCATGGCCATACCCCAGCAGGCTTCATGGGTAGTTAGAAAAATTTTAGCAGCAAGAGATTATGTGGCTTCAAAGAAAGATGACATGGAACTGATCAACAGGTCTTCTTTCTCAATTAAAAGGATGTATTTGTGCTTGAGGGGACCTATTCAGAAGGTTGGATGGGCAAAACTGCTTTGTTGTAATCCTGCCCCTCCAAAATGCATATTCATTGTGGTTGGCAATGTTAGGAAGATTAGCCACTTGTGATAATCTGATCAAGACTGGGATGGTTGTGGATCCATTATGTTGTTTTTGTGGAAAGGAAAATGAGGATATTCCCCATTTGCTCTTAAAATGTGAATATTCCTCAAAAGTTTGGATGGAGATCAAGAAGTGGAGCCACATTCGAAGAACTACAAGTCCTTGGAAAGAGGAAAAGCAATTCCTCACACAGCATTGCAGGTCGAAAATAACCTCTCAACAATTTTATAGATTGGCTCTTACTGTGGTGATCTATCATGTGTGGAGGGAAAAGAATGCTAGGAAGTTTCAGGGGAGTGAAAGCAATGAGAATCAGTTAGTGATGAAATGTCAAATGAGTATTGCAGTGAGAAGCAGAATGAGGGCAAAGTTAGATCATTATTTTATTGCTCTTTGTTGTTAGTTAGTTTGCATGTCTGTGAAGTTGTGATGTAAAGTATGTTTTCTAGCCTCAGCTTGGTAATAAAAAAATTTATGTACCACACAAAAAAAAAAAATAAGGTGGTGATTGGTACGATGGAATGAAGAATATTATGAAACGATCATTCTTACCTTTATTTTATTTCTTTGCTTAGTATGTTTTATTATTGAGAATCATCATTTCATCCGAAAGCACCATTCCTTTCTGGATGGGATTAGTCATTTTGACTTCCTTAACCTATTGTATTAGTCATTCCTAATACTTCCATTTTTGTATTTTGACTATTTTGTCCTCATATATTTTACGATTTTGTCAATTTTACTCAAATAAAACCAAGAGAATTATTTCCATCAATTCTAACTTTTATACACACTACACACACACACACATAGATACACTACACACGTATACACACACAAACATATACACACACGTATACATACACTGCACACACTTATATACACACGTATACACACACTCATATACTCACACATCTACACTCACTGCACACACTTATATACACACAGTCCATCAAAGAATGTCAATTCCAATTCTACTTATTCCTTTGCATACCAAACATAGTAAATGTACCAAATTTACACCCAGAGTTGCAAATAATGTTGTGACCGAAGTCTAAACAACTTTGAACTGGAGGCAGTGAAAATAAAACGAACACAATGGATAAAATTTTCACGAGATTATAAATTAATAATCTCCTGAAGTGACTCAGGTCAAAATATTCACTAATACGTGAACAACGAAAACACTTCGAGTAAATAAGTTCATGAAAACTAAAGACAATTTATCACTCCCTTCACAGAAGGTTATAACTAAAGTTGCATCAACTATTGCTCGAATAAAACTATACGAAAATCACACTAAAACTCTGCAAATCTTTTTTTTTCAGCACACATAGTCTACATCTTAGAGTGCGTCTCTCAAGTAAATTTGATCTCCTTTTATAGTGATCTCCCAACTTGGGCTGCACTCCAATCTGCTCGCACTAACTATATGAATTCAGCCCATGATCTCCACTCCTCTTTTCTACTTTCTTGCAACAAATAACTGCTCCCTCTCTCCACTTGCAGCTCCTATGTTTACTCCAACAATTGCCACTCTACTTGTAGTCATCTTGACTTATTCAATCTAAAAGTTTCTACGTTCATTTTTTCTTATTTCTCTCACCTGCACAAAGATTTGAAGAAAAACAAAACAAATATGCAAAATAATTTCCTATGGAAATGGAGCCACAAAAAACATCAACACATAAGAATCAACTTACTCATTCCATTCCATTCCTGACCTAATTCTATTTCTAACCTCATTCCATCGTACCAATCACCTCATAAGAATTATAACTAAAATCTTGAACTCCAAGACTAAAGTATTTTAAGATAAAGAGACGTAAGCAAATTTTTGCATAAACTATATCACCCCTTAGATATTACATTACATCTATTTTAAAACACAACCAAAATATATCCATTTCTTATCTCATCGTAATTAGAACCAACAAATTGATCTATGATTTTTCCCTTTTCCTAATTTGTGCTTATGTTTCACAGTCAAGGTCAACCAAAATTACAAGAGTTGCCAAATAACTTTACTACTTTGATGACTCCAATTAAGAAAAAGTAAGATAGATGAAAATATGGTAACCCAAAGGTGTAAAAATGGAACTAATGTTGAGGAGAAGCATCTTACTCGATCAACTCTTCATTCCTTAAAAAAAAAAAAAAAAAATCAACTCACTCACACCATAAAGCACGACCACGACCGATTTTCTTCTTCCAAAAAGAAAAGGATAAAACAAAAAAAAATTCCGCATGACCTTCATGGTTAAGGCAAATGGCCAAAGAGGATGAAGTCAATACTAGTATTATTTTTATTTTCTACTTTTAGATAGGACAAATATAGTGTTGAAATTATGTCAATTTATGTAATTTAAACACGTACGTAGAATATATGGAATGGAATTTTCAAATATAGGATTATTTGTACTGGTTGTTGAACTTGATATTGACTAGCGATACAATCTCAAATAATTATTTAAAGTATAATATTTACAACGGCTGTGAATTACCCAATTTTGATTATTGATGCTACTTTATTTATTGTTCTTGATAGTTAAAAAAGTTACCACATGTTAAGACACGTATAGTAGTGAGTGCATTAGATATTTTTATTTTGAATAAATTACCTACGGAAAACTATCATAATGGTTGAAACTCTCCTTATTTAAAAACTAACAATATAAGTAAGTAGGTGTAGGAATCGACTTTTTTGAAGGCCGGTTCGTGCACCCACGATCCATTCCGAATGTCTAATAAGTACATACAAAATCCTTTCCTTAAGCATGCTCCTATCGAGAAGTAATCAAGGAATACCTGCAAAATAAGAAGTAATCAACTTCAGAGTTGATCTTTCGATTGTTTCCCACGACAAGACTCGTCGTTGGGTGGCAACGGCTTCGAGTCCTCTCCTCCTATGGCTGACCGCCGCTCCCTTTCTCCCACTCACAGATTTCTGTTTCTTTTTGTTTTCACATAAGTAACAAGTGAGTAGAAAAATAGTGGACTCCATATTATTTATATTAGGTAATTAAATACTTAAATAATAAGCCCACTTATTAAGTCCATCAAACAAAGCTCAAAGGCTTAAATGGATTAGAAATAGGCGGTTGACCCATAGAGAGCTAGGCCTTGATTGGGCCAAACAGGGATCTACTAGCTTGAATGAAGTATTGGCCTCCCAGTGCTCGATTTACACATTCAGCCCGAGAATATAAATCGAGACACAAGTATTAATTTATTCCACTAGAAAATTAATACTGAATTACCACTAAATTCGTTAGGTGAGTCGGGGCTAGCATTTGACTTAATTAATCTCCGCGTTTAAGATATTCAATATCCATTAATTAATTAATTAATTCTCTGACGGTTGGTCAACCATTTAATTATAAACGACATGTCGAGTTCTACCACTTAAACTTATTATCGAATCGGAACTAATTCCACCTGCAAGGTTTAATACCATAAACTTATTAAGTTCCTCGAGAGAATATTATCAGCTTGTTATTAGTAGGACACAGCTCATTATTGCAATTCAATTGCATGCCAAATAACAATCGCTATCACCCAAGATATCGAGTATATTGAGTTTCAGAGCTCTCGCCCATGATAAATCAAAGTAATAGACAATTAATTATTCACACCGATTAATTCAATTAAGGTTAAGATCACTTAAGTCTTCGAGATCTTGATTCTTAATTAGTCATAATATAAGAATACATCTCATTGTGATCCGTTCAATACATAAATGTACTAGCATAAATAAATAACCAAGACAAACTATTTTTCATTTATGCTGCAGTCTAAACCGACAACTCGTCCGAAGTTGTCTCAACTGTGAACACGACTTCTATCTCAACTTTACCAATTATAAGATCTTCTGTGATAAACCACACACCAAATAATCTATGTTTGAGATGATTGGACTATAATATGATCATTCAATAACAATACTTCAAATAGGAGAATAACAGTGAATACAAGATATCAATGTATACAAGCATAAACGGCTTGCTTTCAGTATACAACCTTTCAATAGGTTCCATCACTTTTGAAGAAGTTTGAATGGTTAAAATTTTCCTTATTTAGAAGATGATAATATAAATGAGATACCTAAATAAAAAAATGATGACAATATAATTAGGTCGGAGGGATTCAATATATCTCAAATAAAAAAAGAGATATTATTACTGCCAACACCTAAGAAAACCAAACATGAGTCGTGACAAATAATGTAAGAGTCCAACTCCAAATTAGACCCAAGTCGTCCTATAAGGTTAATAATAAAGTTGGTCAAAAGAATTCCCAAATTGGTTGATAAAGAGTCATCTTCTTCTCTATCATAGGACAAAAGTCGAAGCCATAAGGGGAATCCCATGTGATAACACTCCTTGTAAGTTTGATCTTTCGCATTCAAACTCTGAATGCATAAAAGAACTCATATGAAAATAAAAATAATTTACAGATAAAGATAATTCTTAACTTATTAATGTGGGTTAATTCCTTTGACTGCATAAAATTACAAGGTCTTCCATTAGGTATTTAAATGCTAACTTTTTATTTTTTCTTTTCATAATCATCATGTTAATTTAACAATACCAAAACGAACATATGAAATTAATTGTTAGGGCATCACATATTAATTTACTACTGGGAATTGAATTAGAACGATCCCATGGTTTCCGAACATAATTTATTTCATTTTTATTTATTATTCCATGTATAATAAGATAAAATATACGTTCCACGTGCAAATAAAAACTACTCCTTCCATCCACGATAAGGCGGTCCGGAGAGAGTGACACAAGTTTTAAGAAATGAAGGGTGGATGAGAGTGGGGAAGGAAACAATATTGTGAGTGGAGAATAAGACTCACATTTATTTGTTATGTGTGGTAGAAAATCAACCAACTCAAGGTTATTTGGTAAATAAAGACAATTTAAAGGATAAAAGAGTAAATGATCATGTTCATTTTTGGTTGAACCACACTTATCGTACGACTTAAAAAGGTAATCAGACCACGCTTATCATGGACAAACACAATAATTCAAAATAAAGTATAAACAAATAAATATGCACTTCCTCCGTCCACGATATCGTTATCACATTATGGATGTCACGAGTTTTAAGAAAGTGGTGGGTAGTGCATAGTAACGGTTATTGTTGTAAGTGAAGTAAGAGTCTCACTATAAATTTGAGTGGAGTAATGAAAAATATATACTTAATATAATGTACTCCCCCCGTTCGCGAAAATAAGTCCAATTGTGTGCTGGGCACGGATATTAAAAAAACTGATAAAGTTGTTGTGAGTGGAGTTAAGGTCCCACTTATTGAGAGTGGAAGAAGTGGATTGGAAGTTAAAATTATTGTGAGTGGAATATGAATCCCACTTGTTGTGAGTGAAAAAGATAAAATAGCGTTAAAATTGTTATGAGTGGAATAAGAGTACCACATATTGTGAGTGGAAAAAGTTAAATGAGAGTGAAAGTTGTTGTAGGTCCATTTGATGTGAGTGGAAAAAAGGTAAGTAGGACTTGTTTTCGTGAACAAAAAAAGAGAGGGCAAATAGAACTTATTTTCGTGACGGAGGGAGTATTATATGGACACTGCTACTATAAATAAATATGATAATCATATCATAGACGAACTTAAATGGTAAAAATGATAATAATATCGCGAAAAAATGAAGTATACGTTAAAAAAGTTCACTACTACTGCCTCTGTCTACGATACGATTACTACGATACAATTACTACTTTTATCATTTAAGTTCGTCTACAAAATAACCGTAGCTTTCATTTATAGTACGGGTAAAACTCACATAATACATGCCAACCATAGTAGACGATGTAGGGAATAGATGGATAATTTTCACACTTTGGCAGAACGGCTAATTACTATCCTTTTGACTTTTTCTAACCCTATGAGAAAGCTAGTCAATGGCCCCTCGCTAACTGCCCAATATGATGACGTGGAGAAATCTCAACGGTTGGCCCTCTTTGACCGGAAACAGATCAGAATCGACACAACAGTGAAAAAAAACATACTACAACTAGAAAAAACATTGTTAATAAAATAATAAAAAGTTTGACTCTCTCTCTCTCCTGCCTATTTCATTTCATCACCACAGTGCCCCTCTTTCAACTTATATGTACTTCTCTCTCTCCTCTAACCCACCTCTCTGAGAATTCCGTCAACTGTAATCTCCTTGTTTTTCTCTTTCATGCTGTTTCTCTCTCTAGAAAGATGGCAGTTGAACTGATGCCACGCTACAACTTCACGGCCAAAATGGAAGAAAATGCCGCCCAAGAAGCCGCCGCCGCCGGCCTCCAAAGCGTCGAGAAGCTAATCAGATTACTCTCCCACTCCCACCAACAAAATTTAAAAGAACCCTCATCCTTCACCGGCGCCGCCGCCGACTACCAGGCCGTCGCCGATGTCGCCGTCAATAAATTCAAAAAATTCATCTCTCTCCTCGACCGGAATCGGACAGGCCACGCCCGTTTCCGCCGCGGTCCGGTTTCTAATTCGAACCAGCTACCACAGCCGCCGAAGATCGAACCGGTTTCCGAACAGGTCGGACCGCCGTCACAACCGCCGAAAACCGAGGAAAAAGAATCGGGTTCGAAGATTTACTGCCCCACGCCGATTCAGCGGCTGCCACCGCTGCCGCACCACCACCAGCTGATCCGGAACGGTTCGCTCGAGCGGAAGGAGTCGTCGACGACGATCAATTTCTCGTCGCCGGCGAACTCCTTCATGTCGTCGCTGACCGCCGGCGACGCGGACAGCCTGCAGCCGTCGATGTCGTCGTCGGGGTTCCAGATCACGCATCTCTCGCAGGTCTCCTCCGCCGGCCGGCCGATGTCCTCGACCTCGTCGTTCAAGCGGAAGTGCAGCTCTACCGACGACGCCAACGCCAAATGCGGCGGCGCGTCGTCGGGCAGCCGCTGCCACTGTCCCAAGAAAAGGTAAGAAAAAGTAATTAACACAAAAAAGAAAAAAGTCAACTCAACTCCGTCAAATGGAAAATAAATTAATTAAGATGAAAATTAATCACCATCTAATTCGTGATTATGTGATTTAACAGGAAATCAAGATTGAAGAAAGTAGTGAGAGTGGCTGCAATAAGCATGAAGATGGCCGATATTCCACCGGATGATTACTCTTGGAGAAAATACGGTCAAAAGCCCATCAAGGGTTCACCTCATCCTAGGTAATTTTTCATTATATCAAGTTAAAGATTTTGAATCTAAATTTTCGTGACTCTCAAGTCTCATTTTCCTTTTTCGTCTATCCCATTAGCATAATTTTATTTTAAAAATTAAAAATAAATAATTGTGTTAAAAACAAGTGAAACATTGCTATCGAGACAAATGAAATATAATTTATGTTACATTGTGTTATACAGATCTAGAGTAAATTAATTTGAAGGGAGCATAAATAAATAAATAAAATTTGAATAATTGCAGGGGATATTACAAATGCAGTAGTTTAAGGGGGTGCCCGGCCCGAAAGCACGTGGAAAGGGCATTGGATGATCCGACAATGCTAATAGTAACATATGAAGGAGATCACAATCATGCACATTCCAATGCAGACGCTGCAAATGCTGCACTTGTTCTTGAATCATCTTGATCAACGGTTGTGATTAGTCCGTATCTCTCAACTCAATCAAGGCCGTCCAATGAAGAGAGAGAGGGGGAAGAAATTGTCGCACGGTCAACGATCGAGACATGAAATTGGGCCCCATTTTGTTTATTTATTACTGCCACTCTTTCTCTCTTTGGCTTTGTGCACCCGTTGAAAATGTTCTTGATTCTGCGTGGATGATGGAAATTGTGAGAAAGAAGAGAGCAAATTGTGGATGATTGAATGAATCATTGATATTTTTCTCCAATTGGTCAAAGTATGCACTCCTTGATTATATGACGATTTATTGTTTCTAGTTTTTCGTTTGGTGACGTGTCTCGCCGTGATAGATGTCTCTCTCTCCGACTCATACCATAAGAAATCGTACGTTGAAAATATGGATAAATTTATTCATTTTGGCATTAGTTATTGTATGGAATTTCGAACAATTAAAACATTTACATTTGTTCGTGAGTAAAAGAGTTGTACATTTGACGAATATTTGATCGAGCCAGCATAACTCGTGTTCACACTCAGGTTTAGTTTTTTTATTATGATTCCAAAACACATGTGATGGCGTAATGAAATTAGGGTTTGACTCGGATGATCGATCTTGATCTATCATGCGTACGACACAAGACTCCAATATACGAGTAAGATATACTAATGCATTATCAACAATCCACATCTAAAAAACAAAGACGTGTGAAACAATAGTACTACTATGCGAAAACATTCAAACTTATTGTTGAGAGTAACATTTTTTTTTTCTTTGAGGGAAGTTGAGAGTAACATTTCATTAAAACTCAATTGCAATTTGCATGTGTTGTTGGAGTTGGCCACTTATTTTTTTATCAATATATTTCGGGAGACTATTTATTTAAAATGGTAGATTGAGTAAATAATTTGTGGCGAGGAAAAAGAGTGTTGTATAGGGTAGTTGACATTATAGACCATTATTTTGGAAGAGATAAGTGATGGTGGGTGGAGCCTTGCAAGCTTATCAAACTTAGACTTTTTTGGACATAAATGGTTATTTGCTAGTTAAATACACTGTCTCGAAACAATTAATTAAAATATCATCTCAAATAACATTCTTTTATTAAAAAAATTTGAGAACACCACAAATTCACGTAACTTTGCGATACCACGTATTTTTTAAGTTTTTCAAGTAAATTTAATGATACTATGACGTGTATGGTGTGTGAAGTTGACTTAATGAGATTATTAAGCATGGATCATTATTTCAACTCGCCGTAATAGCAATATTTAATTGGTGATTTGTTGTTAGGCGACTTATTGCAAAATTGATTTTCATATAGTACCTTATTATTATTATTATTATTATTATTATTATTATTATTATTATTATTATTATTATTATTATTATTATTATTATATGCCGTGGGAACCCGCAACCGTTACTTTCGGTGCGCACTGGGTAAACCTTTGTCCCTTGTGCAGTAACCTGCAAACCACACATGACAGGTAAACTACATTTTCCAAATACAGGTGTGACGGACTCAACCTATAAAAGCACTTCATGAGGTTTGAACCTGTGACTGTTTAATCTCAGACGTCCATTTTTACTACTAGGTCATCTCTAAGGGACCTTATGCATTAATTATTAATTTCATAGCTCATCGTTGAAGACATCGTTGTATAGGAATTTTTATGAAATGTCAAACAAGAATATTAGAATAGGAACAAGGGCTTAGTAGCAAAAAGAAAAAACAAAAAGAGAGTACTATACCTCCTTTTTTTTTCTTTTTTTTTTTTGTAATAATCTCATTAGGTTTCCCATTTAGTCTCGGTGTTTGCAATTAAATGCTATTTTGCCAAATACTAAGTGACTTCAATAAAATTGGGCAATGCGTGCTCTGTACAACATAGGTTTGTTAGGTTAGGCGTTGAAAAATTATCAATAAATTGGTTATATGGTTTAGGGTTCACAAATGAATTAGTAGCTTAAATTTGATATAGTTTTATGTTTAAAATCACTTAATTGAGAAAATTTGAAGAAAGATTTGAATATATATTATACTAAAAGAAAAATCATAAACACATGTGTTGCACCCACACGCACGTACTGACGCACACACTCAAGAGTCAAACTACATTTTATATTTGAAATTTGATTCTTCAGTTTTATCTCTATACGAGCACCCACAACGGTGTGGGTGTCGCCCGGGCGACGGAGGAAGAGCCCGGGCGTGGCGAGGGCGCCGCCCGTTGGAGGTGGCGAGGGCGGGCGCGGCGAAGAAGGCCCTGGCGCCGTGAAGCCCGTGGGCGAGAGGAAGTTGATGGAGGGGAGGAGGGACACGCGTCACCTCCTCCCATTTTCTGCCTTTTTTTTTTTTTTTTAAATTCTGAATTGTAAAAATTTTTAAAAAATATGCAACGGTAATATGATGAGATGAAACTGTTATTTTTGTGTTTTTGCTATAAATATGTCATCTTTCTCCTCTCAAACATCCACACCTTCTCATTCTTCATTCTAATCACATTCTCTTATAATTTTATTTTTTTCTTAAAAAATGGGAGATGATGGATTCATTGAGTGGTTCTCCAAAAATTGTCCACAAAACCCTTGTCCCTCTTCCCAATCGCCCAATCCAATTCCTTCACGACAATTATTCACCGGTAATAGTCTGTCGTTTTCAACCCAGCAAGGTACTGGATATCCACAGTACTCCTCGCCTTATGGATTTGGGCAGTACTCGCAATCACTGGCCTTCAGCCACTTCAGTCACTCGCCGCCGCTGTCGGGTGCATTCCAGCAATTCTCGTCGCCGCCTGGTGGCTACCAATCTTTCGAGACACCTCCGTCTGCAAATCGCCAGTTTAGAGGAATCAACCTCAATGACGAGGACGACCATGTCCCTGATGAGGATGAAGAAGAGGGTGAGGAAAATGAGGAGGCCGAAGAGGAGTCGGAGCCGGAGCCGGAGCCACGTCGCAGAAAGGAAAAGGCTGCGGCAAAGGAAAAGGCACCGGCCAAGGGCAAGGGAAAAGGAAAGGTTGCGGAAATGAGCTACGGAGCTCGAAGCGGGAACTACACGCCGGATGAAATTGAGTGGATTGCCAAGTGCTATGTTGATATCGAGCTTGATGCGGTAAATGCAAACTATCAAAAGCTTGATAAATTTTGGGAGAGAATTACCAACAAATTCAACGAGTTCATAGCTCCTCAACCACCTCGTGGTGTAGAAGCCATTCAGTCGGCGTGGAAACGCGCCAAGACCGAAATTGTGAAATTCAACGAGCAATACATCAACTTCGAGAGAGAAAATGCTAGTGGACGGAGCGACCACGACCTCTACAAGCTAGCCGCTGATGGTTATCATGCAACCCGTGGCAAACATTTCATCCATCGGAAGGCGTGAGAGGTCGTGAAGGATATTCCCTCCTTCTGCAATCCGGATAAAAGACCAAATCGAAGCGCTCCAAGACTAGTGAAGACGGTGGCTACACAAGTCATTCCAGCAACTCCACATCTGCAAACGAGGCCTCGTCGATGCTAGCCTGCCCGACCGGCATAAAGGCGGCGAAGAAGGAAAAGGGAAAAGTCAATCCGAAGGTGGCGGCCGTGCAAACAATGGGCGGCATCCAGGAACGTATGGTCCAAATGGTGGCTAATCAGGAATTTAAGCAGGCCTACGACATCTACACGAGAAAAACAAGCGACATGGACCCGGAACAATTGATGCGCCACCGTGAAGTGTGCGCATTTCTCAAGCAAAAATACCAGTTTCCGGATGTTAATATGTACTGTAATTTTTAATTTCCAGTATTTAATTTGTAGTTTTTAATTTGTACTTTTTAATTTGTATTTTTTAATTTCTAGTATTTAATTTGTAGTTTTTAATTTGTATGAATTGTATTGTAATTTTTCAATGTTTCAATACAATTTCGTATTTTATTATTTTTATTGTCATCAAAAATAGAAAAGTTAAATTAAAAAAAATCAATCATTGCATAGCCCTAGGGGTCGGGCTTCACCATAGTGAAAATTTCAAGCCCGGACTATCAATCATTGGGACCCCACCAAAATACCCATAGCCCTAAGGCTTCGGAGCCCACTGTTGTGGATGCTCTAAGTTCTATGTGGACTTTTTATTTGATAATAATCAATGTCTAATATTTTTTATCTCACTTCATTAAAAAAAAAAATTATAGATTAACAAATATATATACCATGATCCTTCATCAGCATTACGATCATATGTATATTTACATTATGATTGAGTGGTTGATCGATCATATGTGTATTTACATTATGATTAAGTAAAATTTTTTTCTCCCTTAAGGCATTATTTTCGCATTTTAGGAACCAATTATCAAGCCCTATAAATGTCTTGTGAGAAATTGCAACTTTTTAAAACTATTTACTACTGTATCAATTAACCGAAACTCGTACGCATCTACAAAACAATTTTCAATCATAATTCATATTGATTTTTTTTTTTTTTGAGTTGTCAATCATAATATAATTAATGTTGTATGTTAGAATTGCATGGTTTTTTTTATAAGTGCTGTCGTATGGCTTATATTTGATTCCGAAAACTCAAAAACTGAGTTGACATTTAAGATTGGGTATTTTGAGAGTTATATGTTTGTGTTTAAGTATACGAATTTTAATTTATTTATTTTGCAATTGAACCACCTATTTCGGTGGCTTAAAATAAATAAATGCTAAGTACTAGTAAATACTAATGTGGTGAAGGCTCTTAACAAATTATCATTATATTACTAAAAGGAAAATGATTCTTGCCTTGAAAAAATCCTACGTGGCACTCCTAATATTCTTCTATTCATATTTATCTAAATTCTTAAATTTTTTAATTTTTAAAACGATTCTTGCATTGAAAAAATCCTACGTGGCACCCCTTATATTCCTCCATTCATATTTATCTAAATTCTTAAATTTTTGAATTTTAAATATAAAATAATAGATTTTAAATATCTATACTAAAATCTTGTATCCCACATCGGTTTCTCAATAAATACCTAGAATCAATGTGTATTTTCTAATCTTTTGGTCCACCAGTTTTATTTGGCCAATTTATTTATTAATCGGCCGAATAATTGCTATATTTTGTAGTTTAATTTTATTTAATTTGATCAATTTATTAATTGACCGAATAGATAATTATTTTTTGTAGGAGTTTAATTTGGCCAATTTATTTATTAATCGACCGAATAAATAACTGCTATATTTTTATAGTTTAATTAATTTAATTTGATCAATTTATTAGTTGGCTGAATAGATAATTATTTTTATTAGGGAACTAATTTATTAATTGACAAAATAAATGGTTACAAAATAGTTTTGATAATTTATTGGTTGACCGAAATAAATTTGGAAATAATCTAATATTTTTTATTTAATTTGATAAAAAATAAGTAATTTCTAATTTTTCAATTAATTAGGTAGACGGGACAAATTCCAACCGACGGGTACCTTAACTCGAGATCCCACTTGACAAATTTTCATTCTTTATCCTTATTAAATTTTAAATTATTTTATTCATTTTTTTCATGTATTTTCTAAAATCTAGAATCGTCATAAATTGTGCATTTATAAATCAAAATCGTGGTCAACGGGTCAATTCTGACCCGGAACCGTGGCGATAGACGAGTCAATTTCCAACCGACATTCGAGAAATTTTTCATTTTATACTTTTTTCCCTATGAATTTTCTAAAACCTATAATCGTCATCTATGAAATAATTTTTACGTTATTTGTAGCTGAGTTTCCAGGTTTGCATAATTTATAATTTTAATTAACGAATATTATTATACGAGTAAGGACGATAACGAATAGTACTATCAGTATTTTTATTAAATTTTTAGATCTATATAAATTCTAAATAAATTTTATAAATTACACACTTATAAATCAGAATCATGGTCAACGGGTCAGTTCCGACGCATAACTGTGGCGGTAGATTAATATACGGATTTAATTATATTACTAAAAGGAAAACAATCTTGCTTTGAAAAAATCATACGTTGCACCCCTTATATTACTCCATTCATATTTATCTAAATTCTCAATTTTTTGAATTTTTAAATGTAAAATAATAGATTTTAAATATCTACTAAAATTTTGTATCACACATCGGTTTCTTAATGAAACTTCACCTATTGAAAAGCCTATAAATACCAAAAATCAATGTGTATTTTCTCATCTTTTACTCCATCAGTTTTATTTGGCCAATTTTTTTTATTAATCGACCGAATAAATAACTATATTTTATAGTTTAATTTAATTTAATTTAATTTGGACAATTTATTAATTGGCCGAATAGATAATTACTTTTTGTAGAAGTTTTATTTGGCCAATTTAATTATTAATCGGCCGAATAAATAACTGCTATATTTTCATAGTTTTATTTAATTTAATTTGGTCAATTTATTGATTGGCCGAATAGATAATTATTTTTATTAGGAAATCAATTTATTAGTTGACAGAATAAATGATTCCAAAATAGTTTGGATAATTTATTGGTTGACCGAATTAAATTTGAAAATAGTCTAATATTTTTTTTATTTAATTTGATAAAAAATAAGTAATTTCTAATTTGTCAATTAATTAGTTAGACCGGCCAATTTCCAATTGACGGGTACCTCAACTCGGGATCCCACGTGACACATTTTCATTCTTTATTCTTATTAATTTTAAAAATTTCATTTTATTCATTTTATTAATGTATTTTCTAAAATCTAAAATCTAAAATCGTCATAAATTGTGCATTTATAAATGAAAATCGTGGTCAACGGATCAATTTTGATCCGGAACCGTGGCGGTAGACGAGCCAATTCTCAGCCGACACTCGAGAAGTTTTTCATTTTATGTTTTTTTTTCCCATGTATTTTCTAAAATCTATAATCGTCATCAATAAAATAATTTTTACGTTATTTGTAGTAGGATTTCCATCTTTGCATAATTTATAATTTTAATTAACGAATATTATTATACGATTAAGGAAGATAACGAATAGTATAATCATTATTTTTATTAAATTTTTTGATCTATATAAATTCTAAATAAATTTTATAAATTACGCACTTATAAATAAGAGTCGTGGTCAACGGGTCAGTTCCGACGCAGAACTGTGGCGGTAGACTAATATACGGGTTTTTTTCACAAAGGAACACAATTGACTAATTTTTTAATCGGATTTTAAATAAGTACGAATATATAAATTTCAAACAAGTTTGAATAATTCTAAACACATCATCTCAAATTGTTTGATTAATCGTCTCCTTAGAAAACATAGAATATGTAGGAAAATTAGCAGAAAAGTTACTAATGATTTATCAACGAGTCAATTTCGACAAATATTCGTGCACGTAAATGGGTCAATTCAGTACTTGCGGGACAATTTTTTTTTAATATATTATATAATTTTGAACTCATAAAATTAAGAATATTTATGGTCTACTTTTATCTTATATCATTGACTAAATAATTTTATGAATTACAATCATTCCACATAAAGTTTTGTAGACAGGAAAAACTACCAAGTACATAGTGAACAATTCTTGAAGTTCTATTCTTAGTTAAAAAAGTTATTCTCGAAGCTGGTAAAAAGAAAACGAATGTCATCATTTATTTTTCTATGAATATATTTGGAAGATGATTATAAAGATAATACTACAATACATAATTAAATTTTTATTTATTAAATATTGTGTGAATATTTTTGGAATATAGTTATGTATATAATTAAATATTAATTTCAGGTAAAAATAAAACAAATGTCATCATTAATTTTTTTGTGAATATATTTGGAAGATAATTCTTTATATAATTTAAAATCAGTATTATAGTCAATAGGCCGGTTTCAGGTCTGAGCCGTCGAGGTACACGGGATGATTGTGAAGCGGTGGTTTAACTTATTTTTTTTATCTTAATTTTGTGTTGAATTCATAATGTGGGGTATTTGGGGCCACTTTCATCTTATAGACAATCTTAACATCAATAGTATTATTCGCTATCTACATATCTCTTCTATCTCTCTCTCACTACCCGCTCCTTCTCTTGCCTCTTTTTCTTCATAAAAAGCTAAAAATTTCAGCTTAAGAGTCGCTTTCCTTTGAGAGAGAAATATATTTTTGCCCACATCGATTTTGTAGAAGAACACAACTTTAACAAAAGTAATGAGAATATATTAGTTATAATTGTTAACAAACATAACTATATAGGTTTGAGATGTAAACATGTGGTAAAATTACTTTTTAATTGAATTTGAGATGTGTTTAAGGGATATAAATTTTAAGCCAGTTTAATAAATTGCATAATCGAATTGTTTAACGTTAAAATAATTAATAAATTATATTTTTTAAATCTATCACATATTAGTACTATTTAATAATTTTATTAATTTTATTAATTTTTATAATTTCCTGTCGATTTTCGACGGATTATACGCTAGTTAGTATTATAATAATTATCGTCCTAAGGGACATTCAAGCAGTGCAGTTTTAATATATAAACAGTGAGTTCAATTGTTTAAACTCCACTATTCCCCTTCCTCATATCAAAGGAAAAGTATAATAATTATAAAAGAACAAATATAACAATTATATCGCTCCAACTAAAACCAATAATGATTTAGTTACAAATTCACCTTAGTCCATCCGTTCTAAAGTAATCAAATTAATTGAAGATTACTTTTTTTTTACTCTATATTAATTGAAGATTACAATAAATATAGTTGTTAGAAAAGATATTGGGTGAGAATAAAATCAAAGGATGTCGGATTTGATGACTTTTTTGAAAGATGTAAATGTTGACAATTGGTTAGCACAAATGGCGCAGGTGTGATTAGTGTGATGGGAACTCAAGTCAGAAATCACAAGGAATTGTTTTCTATTTTATTTTGATCACAGTGCAATATGACTAAGCACTTTCTTTATTATATTTTGCAAGTTGTAATTTTTAAAGATTGAGCCATTTTATTTACTACTAATGTTTATAAAGAGATTGCAGCCGGAGCCTTGACTTCATTATACTAAAATAATATCAAGATGTCGTAGTTGTACTGTAAATACAAAATATGTATTTATTCAATAAACACAAGATTATATATAAATATAAGAATTTCAAAATATATGCGGGTCAATCTCTATTTGATTCTCTGATTATTCTCTTCATTTTGATCTTCGAACGGTCTTCAAGCAGCCCTCGAGATTTGTTGTAGAAGTATGTCTTCTATATCTCCTTGGACTTAACCTTTAGGCTTTATAATGTTGACGTGGATGACTTTCGCCTTGCTTTCGAAGTAAACGTTGAGCTTTGATCTTTATGCTTGATGACGTTGACTTGAGCTTTGAGGTTGATGGCGTTGACTTCAACATTCTATGGTTTTTAAAATCTCATGGATTCTGATGAATTTCGACAAAAAAATACAAAGGATGAAATTCGACCTTCCCCCACCAGATTTCGATTGATTCATTCACCTCAGCGCCGGTTGTCACCCAACAATCGCTAATGTGCTCAACATCGAACACTCTAGCGATGGGTGAGACCCAGCGGTCGCTGGGAGTTCATTTATTAAATACTCTAAATGGGTTTGTTTCAACGATTTGGTAGTACACGACTCTTATTATAAAAGCCAGCGACCCCTTACGTCCAGCGGTCACTGGTTACTATTTTCAGCCGCGGCTGAGGTCCAGTAGTCGTTGGGAGTCCATTTATTAAAGGGTTAATTGCCAAATAAATCTCAACCTTTTGTCAAATTCTAATTTTAATCCTCACATTTTAAATCTGCCTACAAATACTTCACATTTCTTTTTTTTCCATGGCGAAATATATCCGATCAAGTAAGAAGAAGAAGTCATCTCCTCGACTACCCACTGACTAATAACCTTGGATTACTAAAAAATGAGAATGATACACAGTGAAATCGAGAGGGAACAAAGAAAAATAGAAGAGAAAAATAGGGTAATTTCTACAAAAAATAGAGATGGAATCACTAAATCCTCATATTATAAGTCTTTATTTTTCATAAAATGACGACGTTTAGTGTTTAAAATACTACGTCCTTTTATTAGTCGCGACGAATTTCCATGTTGACATTTCCAGCGTCCAGCTCAGAATTAATTTGGGACAAAATTATTATCGGGGAAAAATTTGAAAAAACGAAATGTGAACTATTTGTAGATAGATTTAAAAGGTGAGGGTTAAAGCCATAATTTGACAAAAGGTCGGAATTTATTTGGCAATTAACCCTTCATTAAATACTCTATTTTTACAAAGAAATACCCAATTAGTTTGTTTCAACGATTTGGTAGTACACGACTCTTACTATAAAAGCCAACGATACCTTACGTCCAGCGGTCGCTGGTTACTATTTTCAGTCGCGACTGAGGTCCAGTGGTCACTGGGTTACGCTCAAGCGCTCGTTGTGTCTCAGCGAGCGCTGGAATAATGGATTTGAAATCCAGTGAAATCGTCACAAATCCACCCGAAATCGAGACAAAATCCATAAAGACTCCACGCGGAGTCAATGGATTTGGAAAATCCATGGACTTTTGAAAGTCCAAAACAATCCAATAAATTCTCAATCTAATACAACCTCCTTAGATACTAAAACTAGGGCTGTCTAAACGGTACGGGTAGGGTACTCTACCCGAAAATATTGGATACCCGATCCCAATTTTTTTAAAATTTTGATACCCTATCCCGACCCTATATTAAAAATTGGGTATCCAAATACACGAGCAGGTAATCTCGATCGGGTATTAGGGTATCCTAATTACCCGAGCATTAGTTCGAACTTGTCGTAAATTGCAATAACTATAACAATCAACTAATAAAAAAAATTAATAAAAGACGTAACATACGTCAATCACATAAAATGTATCTGCAACCAGAAACTTAATATTAAAACAAAACCAACACCATTAATCGATAAACATAAAATCATAATTTCATAAGCAACCTAATAAAAAACATAAACAATAATTAATTCCACAATAAAGTTTTTCTGCCCTACTTTGTGTTTAGTCGAGAGAGAGTTTCATATATTAATATTAGAGAAACTACCGTATATATATAAGAGAAACTAGGGTTTAGCTGTACAATTATAATACATTTATAATATATATATATATATATATATATATATATATAAGTAAATAAATATAATATATTAAATTATAAATTCGGATTCACTTGGGTACCCGGATCGGGTATCAGGTATACCCGATACCTGAAAATTTTAAAATTGTCATCCCGTATCCTGACCCTTTTATCCGAACATGCGGGTAACGGGTGCCCAATACCCGTCGGATTTCGGGTCGGTACAATACTACCCGTTTATCCGCTACCCATTTAGACATCCCTAACTAAAACTTGAATTTGGGACATTTTAAAATTTCAATATTTAAATGTAATTACCAATATATAGTTCATGATACATTTACCTTTTGAGGGAATTACACTAAATAATCAACAATTTAAATATTAAAGTTTAATCTTCTCCAAAATAGGGCTTTAATTTACATACGATTGTTTTACATGTTTTGTTGTTGTGTAACATTTTTATTTTAGAGGCTTGAGTTAGACCGCTGTTGACCTCATTTTATAGTGACAATTACATTTAGACAGTGACATAATACTTTCTATTATGCTCCAAATATAGGCTAGTAGTAGCTAAAACTATTTGTATATGCACATTCAATTATTTTCTCTCTTTCTTACTTTGGCCTATCTTTTCTTTTTATATACGTATGTATATTTATAAAAGCATCCACAACAGGGATCGAGCACCAGTATCGATTCGGTGTCGATCCCCCATCGATATCACCCTCATCGATATAGGGTGTATTGATGCCCGTTGTGGAGGAAAAGGGGGCGGTATCAATGGCCATGGTATCGAAGGTGGTTTCGACGCCGCCTTCGACTCCGGCTTGGCTCGAGCTATTTTTTTTTTCCAGAATTAAAAAAAAAATCCCCAACGGTTACAATTATTTCATCCTCTATAAATACCCCTTCAATTCATTCATCATTTACACCAAAATTCATTCTACACCTTCAAAATTCAATTCTTCACCTAAAAAATTTCACTCTTTTCTTCCACAAGCTATAAAAAAAAATAAGTTGACCAGGTGCATTTTTCAATCATGAATCGGAGGAGTAGCAGCGTCGGCAACGTATCGAGTTGGGTCAACAAGCCATGGAGCTTTACCAACAAGCATACAGTGATGATTCGTCGGATGACGAACTAGATATGAGGACGTACCTGCATCGGAATCGTGAGGAGGCCGAACAACGCCTCCGACGAGATTATTTTGACGACAACCCTATATGGGGTGATGTTGTCTTCCGCCGGCGGCTTCGAATAAAAAGAGCCTACTCTTGAAAATAGCTCAAACTCTTGAGCAACGAGAGCATTTTTTTCAGTAACACCCGGATGCCACCGGAAGATTGGGGTTTCACGTGTGGGTGAAGTGCACCGTTGCTCTTAAACAACTCGCCAATGGTGGATCAGCCGATCAGTACGACGAATATATGGACTGTGGAGATTCAATGGGCAATTTGATTCTCAAAAATTTCTGTCGGGCCATCAGTTATGCTTTCGGCGACCACTATTTGAGGCGGCCAAATGCCGATGACATCGCACGAGAGGACGCACGGCTTTTCTGGGATGCTTGGAAGCATCGACGGTATGCACTGGGTGTAGAAGAATTGCCCATAGTCTTAGAGAGGAATGTACACAAGTGGACACAAGGGTTATCCAACGCTCATCCTTGAAGTTGTCGCCTCCCAAGATTTGTGGATTTTTGGCATGCTTTTTTCGGTTTCGTCGGCTCTCTGAATGACATCAATGTGCTCAATCAGTTCCCCCTCTTCAGCGACGTCCTCAATGGGAGAGCGCCGTCAACTGAATTCATTGCAAACGGCCACCAGCACCACATGGGATATTATCTCGCCGACGGCATATTTCCGAGGTGGGCCACTTTCGTGAAGACGCTCAATGCGCCAACAGATTCGAAGAGAGCCCGATTCGCTCCGATGCAAGAAGCTGTGCGTAAAGACGTTGAACGGGCTTTCGGCGTCCTTCAAGCTCATTGGACAATTATAAAGAGCTATGTTCGCTTGTGGTTTCCAGAACATTTATATGATGTCATGTATGCTTGCATCATTCTGCATAACATGATCATTGAAAATGAAGGACCTAGAGCAACTCAATTCAATGCTGAATTGAGCTAACGAGGCGAAAGACACGTGAACAGGGCACCAGTTAATCAAGGTATGCCAACGCCACTGCACCAATATATTGAGAGACAAGTTCGGATTCATGATGCACGTGCCCACGAACGTCTTATGGGCGATCTGATTGAAGAGATTTATGCACGTTTCGATCGACTCCACTAGTAGTTCTTGTATTTTTTTTTCTTAATTATTGTAATTTTATTTTCTTAATTATTGTATTTTTATTTTACTAATTAGTGTATGTTTTATTTTTTTTATTGAATAAAATAGTCATTTCTTAATTTTTAAATTTAATTATTAAGGTTTTTTAATGTTATTTAGGCTATCTGCATCCCTTGGATATCACTAGTGGTCTCCAAGGGTATCTCCACCACTAGAGATCCCTTAGAGACCCCTATCCCTACAACACAACGGTCTCCAAGGGGTCTCTAGCACCATATTAAATAATTTTCAATTCCCATTAAATTAATTCATAAAAATTCATTAATAAAAATAACATAAAAATATTTCATTAATTCAAATAAAAAAAATTACCTTAATTGAAATAAAAAAAATTACCTTAATTGAAATAAAAAAAATTACATTAATTGAAATAAAAAAAACTACTACATTAATTAAAATTTGGACTATTCCGGTAGAAGTCCAAATTTACGTCAAAGGTGCTCGATGAGATCATTGGTAAGCCGAACGTGCTTCCGTTGATCTCTCAAGTTGGCTTCCCGAGCGAGATAGGTCTTAAAGGTGATCGGAGTGGGCCGATGGGATATCCCACTAGTGGACGGAGAATCGGAGTCGTCTCTCCAATTTTCCACATCCTCCTGCTCGTCTTCGATGATCATGTTGTGCAAAATAGTGCACGCGAACATGATGTCTCGGAGATGCCTTATGTACTAGCACCAACCCGAAGCCCGGATTATTCCCCATCGGGCTTGGAGCACTCCAAAGGCCCGCTCTATATCCTTTCTGGCCGACTCCTGCATCTTCTTGAACCTCGCCTTCTTTAGGTCAATTTCAACCTTCGGCGCTTTGATCAGTGTTGGCCAAGCAGGGTAGATCCCGTCGGTCAAGTAGTGCCCCTTGTCGTATCGGTTGCCGTTGACGGTGAAGGTGCACGGTGGAGCTCTATCCTCAAGCACGTTGGCGAATAAGGGCGACTGGTTGAGGACGTTGATGTCGTTGTTGGAGCCGGCACACCCAAGAAAGGCATGCCAGATCTACAAATCCTGCGACACCACCGCCTCCAAGATTAAGGTAGACATGCCTTGATTGCCGCGCGTGTAGGCACCCGCCCACCCTTTTGGGCAGTTCCTCCAAGCCCAGTGCATGCAATTCAGGCTCCCGATCATCCCCGGAAACCCATGTCACGCCTCATGCATTCGGAGCAGACGTGCGGTGTCGGCAGCGTTTGGCTTCCTCAGGTATCGCTCGCCGAAGAGGTCGATCATTGCTCGGCAAAATTTTTTGTGGCAAGCCGGCCCATGCTATCGCCGATCTTCAGGTACTCGTTGAAGGAGTCTGCAGCACCACCGGTGGCCAGTTATCGCACCGCCATCGTGCATATTTGCACCGACGTCAACCCCCATCGTCTAAGTGCATCTTGTCGATGCGTAAAGTAGCAGACGTTGTCCTCCAACGTCTTGCAGATGCGCAAGAACAGATGTTTATGCATCTGAAAACGGCGCCGGAAAAAGTGCTTGCTGTAGGTGGGGTTGTCGGCGAAATAGTCGGCGTGTAGGAGCGCACACGCCGCTTCACGGTCGCGGTCGACGAACCCCCGCGCCCTCTTCTTCTTCTTTTTCTGCGCCGCTAAGTGTGCACGGAAGTGTCGATCCACATCTGTCATCATCTCCAGTACCTCGTCGTCGGTGCCGCCCTCGACATATTCGAACGACGAAGATGAAAAACTCGACGAAGATATTTTTTGAGAGTTGAATTTGAGAGAGAAAAAAGTTGTATTTTTGTTGTGGGATGAATGAGGGATGAGAAGTTGTATTTATAGTGGAGGAAAAAAAAAATTAAAACAAAATCGGCAATAGCCGTTGAGGACGAAAATTTTCGAATTTTTAAAATTTTAACCGTTGGGCGCGTGTAAAACACTCGCCCCTAATTTTTTTTATTCGAATTCCTCGCGCGTGCAAGCCACGCGCTGTGCTCGAGCCGGTCTCGTGCGTTCGAGCCGATCTCGAGCCGCCGAGGCTTGCAACGCCACCGCCTCGATGCCGCATCGTCTCGAGCTCATCTTCGAGACCGGTTGGAGGGACGCGATGCAGGTAGTCTTATTACAAAACAAAAAAAATAACAAAATAAAATTTACTCAATCATTGCCAATGATTATAGATGCTGGTATCTAACTCAATACCCATAGTGGAATTCTGCACCAGTATCTTATTCAATACCACCAATAATTGAAATCACGCTTCCCGGCGATAGACCCAATATTTATATCAATACCCATTGTGAATGCTCTAAGAACATCCACTACGGTGGTCTCACTAGACCTAGGTTGAAGCACTGGGAAGCGTGATTTTAATGACGTGGTGTTGAGTTACACCTGGGTTGATTTTTCCACTACAATGAGGTTGAGTAAGACCTAGGTTGAAGCACTGAGAAGCGTGATTTTAATAATTGAATAGATTTTATTTTGTTGTTATTTTTTTTATTTGTAATAAATATTATAAAAAAATTACTTATTTAAATTCAAAAATTAATAACTGACAATTTTATTCAATTAAAAAAAAAGACAATAACTAAAAAAAATACAATAATTAAGAAATAAATAAAAACACAACAACTACTCGCGGAGTGGATGAAGGGGTATATATAGTGAAAAATGAGGGGTAGCCGTTGTATAGCCGTTGCTGGTGAATTGTATATAGCCGTTGCTCATTTTTAATTTTTTTTTATTCAGAAAATAAAAAAAATTACGTCGGATTAATAGGGATACGCCACTTGTCCCCATGTTGTTGACTGGCGGAGTCGAAGGGTGTGTCGATATTTGGACCCAGCCTTCGACCTAAGGCTGAGTCTAACGCCCACTATGGCCTCAACCTAAGGTGGGTTGAGCGGAGGTGCGTCGAGCGCCGCTCGACGTAGCCTTCGACCCCTCCGCTTGTTGCCCGTAGTACATGCTCTAATCCTCACTTAGGTCCACAAGCAAAATCAATAGTTAGTTTTTCACACTGTTTGCAAATATCTGTTCAATCAGTAAAATAGCTAATCCATATTTTCATTCTTGCGACATATAAGTTGGTTTACTTTAATTTAGATTATGTTATTTTCATATTAGGAGAAGTCTCTAATTTAAATCCAATTCTCTTCTTCCTCATTCAAAAAACGAGAATTACTTTCCCACGTGGATGCTTTCTCTTAAGCAATCGGTGTATCAGGAAAAGGATAAATTCCTCCAAATGTGGTTTGTTGTCGACAAATTATTGCAAATTAGGAATTCAATTATAATTAATAAACAAAGTTTGATCGATTTTTTAGACCCGAAATACTAACTAAAAACAGTATAATATAAAAAAAATTATATTTTTATCTATATATGTCGATAAAATATATTTTTATTTATATAAGCTAGGACTTGTTAGAACTTGCAACTTTTTTTTTTTGGTAAAATAATTATTTTATTAAACCAATGGGACAAATTACAGCACAAACACAGAAACTCAATACAAACTCAAACAAAGACACTAAAACTCCTCAGGACAGAAGAAACCGAGCCAACGTTTTCTCTTTCCTGCACACAACAGTTGCATGAATTTGACACTCCTTTATCACCGCGTTCCTATGAAGCATGGATACGTGAATGAGGGTGGCGTATTCGATCCAATACGTATTTAATATGAATACGAAAAAAATACGCATTTAATATTGTTGGTTTAATCTGCAGAAAATAATGCATGCATGCTTGTCTGAAGGAGAAGGAGGTTTGGATTGCAAACGTCTATTTCGCGAGGGACTTAATTGTAAATGTGGAGGGACTTAATAGCAATTAAATATGTGAGCTGGAGTTTTGATCTTGTCCGTTGAATCGGGTGGCTAAGATTGAATCTGGAAGAGTTAGTTATAACTAACTAAGCTGAGCTCGCCTTCTTCTTCAAGCAACCATTCACAGATAGAGTAGTAGAGATATAGAGAGATACTGTAATTCCTAGATAGCAGATGCAGTTCAATCTTTCTAATTTCTTGTAATCGAAGTTGAGATCATGAATGAAAAGGAAGCAAGCTCTTTGTCCCGTGGATGTAGGTCACATTGACCGAACCACGTAAATCGTGTGCAATTCGTTTTCAATTTCTGTTCTAGTTTTATGCGATCAATCCTAACAAATATGTATTATTTAATTAATTAATTTTTATTTATTTTTAAAAATAAAATACGTTTAAAAATACGGTAAAATACATATTTGAGAAGTCAATACACAATAGATCTATGTTTCTACTCTCGTTGTCGGTCTCTCCCTCTCTTCCTTAAAGCTTACCATAGCCGCCGACTGGGTTAGCGCCAACAACTGGATTTGCTGTTTCTTCTATTCTTTCTCCCTCAGTTTTGAGTTATTCTTTGATTGATAGATCAATTTTGGCGAATTCTTCTCTTCTTTAAATTTGCATATTCCCAGGGAGAGGATAAGGATGTAGAGCAGCGTAAAATATATAATCACTTTTAATGAACTCTTACTTCATGACCTAATTAGGCACGTTCTTGGGCTTAGGTATTTATGGTGGATATTTTATTTCCCTTTTTACTATTAAAAAGGCCTACTAACTTATATGAAAAAAAGGGTCTGCTACTAAAGTCTGGTCGTGGCCATGATAATTACCATATTATTCAAACTTTGCAACTAATTTGTTTTATTTCGAAATGTATGTGTTTATATCATTTTATAATATTATTATGAATAAAATATAAAATATATTATAAATAAATATAAACGTATTTTTCACGTATTCGTATCTTGATTTTCAGAAAATAGGCATATTTTTCCGTATCGTATCGTTTTCGTATTTATATTTCGTATTCGTATCTGTGCTTCTTAGATCACCACTGTTGGAAGGTTACTTTTGCCTTGAAACTTCCTCATATTACGTTCTTTCCATATGAAGTAAACAACAATAGAAACCATTAGTCTATAAATTGCCTGCTTCCCTAAATTCGCTTTACACTGCAGTTCTAGATAAGCTAATTCCTGATCCCAACCTCGCTCCACATACTCTAAACTGCTCCATCGTGATAGCTCCTTCCAAACCTTAGCAACATACTCACAAGCAAAGAACAAGTGTTGTATACTTTCAACAACTTGAGCTGGATTCTTCGTGTGTAAGTCAAAAGCTTTGAGGTCCAACAATCTATCTTTGCAAGGATTTTTTGAATCAACTGTTGGCATTGTATAATGGAAAGTTTCTTGGTTGACAGAAGTACTCCAAGGTATTTAAAGGGTAGTTCCCCTTTTTGTAATTTAAATTCAGACAATATAGCTTCTTGTACTTGGTTAGGAACCCCCCCAAAATACACATTACTTTTCCTTTGGTTTTCTTGAAGACCTGAAGCAAGAGAGAACTTATAAAACGCTTTCATCAATTTCATCACAGAAGTAAGATCACCTCTTGCAAACAGAAGCAGATCATCTGCAAAGCACATATGAGACAAATTCAGCTTCCTGCATCTTGGATGGCAATTGAAGTTTCCATCTTCTTTCAGCTCCTGCAAACATCTACTAAGATATTCCATTCCAAGCACAAACAGATATGGGGTGTCTTAGTCCTTTCTTGGCATTAAAAGGGATTGTCAACTCTCCATTTACATTTATTGTATAGGATACAGAAGAAATACATACCATAATCAGCTTAACAAAGTCATGAGGAAAACCAAGCTCCAGCATGAGATACTTCAGAAATGGCCACTCCACCGAGTCATATGCATTCTGCAAATCTATCTTCACCATACACCTAGGAGATATGTGCTTCTGGGTATATCCTTTTATCAATTCATGACTGACTAGGATATTGTCACTAATCAACATTCTTTTCACAAATGCTGAGTGACTGAGATTTATTATGGTGCTCAAAGCCTTCTGCATTCTGTTTGTAATCACTTTGGAAATAATTTTGCAGAGCACATTGCAATATGCTATGGGTCAGTAATCTCTTATGGTACTTGAGTTATTCACCTTTGGCAACAAGGTAATTAAAGAGCTGCTGACACAGTGGGGTAGCTCACCATTGACAAAAAATTCTTGAACAGCTTCTGTTACCTCTGATCCAATTATGTGCCAAGTTTTCTTGTAAAAGAAAACATTATACCCATCTATTCCAGGGGCTTTAGATGAGTCCATCCGAAACAAAACTTTCTTAACCTCTTCTTCTGTGACTGCTTTTAAGAGTTCCAGTTGATGTTGATGAGGGAGTGTAGGTCCTCTTGCTATTACAGCTTTATCCACCATGGGTAGAGAGCCTGCAGAAGTTCCCATAAGATCTTGATAGAAATTTCTCACTTCCTCCTTTCTTTGTTGCTGATTGCTACACCTTGTTCCATCATCTCTTAGCAATATTTAATAACCTGGCTGCATCTTCTTGCTTTAACATATGAGTGGAATTATTTGGTATTGGAATCCCCTAATTGGATCCAATATACTCTAGCTTTTTGTTTCCATATCTGCTCTTCAATGCCACTCCACTTCTCCAAATCCTGAATTGCACTTCTTTTTTACTCAATGAGCACTTGATTCAAGTAATCTTCAGCCATTTTATTTTGAACATGCTCCAGCATTTTTTCTGGTCATTTTCACACGTTCAGTTGTGTTCTTATAATGCACTATATTGAGAGACTTCAGAGGTTGTTTGAGCTGCTTCAGCTTTAGTCTAATGTTACTCAGCTTATTTGTGTGATAGTGATGCTCCCACTCCCTTGTCACTATATCCAGAAACTCCACATGCTCACTCAGAACATTTAGAAATCTCTTCCAATTAACAAAGCACCATTAATTCTAGAGCAACTTCTCTGGAGAAACTGCCATAACTCCTTCCTCAACTCTACTGTATTAAAACCATATACCACAATCAAATGGAAAGTTTTACATTGTTGCAGCTCAGTCAGCTCACAAAGGATTCCTTGAGCATGAAATTCCTACCCTTTAATATCAATCTTCCTTGGGTTCCAACCTATCCATATCCTTCCATTTTCTGCCTCCCCATAATTGTTTATAAATTGTCAATGAGGATAAATGTTCTCAGAAACTTGTTTGAACTTGTGCTCCTTTACTCTAGTCTCCAATAAACCTACTACATCTATTTTATGTTTCAGCAGAAAGAACTTGCAACTTTGCATAAGAAGTATGCAATTTTATAATATAGATACGACTTCTTCAAATTCTTTCAGGTCTTGGGCCTTGGCAGGCCCGACCCATTAAGCTTGAAGAATAATCAATTATCTTTGTAATGTTTATAATCGGTTTTGGAATCTGGCCCAAATTCACCAATTTTTAGTTATATATATAGCCGTTTTCCATAAAAAACAAAGTTATATGATCGTATTCGTATATGTAGCCACACACAACCCCAAAAATTCGGGCTTAAAAATTTCGTCCTAATTAAATAAAGAGTAATGATGTTCGGCCACACTGTGGCCGACCACACAAGCTAAAAATGGTAATATAGGTTTTGAAAATGGAAATATATCCTAATTGGGAAGCATAAACCCCAAGAGGGAAATACGATTATTTCTATTTTTACAGTCAACTTTCTATTTTTTACGCGTGTGGCTGGCCACAGTGTGGCCGAATATCATTACCCTTAAATAAAATAGAATAGAATAGAATAAAAATAAGAATAAATAAAATTTTATGATTACTTATTCCCGATAAGTTTCAAGGAGACATTTTATTTTTAAAGTAAAATATGAAGAACTTAAAATTAAAAGTTAATATTTGCATGAGCACGAGCATTTTATATTATATGTCCACGTGTGTGAAATATTATTTTGACTCTCCTGTAATTTTGGATTACAAATTTCATGAAGGTGCTTATATAATTATGTGTTTGACTATAAATAATTAATCTTCTTAAATTATGCTATATTTGTCTATTGTGAAATATTTGTGAACTTGTGATTTTAGGAAATTCAGCTTATAATCCAATATTTAATATTGGACTTGTTGTAATCCAAAGAATTAATTCTATTCATTTACTCGGTCGAAAATACAATTCAACTAAAGATATGACACGTTACAAAACAAGAAGTAAAACAAAGTGGAAAAGTATATAACATATATATATATATATATATATATATATATATATATATATAGGAATAGGAACATGTGAGAATGCTATCTTAGGTGAGAAATGAGAATAAATTTTACCCTTGATTTTTATAGATCAATGACTCATATTTAACGATGCATTATGTTGTAGTAATTTATGCATTATAATGTTTGTGCATTAGGTTTCTGCAATTTATGCATTAGATCGTGTATACATTACATTTCTTCAATATATGCATTACCGATATAATAAAAATGCATTAAAATATATCACTCTCACGTTCTCATATAAAATTCATTCTCACCAGACTACCCTATATATATAGCGGAACTATAGCCAAGCATGGGCGGCATTCCCCAATTTAATTCTTTTTATTAGTAATACTTGTGATTCGTCATAAATTTCATACTATCTGTCTCATTGCATTTAGATTGTGGAGAAATAGTTTAAGGGAAAACGACTTTATGTCTTAAGGAATATATACAAAAAAAATCGAGTTCGAATCAACATGTCTATAAAAGAAATAAACTTCACGCTGCATACAATAGTAAAGCCCCCCCCCCCCCCCCCAAAAAAAAAAAGATAAATTTCTGGTTCCGCTCCTTTGTATGTGTTAATAAATAATAGAACTAATTGCATAAGGGTATGATCTCGGCAATACAAGAAGCTCAAGGACTATTCTGTAAAATGTTTAACAGAACAGAATCAGTTATGGGTTTGAAGGTGGTTGCATGGATTGATCGCAACAATTTATCTAGGATGACTAGGATTGTTTCTTAGGGTGCAATATAAGCTAGTCCTCGTTGTTGTTAGTTGTATTCTTCTTATTCATTTTCTGTATGAGAGAAGTGATAATATAACAGTAGATTGAGTGTGTCAAGTTTGAGAGATTTGGCAAAGAAACAAATAGGTGTTAGGTTGTGATCTGAATTTTTTTAAATTTCTATTCTTGTTCATCGATAATGAGAGTACCGGCAAACCTCCTGTGGACGTAGATCTTTCGATCGAACCACATAAATCCTTCTTCCATACTTTAATTTATGCATTAGGGTTTATATATTCTTCTTAGCTCACTTCATGCAATTACAGTAGTTGTGTTTTGTTTCGATTATTGTTACATTCACAATTTGGCGCCGCCTGAGGGAAGTGATATCCACGGCGAGAATCTATTCGTGGATCGAGGGAATTGCACCGGAGATTGAGCAGAATGTGATTTTCAAATCGTGATCATGGCGTCGACGAAGTTCGAGGCAGAGAAATCCAATGGCCAAGGCAATCTTAGGCTATGGCGACTTAAGATGAAGGTTTTGCTCGTGCAGCAGGGCCTATCAGAATTTCTCAAAGAGGAAGAGGTTAAAGAGAAGGATCCGAAGGGTAAAGAGGAGGACAAATCATAATCGAGTGATGCGGCAAAGAAGCAAGAAATGAAGGAGAATGAGAAGCCTTAGGATGAAGCCTCCACTTCTTTGTGTAAAAAACTTCTCAGTTGGAAAATCCCCTCAACCCCCAAACCTTAGGTCCGACTTTGAACCCGCAATCAGAGTCACTAGGTCCCTTTCAACCCGTAATCAAAGATGAGGTCCCTTTGAACCCGTAATCAAAGACCAGGTCCCTTAGAACCCGCAATCTAAGACTAGGTCCCTTAGAACCCGTAATCAAAGCCTAGGTTGTACACTTGTCCGTAAAAGTGTTGTAAGGTCTTGTTCGAACCCGTAATCGAACTGGTTAGGTTGCTTGATACCCGGAAACCAAGTGGTACGTTTGGTAAGCACGTTTAAGCTTCTCTAGTGAATTACTTCCCCGAAAAAGGAAGTCATAGACGTAAGAGGTTGATCTCTGAACTACGTTAAAATATTGTGTCCTTTACATTCTGTATTTATATTAAGTATTTTATGTTCAGTTTCCTAACCAACTGACCCAGCATACAAACTGCACTTGCACACAACTGCCTAACTTTGGGAACTTGACCTTCCCCGTTTTCACAAAGGTTTCAGTTTAAGTAACGAGCTTAATTTCCACCAACTTCCCCATACGCTAAACTGTTTAATACCTCATTTGGTATACACAACTGACCCTCAGTTAAAGAAGTCAACTTTGCACCATGTGTCATCCGCTCTAACTTACCATCTCAGTTGTTGAGCTGCTCCAACTGACTTTCCCAGTTGTCGAGCAAACTAACCTGAGCAGTTAACTCAGTGAAAAGATTTCAAAAGTAAAACGAAAATTGTTACTGATGTATTCCCCCCCCCTCCCCTAATACACCAGATACTCGTTACCGGGACCATCAGGGAAGAATAATGATGATATCATGAGAAGATTCGGGCTATGGATTGAGTCGTAAGGGTTAAGGCCCTCAATCCAATCATAAATGTTGAATTGACATGGTTGTTTGATGATTTTTGATGAAAATATGTGCATATATCATGTGTAGATTGAAGCATGAACTAGGATATACAGGACGTTATATGGTTTGTATGATCAACTTATGTTGTTGTTTATGATCTGAAAATATTCTCGAACACGTTCATTGGATGATTTACTCCCTCCGACCCATTTATATTGTCATCCTTTCTTTATTTATGTTTTCTACTCATATTGTCATCTTTTGAATAAAGAAAATTCTAACACTTCAAAATCCTTCAAAAGTTATGGGACCTACCCACTTTCTATATTTTTACTCTTATTCTTAATTTTCATGCCCAACAGTAACATGACAATATCAATGGGTCGGATGGAGTATGACATTATACACGATTGATGGTGTTTTGGAATGCATAATGTGTAGAGTTGAGTCTTTGACAGCTCGTATGTTAAACTTTTGTGTATATTGTTCAGCATACATATATCTCTTGATTTAGTCATTGGATTTGAATGAAACCAACGCACTGTAAAACTTTGTTATATTAAGTATGTCGTGTTCAAAAATGATAATGTTATCATAAGCATAAGTAGGCCAAACCGAGCATGAGTTTAGGTTGCGCAGATTATGTCAAAAATTGCCTAAATGTGAAATATATCGTCATATCTTGAAATTAATACTCCCTCTGTACACGAATCAAATGCCTTATTTACCCATATTTTTTTGTCCACAAATCAAATGTCTACTTACTTTTTTGTACAATTATACCCTATTACTTTTCCTTTATTTATCCTTTGTCATTAATGGCCCCACCTCACAACAACTTTATTTCTATTTTTTGGTTATCACAACAACTTTATTCTTAGTTTTTGGTAAATACCACTATTTTTTTGTCATTATCTCAATACCCCTACATTCTAACTTTTAACCCACTCAAAACAACTTTAGTACACGATGATTGGTGAATTTATTTGTGTTATGCTATTTCCAGTCCATGTTCAGAAAATCTCAGTTTTTAGCTACGTAATGCAGTCAACTAGAGCCTCTATTAGAGAGGGGTAAAATATTCAGTTTGATCTGAATTTCTGATATGTTATAGCCTAATATGAGTTCTGTAATGCTATAAAATTTGAAAGAAATCTATCAAGTACGTAAATTATTATTGAGTTTACAAATCAGCCGCACAAGCAGTTTTTTCTGTCAGCTTGCGTAGTTTTGTTTGAAATGTGCATATCTTGCTCGTCGGGACTCGTATTCACAAACCGTTTTTTCCTAAAATAAACTAGATATGCGTAAGATTCTGAAAATGTAAACCACTAACTTTTACAAGGTCCGAGCAAAATCAGATTTAAGTTTTTATATAGTCTATGTCCAGAAAAGTTTTTCTTGAAATTGTTCAAGTTACTTTTTAAGAAAAATCTTGTTGTTGGTCAGTTTCCGATGGCTCGTTAGCTATCTTAATGAAATTAGATTAATTCTAAATTTCATCAGTTGTTAGTATGATACGAATAATTTTATATGAGTACTTGTGTTTACATTCAAAGTTGTTTTGCTTACGTGAAATGTGTTTTACTAAAGTTTCCTTTTCATAAGTATTGAAGCATGCAATATCTTTTCAAAATGTTTTTCAAAGTGGGGCACAAAACCACTGAGTGATTTTGTACTCAGACCCCTGCATTGTTTTCTCTAATGCAGATTGAATGACGTGGATGTGAATGGGATGATGTCAGTGTTGTCAAGTGCATGTTGGGTGACGACCTTGTGGTCGTCATCATTGGCTCTCTTTATATTTTTTTGCAGTCTATGTGACTTTGTTAATATTCTCATTCGAACTTATGACCCTTTAACTTTGTTACCTCATTTTGATCTCAACTATCTTCATAGATAGTTGTGTTTTCGAACGCTTATGCAGTGCGGGGCCAATGTCCTCATACATTGACCCCAGTTATGTTAGCTAAGGCAAATATGGTCTCAAATAATCACCCACCTCAATAATCAATAATCACATTTTTGTTGTCATCCACATTTAGGTCATGTAAAGTCTTTATAGTTCCATCAACACCAGTAATGGTCCGCCCGATCCGCATAGACCCGGATGGGGGTGCTACACAGATGATCGTCTAATTATCGTCTACACCATCGTGTGCACTTCCAAAATCGCCACATATCTCTTACTCTTAAACCGCTGTGGCCATATAATTTGTATTTTTATGACAATTGTCTATTCTCGAGTACTCTCACTGTTTTCTTCGCTAAATTTATAGATTGTGTTCAAAACTAAAATTTGGTGATAGTTTGTATGTTTGTAGACAATTTACCCTTTATTTCATCATAACTTTGTCATGCATTAACAAAGTTACAATATGAGACGTCAAATCCAATTTAAACGATATATTAAAATAAAAGAAGCAGTAAAGTTAATATATTATACTGATTTCTCAACAGAATTCATCAATTAGCTTGGAGTAACGCAAAAAAGGAGTTCTTTGCCCCAAATTAAAGGCAAAAAGGTCTTCCACTACCATTTTAAAAGACATATTCCTCAACATATCCCAATCTTAATCGCTGTGAGCTTACAAGAAATTGTACTATTATACTTCTCTTGATATTTTACTATTTTGGAGGAGCTTCAAATAAATTTGAATATAATCTTCCTTGAAGAATTCGTGAACTTTCCAGACCCTTCATCCCATAACTAACTGTAATGGAAATTTGTGTCAACCACTGAAGTCTCCACCTTATATAAATTTTGTACGGAAATATTTCATTAGTAGTGATTTAATTAAGACAAAAATTTGGGTGCATATTCTCTACCGTGCAACACCCGACCCATTTGATCCGACCCGTCTCCTTTGACCCGGGTTTGACCCGGTCAAATCCCCTTTGACCCGATCAAACCCTCTTTGACCAGTTTTTTTTTTTTTTCCAGTTTTTTTTTTTCCATTTTTTTTTGTTTGCCCCTTCTTCTATGGTCAAGATGCGAGAGAGGGGAGCCGAAGGTCTCGGAGCGAGCCGTAAAAGTCCAAAATATTGCCCGCCGATTATCCTTATTTTAGTAATCGGAGCGAAGGCGGAGCCGAAGGCTCCGTAAAAAAAAAAAAAAAAAAAAAAAATGGAAAATTACTGTAGCGCGTGAGACCCACGCGCGCGTGGATCTCACGCGCCGGGTCGGGCAGGGCGGGTCGGGCGGGTTGTTGCATGGTACAAGTCTCCACAGGAGACTTACTCTTTAATTAAATAGACTCTTTTTCTTTTTGTTTTAGAATAGACGTAAATATTATTCGAACCGTATTTTTGTAAGTTTTAAAAACACGAACAAGGGACTCGAACCGCATTTAGAATAGACGTACATCTTTTTTTTTTGTTTTATAGTTTACACATAACTCGAACTCTCAACTTTTTGGTTGAAGGGGAAACATCTTACCACTTGAGTTATGCTTCGTTATCAATAAATGTACATCTTTATAATCTAACTGCACTTCATTATCAACATAGACTTATCTTATAGTAAATACAACGAAACAAGCTTCGATATTACGCAAGATCAATTTACACAATTCCTTCAATGAATCCAACTCCAAATTATTACAACCAGCCGCAATCGAATTCATTGTACGAAAACAATATTTCTCGTTATATATATATGGTCGACTCATTGGAAAGTTCAATTCTACATTAAAATTTCAACAATATTAATAGCTTCTAATAAAATTTTCTGTGTCGGTCACCATTGATTACAACAAAACCGAGATCAAGACGGCGAAGGAGCCCGTCGAGGCAGGTCGGCGGCCGACGATGACGCCACGTCACGCGACAGCCGACACGGAATATACGGGTACATCGGCACGTACGGACAATACCTTGGGCGCGAAAAAAATAGGGCACACTCCGCCACGTGTCTCTGCGAGGGTAATCCCGGGATACAATTCCTCCTCACGTCCAAAACCCCGTTCATGATCAGCCGCCAGCATGCGGGCCCCACGCCCGTGAAATAATTCTCCGACAGCGACAGGTTCGCCGCCTTCCCCACCGAGCACAGCGCCTCCGGCACCTCGCCGGAAAGCAGGTTTCCGGCGAGGTTGAGGATCTCGAGATTCTGCATGCAGCCCAACGAGGGCGGCAGCGGCCCGGTCAGCCGGTTGTTGCCGGCGTCGAAGACGGCGGTCTCCGTCAGAAACCCTAGCTCGAACGGCAGGCAGCCGCTGAGGAGGTTGTTGAGCAGCAGAATCTCGGAAACATTCGAGAAGGTTCTAGAAATGCTGCGCGGGATCGGGCCGGAGAATCTGTTGTTGGCCAGCGTGAGGTAGGAAATGTGGGTGGTGCCGCCGCCGCGGTTGTCGGGGAGGCGGGCCGTGAAGAGGTTGTTGTTGATGAAGAGGGCGTCGAGGCCGCGGCTGAAGAGCTGCGGCGGGACGGCGCCGGAGAAGGAGTTGAACCGGAGGTCGAGGAAGGCGAGGCCGGCCATGCCGACGACGGCGGCGGGGAGCGTCCCGGAGAATCTGTTGTTGCTGACGTCGAGCTCGTATAAATACGGCAGTGCCGCGATCGCGGCGGGGATCGCGCCGCCGAAGCTGTTGGAGTTGGCGTGGAAGAGGGCGAGGTCCGGGAGCTCGTCGAGGAAGCCGGCGAGCGTCGGGGCGGCAAGGTGGAAGCCGTTGAAGTCGATCGAGGCCAGCGCGGTGGCGGAGTGGTTGTCCGGCGGGCTCTCGCAGTAGAAGCCTTTGTAGCTGCAGACGTCGCCGCCCGTCCACGTGGCGGTGACATTGAAGGGGTCGGAGGTTATGAGGTTTTTGAAATTTTGGATGATCGGGAATACGGCGGCAAGTCTTTCGTCGGCGAAAATTAGGGTTGTTTCGGGTGGAGTGGGGGCCAGAGGCGGAGTAAACGGGAGTGCCACGTTTGCGCTTGCTCCGCCGCGGCCGACAACTAGTAGGATTGTAGTGATGATGATATGAATTTTGGAGACATAATTTGTTTTCATTTTTATCTGCATTTTGGCTTTAATTAGATTGGGATATGAATGTGGATGTATAGAGGGAGATTTAAGAGGGATTATAAAATTTTTTATAATCTTGGAGTTGAGAGTGCAATGTGTGTTAGGTTTCAACTCTCTTGCAATTTTCAGTTGCTTAGTTGGTGGAGAGAGATGATTGATGTAGATTAGTGACATTTTTAATTAATTAAGCGTGATTTCTGTTGATAATGCATGTTAGATTTTTGGTAATCTATGTGGACTCAAATTAAGTTGGAAGTAATCAAATTAATATCTGAATTTTGTTGCGAATTAAAGATCATCATGACAAACCACTTCAAGCTAGAACCACAACTCTTCCAAATATTAGCATTTTTCATGAGGCAATATTAATGCAATATTAATTATCATGATAATAGTGTGATCTATTGTTTAGAAATAAATAAAATAATTAAGCTTCATATATATAAAGCTCCAATAATCGTGTATATATATGAGGAGATAAATTTAGGTGTTGTCGACCTTACAGTGTCTATGGATTATTAAAAAAAATTCGAAATATTAATTGTCTCAATTTTCTTTAGAATAATTCTTACTTTAACCACATCTAAATCTTTGTGTATATGAAATTGTCAAGTTGAGGGCAAAGTGCCTGAGTTGCCTACTGACATTAAACTTTATGTGGCCACGACAAATATAAGTGGATTTAAGTACTGGGGAATGAAAGTTATTCTTCATCAAAATAATTAATAAAATATTTATATAAATATAGAGTAATTTTGGGAAAAAAATTCGGTCAAAAATCGATTCAGTAATTCTATAATGGATTATTAATATTCAATTATTAATATTAATTAATTTAATATTTATATACTCCCTCCGTCCCACTTAACTTAACTTGTCTCGTTTGAAACGGGCACGGAGATTAAAAAAAAGATACTCCCTCCATATTTATATAAGTGTCCTAGTTTGACCTGACACGAGAATTAAAAAAGTTGGTAAATAGTTGAAAAGTAGGATAAAAGTTAGAAAGTATGGGTAGTAGAATAATGACAAAAAAACAGTGGTAATGACAAAAAAGAGGTGGCATTGACCAAAAAGTAAGAATAAAGTTGTTGGGATGATAAAAAGGTAGAAATAAAGTTGATGTGAGGTGAGGCCATAAGTGGCAAAGGGTAGTAAATTTACAAAGTAAAGAGGGGAAGATGGTAAAAAAAAATAAAGTAGGACACTTATAAAAATACATCAAAGTGGTGAAGTAGGATACTTATAAAAATACGGAGGGAGTATTAGATATAAAGGGTATGGTTAGTGTAGTTAATAAAGTGATATAAAGTACTTCCTCCGTCCACGAATTGGTTGTTACATTGTGAACGACACGAGTTTTAAGAAAATAGTAGGTAGTAGTGAATTATAGTGAGTATTGTTATGCGTGAAGTAAGGGTCCCACAATAAATGTGAGTGGAGTAGCAAAAGTAGCAACCATTTCGTGGACAAACTTAAGTAGCAAAAGTGACAACCATTTCGTGAATGGAGGGGATATTTTTTAATTGATAAAGTGATATAAAATATTTTTGAAGTGACATAAAGTGATATAAAGTGGTTTTGAAATGATATAAAATGAATAAAGTTATTTCTTAATTATTTCCTTAAATGAAAAGTAAGACAAGTAGAGTGAGACACCCATAATAAAAAGTGAGACAAGTAGAACGAGACAGAGGGAGTAATAAATTATACATTTATGCATTCATTTATTTATGTATTAACTAATTTTATTAAATATTTGTGCAATTCTCACTATTGGCATCATCAAAACTTAGACACATCTATTCATTATTAAAGGTTGGATTATTTTAGAAAAGACTAGTTTTTAGTCATGGCCAATTGTATATAGCAATTTCGCAATCTACCGGTCATAATGGTTTGAGAATTTTGATGTGTAAAAATGACGGTGATTTTCGAAAAACTGCTACTATGAATGTTGTATACGAAAAGTGTTGCAAAATATAATATTTTGCTTTTGATTTCATTAATTTAATTGATGTATTCCAAAAGTTAATTTTAAATTCATTTATCTTCTCATCATTGTTTTATTTCAATTTTAATTTTGATATTTTACACTATAATAGTCAAGTCAATGCAAAATGTTTATAGTATGTCGTGCATTGTATGGGTACAACATATGGTATATCGTTGTTGAAATAGAAAATTAAGAGATTAATCAACACATTATGTCGTGGAAACCTTCTTTAAGTCATGTATAATGTTGTGATATTAAATACTGTATGTAACTTAAAGGATGTATAAGTTTATAGTATTAAAGTAGTTTGATTTTCTTTTCTTTTAGTTCGGGAAAAGAGTGTGCTGTGGCGGGATTTGAACCCTAATATTCGAATTTCAGTTAGATTGTAAGTCACATAAAAATTTAGTGGATGCAAAATGTGAAAAATCAGTAGAGAGAGATCTAATATTAAATTATAAAATTTGAATATGTTCTTACATTATACTCCATCCGTTCCACCGAATACGACATGTTTTTCATTTTGGAACATTTCACTATACTTGGCCTGTCTCCTTTAAATGAAACAATTAATTTATATAAAACCTCACTAACTTACCCCCACTAAACACTCAATCATCTCATCTATAACTTTATTAGCATTATAAAATATTGCATTCACACTATACTAAACATTTTTTATACTCAATACCATTTTTCTTAATCTCTGTACTCATATAAATTAGATCGTATTCGGCGGGACAAAGGGAGTATGATATTCAATTTGGGTACATACATTATTTGATAGATGAGTCGCGTCATTCAGATTTCAGACCAGTGGAATTTAAAAAATTTCAAACTTTTTATTAAAACAATTCAGTCATGGAGAAAAAGATATACAGCATTTTCCCATCTTTGTAGTCATTTAAATTAACTAAAATACACTTATATAAAAAATCAGTAAGATTTATTGAAGTTGCTCAATTATTAGGAGCATCATATTATGAGTATGGTTGATAAAATGAATGGGATCGAGAGGCAAAAACTTTATGGCATGTATGTGAATTCACGTTTTAGAATATAGCAGAAGAAGTATATAAATGTTCAAAAGTGTTATTTTTTTATAACTTTTTTCAATATGTGCTATAATTAGCGTTTTTAATCTTAAAGTATTATTTTCCTATATTTCTCAAACTTTATTGGGATGCAAAAATATAAATCCAGCTCGACTCGAAAAAATATATTATAGTATAAAATTAATTGGATTGTCTCGAACCAAACCCAAACTCACCAGACTAGAGGTCATTTAAAGGGGCCCAACCTAACTCGAAATCAGGACCGGATCAATTTTGCAATCTTTATTTACGAGTCATTACATATTTTTGTATTGTAATTTTTGTCTTTTTGGGATGACTCAGTGGTAAAGTGGACTGTCTGGAACTGAGAGGTTTAATCCCCACTATCATCTCTATAGGTCGAGCCTTCACAGATGTACTTGGAAAATGTGGTTTACCTGCCTTGTGTGGTTTACAAGCTATTGCACAATGACGAGGGTTTACCTAGTGCACACCAAATGTAGCGGCTACGGGTGCCCACGAAATAATAATAATAATAATAATAATAATAATAATAATAATAATAATAATAATAATAATAATAATAATAATAATAATAATAATTGTTAAAGATGTTCAGAATTTCTATCGAGAATTCGCCAAGAAACAACTCACACATGCAAGAAATAAAAGAGACAATAGTTTACGTGGTTCGGCCAAAGAAAAGCCTACGTCCACGGAGGGTTAATCACAGATCTTATTCACACCGGAGATAGTCGCCGGAGATGGCGAGCTTACACACTGAAAACTCTTTCTCTAAATTTACAGTAAACTCTCTCTCTCAATCTCCATAATCTCACAGCTCAGATCTCACAACAAGGATGAAGAATGAATTACAACGTAATGAATCTACACCAGATTACAGACTATATACACTCTCAACAACTAATCACAGCCGTAGAAGATGAACGATGCAGATTCGTCCTCAGCTGCATGTGTTGGCCGTTCTAGCCGACTCAATCTTTTCATGCAGTTAGCTCCTTCAACTCTTGAATAATTACAGAGTAGTCCTCGTGCATCTTTGTAGTCATACTTTCACAATCTCCACCTTGACGAGAAGATCATGGAATAAGATCCCTGTAACTTTCCCTCAATGATGCCCCATCACAGGGCTTCCAAAACCTACTTGCTTCACTGAGGAAGCAAGCAAATCAACCTAAGACAATGCTTAAACTTGGAAGTAGGCAAAGTCTTAGTCAACATGTCTGCCGCGTTGTCCTCTATTCTGATCTTCACAACCTTAACCAAACCCTTGTTGACGATGTCCTTTACAAAATGATGCCGCACATCTATATGCTTCGATCTTTCATGAAACACACTATGTTTCACTAGATGCAAAGCGCTTTGACTGTCACAATGCACAGTAACTGACTTTTGAATAATACCAAACTCTTTTATCATCTCTTTCAACCAAATACTCTCTTTAACCGCTTCAGTAAGAGCCATATACTCTGCCTCTGTAGTTGAAAGTGCAACAACGCTTTGTAGTGAAGATTTCCTAGAAATTGCAGATCCATAAAGGCAAAACACATAACCTGATTGCGACATTCTATTATCTAAATTTGCAGCATAATCCGAATCCACAAATCCCACTAAAACATCACCTTTCATATCCTCATGTTTTTCAAACAAATTACCATACTTAGCCATTCCCTTCAAGTATCTCATGATCCATTTCATTGCTTCCCAATGATACTTTCCTGGATTTGCCATATACCTGCTCAAAACGCTGATTACATGAGCCAAATCAGGCCTCGTACGCACCATTGTGTACATGATGCTTCCAACTGCATTAGCATAAGGAACTCTTCGCATCTCATCCTTCTCTGCATCATGCGGTCCAAGGGGCACATACACAATCCTAGATTCATGCATATTGAATCTCTTGATTACTCTCTGAACATAATTCTCTTTAACTAACCACAACTTCCCATTCTTTCTGTCTCTACAGATATCCATGCCTAGAATCCTTCTAGCATCACCATGCTATTTCATTTCAAAAGTTGATTCCAAATCTCTCTTCAACAGTTCTATTTCCCTCTTACTTTTACTTGCTACCAACATATCATCCACATACAAAAGTAAGAAAGAAACTATCTCTTTTCCAGCATTCTTCACATAAACACAATTATCATATGAAGATCTAGCATATCCAATCTTAGCCATGTGTTCATCAAACTTAAGGCACCATTGTCTACTACTTTGCTTTAAACCATAGAGAGATTTCTTTAGCAAACATACCTTATTCTCATTTCCTGGTAGAATGAAACCTTCAGGTTGCTCCATGTAGATAGTCTCCTTTAAATCACCATGAAGAAAAGCTGTTTTCACATCCAGCTGCTCCAACTCCAAGTCAAATTGAGCCACCATTGCCAATAGAATTCTGATGGAACTATGTTTAACCACTGGAGAAAACACTTCATTGTAGTCAACGCCTTCCTTCTGTGTAAACCCTTTTGCCACCAACCTAGCCTTCAACTGGAGAATCTCAACCAAAACCATCTCATTTTCATCACCATTTTCAACTTGAGAATCTCAACCTAGCCTTCAACTTGAAAACACTATCTCTAAATCTGACAGGTGGTTGAGTTATTTTTCTCTATCTATCTCTGGCTAGTTGGTAGTTGGTCAGATCAGGTTGATCTAACCATTCACTTTCATCACCATCATATGCCTCAATATCTGATTCATCACCATCTGAATTCCCAAGAGCTCGAAGTAGTTGTGTATCTTGATCTTCGCCATTACGCTCCACCTCAATTTGTGTACTACTACTGCTAGCTTGTGAAGAATCAATTTCATTCCTTGATCCAATTACTGCTGAAGCTTCCAGAAAAGACATTTTTGATTCATCAAAGACATCTCTACTTATGATGATTTTCTCTTCACCTGGTTCAATACACCATAGTCTATAGCCTTTAGTTCCTTCAGGATATCCCAACATGATACATTTCTTAGCTCTTGCATCCAATTTGTCTTGTTTGATGTGAGCATAAGCTTGACACCCAAACAATCTCAGATATCCATAGCTAACTCTACGGCCTGACCATCTCTGTTCTGGAACTTCATACTCTATAGCTGATGATGGACTTCTGTTAATTAGAAATGCAGCCGTAACCATAGCCTCACCCCAAAATTTCTTGGACAACCCAGCTGACAATAGCATACATCTTACTCTTTCAAAGATGGTCCTATTCATCCTTTCAATAACTTCATTCTGTTGTGGGTTACCAGGCGTAGTGGTATGTCTTTTAATTCCCCTTTCATTGCCGAAAGATCTAAATTCCTTGGACAGAAATTCTAGCCCATTGTCTGTCCAAAGACACTTCACTTTCATTTCCTTTTCAACCTGCACTACCTCACACCAATGTTTGAATTTATCAAAAGCCTCATCTTTAGTTTTTAACACATAAATCCAAAGTTTCCTTGAGAAATCATCTATCAAGGATAAGAAGAATCTTTCTCCTCCCATGGTGTGATTCTTGTTTGGACCTCAGAGATCTGCATGTATGTAGTCCAATGGCTTTTTTGAAAAATGTTTTCCAACTGGAAATGGATGTTTCTTGTTTTTCCCAAGAATACAGAGCTCATATTTATCCAATTTGAATGTTCCATCTATTTTCAAAATTTGCTTTCTTGCAAGTTCATTCAAACCAGATTCACTCAAGTGTCCTAATCTCTCATGCCACAACATACTTTGATCTCTACTTACCAGTGCAGATTCTCCAACTACAGTCATTCCATCAAGATGATACAGACCATTTCTTCTTGTTCCTTTCAGAAGTATTGTGGAATTTTTTATGACATATACAGAACCAGATTTTGATCCAAAATCATATCCTTTTTTCTCCAAAGTACCAAGTGAGATTAAATTCCTTTTTATCTTAGGAATATATCTAACTTCAGTCAATATTTTAATGGAGCCATCAAACAATTTTAATTTGATGCTTTCAATACCTCTAACTCTACACGGATAATCATTGCCAAGACCACTGATCCCATATCTCCTTGCCTCATATTTAGAAACCATTCTTTGTGAGGACACATGTGGAAAGAACATGCTGAGTTCATTATCCAAGAATTCCCTGCAGATCCCATCATGACATTCAAAACTTCATGCTCTGCATTCTCTTGAGCTATATCTGCACTATCCTGATTATGAGTCTCTTGCTTCATCTGTTTCCTTTTCCATGAGTAACAATTCTTCCTAATATGGCCAGGTTTCTTGCAATGATAACATTTTCTGGTATCCTCTCCTTCAGAATCTTTGGACTTTTGTTGGTTTCCTTTCTTGAATTGATTCCCTCCCTTCTTGTACTTCCCAGATTTACTCTTCTTGATGTTTAGACTTTCTGGATGTGATACAAACTTCCCTTCTGCAATTCTCTGCATTTCCTTAGCCTTCAAAGCACCTATCACTTCTCCTAGAGTGACATGGCCTTCTTTACCAAACAAGATTGCATCCTTCAGGTGCTCGTAGCTTTTAGGCAATGCATTAAGCAACAAGATTGCCTTATCTTCATCTCCTATTTCCCCATCCACACTCTCCAATTCATCTAGTGATTTTTGAAAATCATCTAGTTTTTCACTCAAATCCTTATCCTCTGCAATCTTATATTGATATAAATGTTGTTTCATATACAGCCTATTCGCAACAGATTTTGCCATGTACAGAGAATTGAGTTCATTCCATACTTTCAGAGCGGTATATTCCTTGGAGACTTCGCGAAGAACTCGATCGCTCAAACAGAGAATAATCGCACTATGCGCCTTCTGATCAATTTCCTCGCGATTGATTTTGGAGCTGCTCTTCGTTTCTGATTTCGTCTTTGCCTTTGGATCTTCAATTACCGCTTCAGTCAATGCGTTAGTCAGTCCTTGCTGATTCAACATCGCTTGCATCTTGATCTTCCAAAGGTTGAAATCATTCTTGCCATTGAATTTCTCGGCTTCGAATCTCGTCGTAGACATGATCGTGGATCGAATTCCAGCAGACGGTGCCACTTGTTAAAGATGTTCAGAATTTCTATCGAGAATTCGGCAAGAAACAACTCACACATGCAAGAAATAAAAGAGACAACGATTTACGTGGTTTGGCCAAAGAAAAGCCTACGTCCAAGGAGGGTTAATCACAGATCTTATTCACACCGGAGATAGTCGCCGGAGATGGCGAGCTTACACACTGAAAACTCTCTCTCTAAATTTACAGTAAACTCTCTCTCTCAATCTCCCTAATCTCACAGCTCAAATCTCACAACAAGGATGAAAAATGAATTACAACGTAATGAATCTACACCAGATTACAGACTATATACACTCTCAACAACTAATCATAGCCATAGAAGATGAACGATGCAGATTCGTCCTCAGCTGCATGTGTTGGCCGTTCTAACCGACTCAATCTTTTCATGCAGTCAGCTCCTTCAACTCTTGAATAATTACAGAGTAGTCCCCGTGCATCTTTGTAGTCATACTTTCACAATAATAATAATAATAATAATAATAATAATAATAATAATAATAATAATAATAATAATAATAATAATAATAATAATAATAGCCACAATGGAGATTAAAATCCAATATATAGCCTACCTTCTTCAAAAACACAAATTATAGCCATCATTTGTATTGTAGGACTTAACTACACTCACTAATCCAAATCTAATGCCAAACCCGCTCCATTTTAACTGAGCCACCCAGGTTTTTTCTTTCTTTCTTTTTTCAATTTTTTTTTATTTTCCAGTTTTTTTCTATTTTTTTTTCTTTTCTTTTTCTGTTTTCTTTTTTATTTTCCAGATTTCTTTTCTTTTTCTCTATTTTTTTATTTTCCAGATTTTTTGCCTCCTTTTTTTGTTTGCCTCTTCGTTTTTTTGTTTGCCGTTTCTTCTTTGGTCAAGATTCGAGCGAGGGGAGCCAAAGAATTCCAAATTGTTGCCTGACGATTATCCTTATATTAGTAATTGAAGCGAAAGCAGAGCCGTAAAATCAGAGCCGAAGGCGGAACTGCAAAATCGGAGCAATATAACTTGTCATGTTCAAAAGTAGACATTATCATGACGAAATTTAATAATTGTGAAAATTTGGTACTTTGGCACTAATGACCATATTAGTACCAAAAGTACCAACAGAAAGCAAAAAAAAAAAATACTACTAGTAATTTGGTACTTTGGCATCAATGACAATATTAGTGCCAAAAGTACCAACAGAAAGTACAAAAAAAAAGTAATTTGATACTTTGACACTAAAGACCATATTAGTGACAAAAGTGCCAACATAAATCACAAAAAAAAAAAATTTGGTATTTTGGCACTAATGACGATATTAGTGCCAAAAGTCCCAACAGAAAATACAAAGATAAATACTAAGTAATTTGGTACTTTGACACTAATGATCATATTAGTGCCAAAAGTACCAAGAAAAAGTATAAAAAAAAACTAAATAATTTGGTACTTTGGCACTAATGACCATATTAGTGTCATACGTAACCGACACCTTGTACCCAAATCCGATCTAACCTGCGCCCTGACCCGATCCGCGCGCCCTTCATTAAGAGGATTTTTGTCCCAAATTAAAAAAAATGGCTAAATTTGTGTTTTTGAAGAGGATGGATTAAAATTTGTGTTTCATTGCTCAATATGACTATATCAAAAGTTGACTCTAATAATAATAATAATAATAATAATAATAATAATAATAATAATAATAATAATAATAATAATAATAATATAGAAATACCATTTTTTTTTTTCCATATTTTCAATAATTCTCCTAATCCCTTTTCCTCCAAAAAATAAAAAAACTAAAAAAATAAAATCTAAGCGCACCGGGCCCATTTACGTATGGATCGAATAGGCGGCCCAAATTGCAAAAAGTATTAAAATGAGGAGAATCAAACTGAATTGAAGCAGAATTTGCTGGAAACATCTGGTTTCATTTCATCAGCAAAACAAAATCATTAGGAAAGGAGAATTCGAGAAACCGAACTGTAATGCCATGAACGGTGGCGATGCCGACATGATGGAGACGGAGGCGTCGGCTCCGCCGTCTGCCCCGCCGCACGAGGTCGGCACCGCTTCAGGCCCTAACGATATCAGGAATTTGCTGTCAATGGCGCGGAAGCTCATTAATGAAGGGAAGCCTTCCCAGGCCCTCGAAGCGGTAATTTTTTGCCCTACTCAGCTTTCATATGCTTAAATCTGTTGTTTAGGTTTGTTAATTTTGAATGCAAGTGGTTTAATCAACCGTTGGCATGTCTGATTGCAGTTGTGATCAGTTCGATTGTTTGGAATTTGCTTTCGCATTCACGTATATTTTCGTCGAATGAATTGTTGTTTTCTCTGTGAAATTTTGCGTTTCTCCGTCGTTGTAAACTCAGTGATGCAGCTGCGTTTCGTTTTTGCCCTTTCCTCTGAATTTTTCGTCGCGTTTGAGTTCTATTTGGCTAATTGTGAAAATTAAGTTACTGCTTTTGGTTTTTGGAATAATGTGAAGAGGTTATCATCGAGGAAAATTGTAATCGAAAATTATTAGTAATATTTTTTTAACTGATAGGAACATTTGATATTCAGTAAGCCGTTGTTGGAGAATGATTTAGCTTGTATTAATACTTAAATAGGATCCAAGCTTTCTTTTTTTCAGAGGTAAATCAGCTCAAACTGGATTTTGCGATGAGTTTCTTTTTGTGAGGTATGGATGTAATGACATTGCCTTGTAAGTATATAAAGACAAGATTTTAACACTAATAAATCTTTGTTTTTGATCAAGGTGAATCTTTGTTTTAATCGCGTTCTATTTAAATGAAAACCGTTAACTTGGCTTTAATTTGATTTTACGAGATGGGATACATCTTTCATGATTGTGAGTACAGTTATTACATGATAAAGCACGTGTACGAAGCCTAACGTTTTTTATCACACGTGGAGTTATCTGCATGACATGTGTCTTCTTTTGAAGTTGAAGCTCCCACTTCTCCAATTGTGCCATGCAGTAGGCTGAGCATGTAGAAAATCAAGTTTGATTTTTAAACTTGTTCCATATTATAAATATCGTAACTGTTTATTGGTGATAAGTTTTTGGCTTTGTTTGGACTTAATTTGATGAGTATGCTTTCTAATTATAAATTTATTTTCTATTACAATTTCTTTTTTTTAAATCAAAATTACTGCCCAATTAAAAAGCCAATACTTTAGTTATGTCCCGACTCACAAGCTGTTTTACCTGTTATGCAGAGCTCCCCTTATCGCCCCATCTCTTCGGATATTATAAGAGGAAGTTGTTAGAATGGGAAAGTAATCTGTTACATATTTCATAAGTATCCTCAAGATTGCAACTCTTCTGGGTTAAAATAAATTACATAGCTCCAAGTGTAATTTCCAATGACATGCTAAAAACTACATTTAAGGTATTAATACGGGTGCAAGAATATGTATGTCCTGACATCTAAAAGCTTTCATCTTGTAAACAATGACTTTATTTAGAAACAGTGGGTCAGTCAGTTCCATAACACAGGAGGCAGGATGTGGATTAATAAACCCAATGAACGATGTGTTATGAGCATTACATATATGCTCGATCTGAGGAAGTTATGTTATGACTTGAAGATTATACTTTTCATAGAAATAAAGTATTCCAAAGCACTATAGATATTTATTAAAAGCGAGGTTCCTAGAAGATCAGAAAAAATGAGGATGGAGAACTGGTGAAAATTATGAGATTTTGGTAAGAGTAAATTTATTGCAGATCTTCTTGTGTATGATTTTACTTCACAATATATCTTCTTAATATGATGTTTGCACAGGGGCTTCTTAACTATACAAATGTTATTCATAGTTGGATGAAAACTACGTTGATGATTTTATAACAATGCTTTGATTTACGTTTTACCATTTACTTTGTTAGCTTCCAGAATTTGTTGTTGCTGTGTTCTTGTGTTTCCCTGATATCCCCGTGAAACTTAGCAAGTTGTCAATGAAATGCACTCACAAATAACTTATCTTTAAGGTCTTCTCTTTCAGCTGAGACTGTTTTAACTTATTAGCCATGATAAACCTTGAGGATTTGAAAACCCAAGGCCTGTCTGTAGGAACAGGGCTTTCGTCTCAGCCCAAAAAAGTCAGTGAACACTTATAAACATCTCCATATTTGTGATAATCTTATCCATCTTTTTTGTATTGCTGAAGTTTGTCCAGTTTGTGCCTTTATATGTCCTTAACTATCTCATTTCCCTTAACTGCAATTTCTTGATGGTATTATGTCCAAAATTTTATGTTGAATTACTGGTTTTTCTGTATTTCTATTAGCTCATTGTGCATGTTTGCAAGTTGATATGGAGAAGAAATTAAGAATTCTGTTTAACCATTTGTTAATTTGAATTATATTGAACTAACATACTTCCATTGGACTTTGAAGGTGATAATGGCAATGAAAATACAAGGTGGAGACATAGCTGTAACCGAAGGTCTTGTCCGTGCTCAAGAGCTATACAGGAACAAAATTCAAGCTAGTTCTGCTGCTGATGAGTTGGCTTCACTGTTTGCTGAATGTGCAATTGCGGAGGCCATCCCTTTGCAGCCCGGGGTATCCCATCAAAAGACTAATGAGGAGCCAATCGATCCTCAAGAAAGGTCAATCCTTGCTGAGACAGGGCGGAAGCAAGTCATGCTTGACGCGTTCTCTGATGGGAGCAGCTTTGTCTGCTTGCAGTGTGGGGGGCTCGTTAGCAATCACCGCAGAGAAGAGCACTATGCATTCTGGTGTTACAAAGCCTGAGTTTGTCTTGCACCTTCTTCGTGTTAAGCTTAGTTGTGGTTTTGGCTCTTGCTTGTTTCTGCAGATGCATGCACCATTCTTGTTGTATGATAGATATAGCCTAGTGTGTGAGTGCCGTGGGAGGCGATTCCTCCCAAAACGGCACACCACTCGTCTTTGCTTGGGTGCGAGATCAGGGTACCGAACTACCGATGAATTTGGATTTGGTAAACCATTTATGTGAAATATTACCTTGTATCTTTCAACTTTGTATCATCAAATTGACTTGCATGATAAAATAATAGAGTGCAAAACTATTTGCTGTTTACTGTTTCAGATATTCAGGTGATTATGTTGCGTGTGCTGAATTATTGAATTTGGTTTGTCAAAATTCTTATTTTAGAGACTATTTAGTTCCATAGGTTGCAATTTTTTTTATAGTGCAGGATCAGATTTTAATAGAATGTTACCTACTCCAGATATTCTACATAGGTTGATCATTTATTGTTTGAAAAAAACATTAATTTTAATCTCATAATTAGGAACACTTTATATTTATGTGACCTTATGGACTCTAGAATTCGCAACAAGTTTTAACAGGTTGAATCAATCAAAATATTGGAATTTTAGATACAGAAATGAAAACTGTTAGCTCCCAAGCAAAATAGTGTTCGTGTCTGTAATTGCAGTGGTAGTCGTGTTCATGTTCAGATCGTGGTCGTGTTTGGTCATATCGTATCGTGTCATCATTGTATTGACACGATACCGACCGGACACACAATTGGCCAGTATCTTAAAAATAGAAAAAGAAAAAAAAGATGGTATTTCATGAAAATTCCACAACACATAATCACAACTCAATAGTAGATCTACATTTGAGACTAAGTATCACTGACTCTGCTTTCTAAACAAAACCAATATTGTGCTTACACACAATATACAAAAGAGGCCAATTAGCCAAGAAAAATAAAAAAGCAAATCACAAGCACTAAAATTCCCTCCACAAAAGATCAACTTTTGACAAGTATATACAACATGAAGACTACCAGGAGACCTCAAATAAATCTATCTCTGGTGCATCCTCGATGAAAACGCAATCCTCCGAGTATCACAGAGGTGAACGATCAGTCAAGACAAGACTGATGAGAGTCATAACTACCAAAAAACTCCACAGCGAAACAACCATTCCACTTCATATATATCTCTACCAATACACTACACTACAGACAATGTTCTCCAGCTGCCACTTATACCTCCACCTGCCACTTATACCTCCACCTGCATTTATGAAAAGGAAAATTAAGTCAAGAAAATCGGATTCGGACCAAAACTGCTCCTGCATAAAAAAAGAGAGCCTAGAATAGAGTAACCCCTGCATTAATATGTCAAGAAGAACACAAGAATAAGGGAAATGTTATCTTTCAAGAATAAGTCGATTTTACTTTCTAGAGTCTATCCTACTTTTATCTTTCTCAGAAAATGTATCTTATGCCAAATTATTTCCTGACTGTGATTTACAAAAGAGCTGCTTATTTCTAGCTCTAATTTTGGACATTTGTTTAGGTTACTCTAGTCAAGCATGTAGTTTCCAAAACGATACGCATTGTGATCAGCTTAAAACAAACAAATTTTTATTTCAGATATCAAAGAGGCAACAAATAATAGACCTTCAGATATAAGTGTGTGTGTGTGTGTGTGATTAATATCCCAATTCTATGCTTGTGATTGGTGTGTGGTATATCATAATCTCAGCCTATGTCTAATAGAAGAGATGATGCATTTAATGGACTGACCTGCACTTATTCAACGTATTTCCCCCAACCATCTCTTGGGAGCTGGAGTGAGTAAAGGATATACAATGTTGAGAAGTATAAGCTAGTGACCATTTCTGTACATAATTTCAGAAATAGCTTGTGAACGTGGCCTGGATCTCATGATTGTTTCGTCGCTGTGTCTAATTAATTCTGATAGTTTCCACGGTTTTTGCCACTTCCATTTGAACTGTAATAGCCATTGATGATGACTCCTCTTCCATCTCCAGAGTTTCCCACCATGTCCGACAAGGGCTAATTTTTTCATTGATAACTGACCCATAGGCACCATCTGTACTCAACGGGAACTCAGTATAAGCGAAAGAGAGCATTTATGCAGCAACAGCGAATTTAGGGAAGATAAAACGAACCTTCCGTGTTTGATCCATGAATGCTGCTGACTCATGACACGAGCCATTAGCAATTCCCGCTGTATATTTGAGTTGCTTCTGTGCTGGTACAGGAATTGGAGACAAGGGACCACTCATGTCATCAGCAATGTGTTTGAGAGAATTTCCCTGTAGCAGCAGAAAAAGTTAAAGAAACTCGTATGTATATATATGTCAAGAAAGGAGAAAACTAAAATAAATAAATAAAACTAATCTTACTGATGGTGGCGTCGACAATGCAGTAGCAGCAGATTGCTCTCTCAATTTAAGCTCTTTCTCCATTTCCTTCCGTCTAACTTCACTTTGTCGCAGTAACCCCACAAGTTCCTTCATTTGTTCTTTCATTTCTTTGATTTCAATTTCCTTTTCCCACTGTTGGCACCTGTACGAAATCCATATAGCTGCTTTTACTAATGCAGATTACGATTTTATACCAATGGCAGACATTACAAATCCTGGTTAATATAACTTTTCAACTCTATAGCAGCTTATGCTTTATATCATTCGCCTAACTTATCTACTCTTTCTTCTGCAAGTGAAAAGGCTCAATTTTGGTTTTAAAGAATTAGTCATTGTTTTATATTCTTAATGTTCTTTCCTTGGAAAAATAGAGAGAAGTGAGAACATTACTGTAGGTGACAAATGAGCTTAAATACACAACAAAGAGAAACGGAGTGCTTATCTTATAAAACCATACTTGATGAAAAACTACCGCCCTGTTTTAAAGTCTCGGAGAAACCATACAGAAAAATGAACTGGAAAAACTTTTATTTTGCATACCTTGCATCGCCAAGATGATTGAACATAAGCTGAAGCAGGCCTTTTGCCTCTCCCATAGAACGTAGCTGGTTCCAGCGTCCACGACTAACGACACCGCGCTCTCGTTCTTCTGCTTCTGAAAGTTGTGAAGCCATTGCAACAAGTGAATTTGATGAAATACTGAGCATGCTTTCCAGAGAAGCAATTCTTGACATTCTTGCATTTGGTGACATGGAAGATGCCCTGAGAAATGAAAGAACAACAGATTAAGTAAGACGGGTTTGTAAGTACGAACAGCGACAAAGATGCATATGCTAATCTTTTATTAAGAGAAAATTATGGTGCAGTTAAAGTACGATGTTCAAATTTAAATGACTAATGAAACAAGCTTACCTTGAAATGCCATTTTTCCCTCTAGGAGGGCTTACTCCCTTTGAAGCAAATTCATCAACTTGTCTCAAAACAGCCAACTCTTCTGCCAACGCAGCTCGTCTGGAACAAGAATTTACAAAGATATCTAGGTTAGCATTGTGCGCGTGGGGGAGGGGGGGGGGGGACACAAAGCTATGTACTTGTGTGCACAAGAGTTCAACTAATAAAAAAATCTAAATGCTACGTACACTTCACTTTGCTTCTCGTACTCATAACGAACTTCATGAACATTGACCATAACTTCAAGCTCATGCTCAAGCCATCTCTGCAAGGACTTTTCATTGCTCTGTAAAATTACAATTAAGATTACTCGGTTTGATCAAATTGGTGGGAAAGATTGAAATCTTGGGCATGAAGACGAGTAATGCATTACCTGCCCATTAACTCCATTCCCGTTGGTTGTCACTGGAAAGAGACGTAACATGAGTATCAAACAGTGAATGGGGGACTTCGTAAAAATTCTCTTTAGGTAAGCATTGATATAAATATTGAGTCTAAATTTCTATGTTTGCGCCATTGTCAGTTTTATGCATCAACTTAAAGTACATTATTAAGTAACTTGGAGGGGGGGTGGTGGGGGAACACCTACCAGAGTTTTCACGAGCTGAAGATTTGCGTGCTTCTAGCAATTCTTTCAACCTCTTGGTAGCCATTGCAGCTTCCTCAGTCTTCCTCTGAAGAACCTGTATTAATGTCCATGTATCATTCCCACTTTCTTCACAAACTTGAAACCAGAAGTTGAGAACCATAAATCCTCATAGTAAGATCCTCACCATTTTCTGGCGCTGGTTCAGTGCTTGCAATTTATGTCTTTCATACTCGTTTCTTCTTCCCTCCTTCCTCAACTGCATACACAATTGAAATAAATAAATAAAATTAGTAAAAGAGATTCAGCCTGGTAAAAATCGATTTATATGGATGAAAAAGACATCTTAAGTCTGACATTCAAAAAGTAATTATTCTCCTTGTTTGATTCAGTTTTATAAGTTACAAAATGCTTCACACGAAGAATTCATTATCAGCAAAATTCACCTGTAGTAATTCCTTCTCTCGGGATGCCTTCCATAGTCGAAACTGTTCAGTTTCTTGCTTTATCTTGTTTTGCAGTTGAACCTACATGACCAAATAACCATCAGACACTTACATACAGAGGTAAAGTGGAAATCATGTCGACAACAAAAAATATAATTTTACCTTCTGCGCCTTGATGCATTGTATTTCATCTTGCAACTTTTTTGCTGCTTCATCACTCTTCTGTTTCTGTTTTAAAAGCTGCACCTGATTCTCTTGTTTCTTCTTAAGATCTTGTATCTAGTATTGAAGAAATGAAGATTAATTTTCAAAAAATTGGTAGAACAATTGTAAGAAGTGCTTTGGAATATATTACTTGCAAAAAAAGAAAAATAGGGAAAACCTGAGATTCAAGAAGTTTTAGTTTCTGTGAATGGACATCTTGCATTTTTTGTGTATGTCCATCAGTATTAGCGGAAAGGTTCTCAACTTCTGCCAACAGTCGATCCCTCTCGCGCTGCAGCAATAAACAGGTGACGAATTTAACTTGTTCACCAAAAACAAGAAAGATGAGAATTTCACAATGAAAGATGTCCATCACCATATTTACCTGCACAGTCCTTTTTTCCTCTTCAAGTTCCATCAGTTTCTTTCCAAAGTGTTGCTTAAGAGCGGTGGTGTCATATCCTCCAAAAAGTTTCATCTCCGACTGCAAGATGTGTACTTCATGTAAGCTAAACAAAACTGTTGCTTCTGAATAAATTCACTCAACAACGATTGGAAGGTAATTTATTCCATAGAAATAGGTGCAAAGAAACCAAATGTTCACCCGAAATACAGTAAATGTATTTGAACATTTACTTCAAACAGACAGAGCTTGAAAATTTTCTCGAGCACAAACATGATACTTGCATACTCAGAAATGTAAAACACCCGAAGACTATAGAAACAGCCCGCTAACTTCATTTCAACTAACGTCAAAGTCTCTGATATGGGCTAAAGTTTGATTCTCAATTCAATCAGATGCCTTTCAATAGGCCTTTTATAGTACTCCAAAATTTGGTCATATGTAGTCGAAACAGCTTCCTGACACAAATCGAGAGAAATTTATAGTTGAGAAGAGGGAGGTAGAACTTTTCCAAAGTCTAGTTATATAACTTCCTCGAGCTGTAAACTAAATCAGGTTGTGGCAATTGTTTATTTTGGTTATGAATCATCATACTAACAGCTTCCTCAGCAATGGAAGAGCAGATTCTTTATTCGGATAATACTACGGAAGTTTCACGCCCAGCTTGAAGATAATTCACTTAGCATTGCAGATTATGTGAAGTGTGGTGTTAAGTGTCTGTAAACAGTGCTAACGCCTCACAGCAGATTACACAAATTTCCCATTTAAGAAAATGAGTACTTTGCAACAGTTCATCAATTTTACCATATTTGTTTGAGTTCAGGCAATACACTGTATTGGAAAAGTAAAGATTTGCATTTGAGTGCTTAAAGAGTACCTCTTTCTTCTCCAACTGTCGATTTAATTCATGCAACTCTTTATCTAAACTATTCTGCAAATATGTATGTTCCAACTCTTTTGCTGTATCTTCATCAATTTCTCCAGAATCACCTACAAAGCATGGATAAGTGAATTCTTCTACATGAAAACATAATTTGTAAGCGTGAATCAAGAAAAGGTTTATGATCAGAGATCATTTTGGTCAACCCTAATTCATTAGTACTAATAATGGAACACTAAGTATGAAGGCCTTGTCCAGAATTCAGAAACATACTGATTTCACTCATCTGGTAGTCACACGACTCAATACTTTGCAATCCCCTTTTGAGACCTTCACTTTTGATGGCACCATTGGTTCCAACCTACAAAATGGTAGTTCCTTTAGTGTTCGAATATGTTACTACAAATTCTCTTACTCTTCGAGACTCCTTGTTACATAATATGTGAAGTTACCTTAACATTGTCCTTGTATTGCTCAATTGAACCGCCTCCTATGCGGAACTCATTAAGTTCCCGACACAGCTCCTCATTAGTAGCCTCCAACCATGCAATTCTGTCTTTAAGAACCTGCATAGTAATTTATTTTAACAATTTACAAGTATTTAAAAGAAGATCTTCAACTGGGAATAGCTCTTTGAGAATTTAATGGAACAATAGTTTGAAATAGAACCTAGAAATGATGTATCAATTGTTATATCTGTCGAGTGATATCAATACAAAGAATTTCTACATCAATATTGCTCTTTTTGTCTGACCACAATCTTGAGTAGTTTTGTATGATAGTGCAATATATAACACGATAATTTTACCATTTTTCTTTAAATCACATCTCTTTAAAACAAAAGTAAAGAGTGGAGAAAAGTGCAAAGCAATCTTGATCAAGTCTACTAGTATAACATTTGGGAAACACTTCCCACCTAGAGGGGGTTCACAATAGCAAAATCAAGTTTACCTGTATTTCATCAAACGAAACGCCTCCACCACGGGCACAAAGTTCAGCTTGCAGAAATTCCAACTGCTGACGCATCTTCAGCATTTCATTCGATATGGGGTCTCTATTAACCTGGTCATCGAGTAAGAAAAATTATCTCACTGCAAGTATTTGGAGATAAAAGACCAGTCTAACAAAAGGGAAATGCCATAACTTTTAGAGAAATTGAACAAACACTTTAATGACTTACAACAGGTTTGTTCTGGATATTCCGAGCTCGATTGGCATATTTCAGAGTGTTCAGAGTTTCTTCAGCATTTATGTCGGCGGGACTAATGCATGCTGCAGAAAAGGAGTTGAAATATAAGAAAAAGCACTTTGTAGTCTTCTAGCTGTCATTGCAATCACCTAAAACATATATTCGAAGCCACTTAAACAAATACCTATCATAACTGTTCTGCTGTTGCCACCTAGAGAATCCTGTCAACACCAAAACATGTTAGACTTCGAAATGATAGCAACTGAACAAAGACGAGCTAAAGAGCTATTAGTTGCCGAGTAGACAAGGCGTTCTATACTAAAATGTTGACTTTTGTAATAAATTGAAATAATTCTAAATATTATATTATTAATATTATTATTATTATTTAACAATCAGATTAAGTTATTTCCAGAAGCAATCATGCACAGATTTTGAGCCAATGTAGATATACAAACATATACAAGTATACAAGTATATATCATATAGTCACCAGTCTGATGCATTACAATGTTTTAGGTTTATTTTGTAATTAGCACTCAAAAATCGACCAAATGTTGATTATTGTAATTCGTGAAGTACTAAAAGTTGAAGTTCAAAGCAATAACTAGGTAATTGTAAAATACTTATAAATTGTACTACATTATGAAGCTTAACCCTTATCATCAAGGAGTCAAACATCAAACCTGCAACAGTCGAGTAAGTTTACTGTCACGATATGGTACATGAACACCCTCTTTTCGCTTTTTGTCATCACCAAGTGCACTTATAACATTGCCGAGGGCAAGAAGCCCTTTGTTAATGTGAACACCTGTGCGAGAAGGTGTTACAAAACTTTGGAATAAGCAAATTGGAGAGTCGACAGCAAGAATTCTTTGCCTTACCTTCTTTAAATCGTAGACCATCAGATCCTGTTCTCTTCGCGCGCTCTGATCCAGCAAGATCCACCAAATGCAACTTCGCACAAAGATACTCTTCAGTCATACAGTCATTTAAATTGCCATCATTATGATTACCAGGATGAAGTTTACGCATCTGCTCCACTGTGATGGTGAAGATGGCATGAGAACGGCTGAAATAAACGAGGAATGTTACATTCAGCAATGACTGAAACACGTTTATGAGGATCTCCACATGACATTTTCAAATATATTATGCAAACTAAGTTCCTCCAGCAAAGACAGAATATTTGAACTTACATAGTATAATGCAATTAAAGAATACACACACGCACAAACAACAAAATTACCCCAGTTCCCTTTAGAATGGCCATGAAGCACAAAAAACCACTGTTTCAAGTGTAACTGAAATTCAATATGAAAATTTTCAAGAGGTGACTACAAAAGGACTTCTAATTTGCAAACTCAATGGCCACAAAATTCGAAACTTCTTCAAGAGTGACTACAAGGACTTTTATATTTCTGTAATCTTAGATTAAAAAGTTGTACTGTCCCACCTATCAAATTGATGCTGAATTAATTATCTAAACCTAATTCTAGCCAGAGATAGATTCCCTTGATCTTAGTCTTCCTGGTAGAGTTAAGAGTTATTGTAGTCTATACCTACATTTCAACTTTTTCCAGCTAAGATAACTTAAATAGATACTTGCTCGAAAATTTTACTAATATACTTAAATGGTGAGTTCCTAGGAACATTCTTTCTGCGAGAGGCAGCCAGTTCATATTATTAAGTGTTCAGAATTCTTTGGAAAGACATAAGTGAATATAATTGGCTTTTCATAACCAACCTCGACTGGTTGTTCATGTTTGTACTCCCCGTTGCCCTGCTTAGTGATCCTTGCTCGAGGCAATCAGCCATTTCTTTAAGTGTCTTGACACTGCGCTCTGTAGATCCTGCAAGTGTAATAACACCATTCGACGTTTCACGAATTTGTATTGGAGGTTTTCCGGGGCTGGTCACTTTCGCAGTGTTGCCATTTGCTATATCTTGTCTGTTGGTGGCACTGTGATCAAGGAGGTCTCTGACTTCTTCTTTATGAATCTTCAATTGTTCAAATACAAAAACACCATAAGAAATACCGTTCAAAAATGTTTCCACGTAACTTAATGCAGTTGTATTATTTGAGCTGTTTCATCATGTATAAAACAAAGCATGCAATTGAGGAACAAAGTATAACAGCAATGATTGATCTTAATATCACTACATGGCATGAAGCCAGATAAACATCAACCATAAGAAGATAATTTTGAAACAAAGATTAATCTTCCAATATGATAGATTGTGATGGTAAAGAGACCCCGAAAAACGAGTAGAATGAAGAATGACCAACTCAGAATGCAAGAATTTGTATACCCTCATCTCATGGATGGTGAGGTCATGTAATGGAGCAAAAGTAACACCTTTTTTTATACATAAACACAACACGACCCAAGTCCAGGAAATAGAATCATGCAAGAAAGACGAACCTCAATGAAGGAAACATTTAACTGGAATTCAATTTCATGCTTCAGCATTTCAATTTTGCTGAATAAAGCGTCCATGGCTTTGGGAATGAGTCCCGTATGGACTCCATCTTTAAGACTAGTACCCATGGTGTACGTTTTTCCTGACCCCGTCTGCACCACATTGAAAACTCATTTTTTTTCAGATACACACATCATTTGGCCACCAGCATTGTTGCATAACTGCAGTTTTTGCACTAATTTTTCGTAGATTTTTAGCTATACCTGTCCATAGGCAAGAACAGTAGCATTATACCCTTGAAACAAGCCATCCACCAGTGGTGCAACGCATTCTTCATACATGGCAGTCGAAGGGGAGGCACTACTGCCATAAACATGATCGAATGTAAACGAATGTGTCCCAATTTGCACCTGGATCACAGCCACAACCAAGATCAACAAGATAAGAAACAAAACTATCACTTGTCAAAAACAAATAGAAATACACAATTCACCAACAAGCAACAGAATGAACAGAAAAATCATCCCAAAAAACAAAGTCGCAGATGCAAATACAAAATCTGTGGTTCAGAAAAATGACAAACTAGGAAAGGGAATTTGCATATAAATCAATTCAGAAGGTAACTTTTGGAATGTTATTCTCAGAAATCTATGGAAAGATCATCCCCACTGGTAAATAATATCAAACAGTGAACTATACTAAATATAACTTCCTCCCAATTCCCAAATTAGTAACTTCAAGAATCCATTGAAGAAAATCACCCGCCCTTCTCAAGATTGTAACTTGGAAGCCCAAATTTTTGCTTTTTTCCTTGAATATGCAAATCTAAATGATAAATGAAAAAAAAAAAAAAAAAAAATGGTCTGATTAAAAGGCAATAAAAAAAGTAATCTTGGACAAAATCCAACTCTCTATTGCTCTTGAATCACCAAACTTGATATCAAAAACACTCTGCAACTCAAACTTCAACATGCATGGCCTCCAAAATCCCAGAAAGTAGAGTGTTTAGGGCAATTGAACTGATCGAAATGTCAGATCTTCTCCCAAAAAAAATGAATCCAAAATCATAGCAACAAACCAAAACACACTGTTTAGCATTTCCCCCTTTGAAATAGCAGCAAAATTTCAGCAGTCTGCAGCAAAATGTTGGTAGTACCTGAGGCTTCCCAGGTAGTACCGTGACACAATCTTTGCAGCTCTGAAGCCTCTCATCTCCTATGAGCGGCCGGATATGAACCGCCACTTTCACACAGCAATCTTCCCCAGATGAATTCGCTTCCATTTTGAGAACCCACACTTTTCTTGAATTATTAATTTCAGAACCCAAAAGGAAATAAAATCCAAATGTGTTGAAATTGAATGTGGGTTTTGACAAACAGTTAGCAGAATTATTTTCACAGAAGTGAAGGGTGAAAGACAGAAAGAGAATTTCTTGGACCAGAAAATGATGCAGCAACTAGAGAGAGAGAAGCTAAGCTAGGGAGACAGCCAACTAGATTAAGATTGTTTCACTATATGCAATGTGGAGAGAGAGAGAGAGAGAGAGAGAGAGAGAGAGTAAAGGGTAGTTGAGGGAATGGAATAGAATAGAAGGAGAAGCCTCCTTCCTTCCTAAGCTGGCTGGGTGTATCTGTAATGTAATTTAGTGTGTGTGGTGTGTGTAACTGCAATGACAACCACTTTCACTTTAGTATGTTTATTGTTATTTAATTTCCTTTTATTTATTTCTCCACTTCACTAGTATTATATTTTTCTTTTCTTTTTTTAATGATCAGTGAAATTCTGTCACGCTTCAACGGTCAGTAGCCTGACTGCCGCTACAATATGGGTCTACGACTTCAATTACACTCCAAATTAAATTTATTTATTTTATTACTATTTAAAATTATTATTATTATTATTATTATGATTTTGTTATGTACCTATGTCTATGTCATGTGTAGATAAACTTGATTTGTACGTGGAATATTATATTGAAATATTATGTATAATTGAGTGTAATTTAATGCTCCCTCTCATTGTCATGACTTGAAGAATCTCCCAATTATACTAACAAAAGTTTTAAAAGTTAGTCACAATCAATTCAACCCCTACTGTATTTATAAGCTAATGTCGACCATATAATTTCAGTCAAGAGAAGAAAATACTCCTACTTTTCAATAAATATTCTGCTAAAAGTAATTTTTAAGGTTAAGTTATCAGTTTTTATTTTCCAAAGATTCCCTATGAATTAATACATGTGATTTTTTTTTTTTTTGAGGAATACATGTGAACTTTGATTGTATTGCTGGGAAAATAAATTATGGTTTATGAATAAAGTTATACTATTATATATAAAGGTTAATTGTATTATCTTTTTTTAAAGAAATAAATGTTAATTATCTTTAAAATCACACAAGTCGTTTTGCCATTACAACTTGGCCTTTGTAGATATTTCAATTACAATGATGCGTTTAACGATTTTACAATTACAAGATCAATCTTCTTTATTTTTTTATTTTTTTCTATTAATTTTATCGTGTTCGGCCAAATTTAGGCGTGTACATACTTAAATTGACGCTGTTTAATATTTGTGTTTGGCGTTATTTATTACAAAATTTTCTTCTTCTCCATATTCAACTTTTGCAGTATTTCACATGGTTATACGCATGGAGTGTCAACTTGAAAATATCCAATGACATATTTACTATACAAATTCCAAAATAAATATAAGTTGACAGTGTTTGTAATTACAAAAACATTAATTAAAGGTGATTAATAATTGTAATTATAACAAATCATGTTATATTAGTATTGTAAATTTATCTAAATATATTGTGATTTTTAAGATAATCAATCCTCAAAATAATGACATATAGAATGAACTCATACGCATATCACTTACTAAAGAGATTACTTTCAAGCAAAAAACAAACACACTTAAGTCATTATAATTCTATGTATAATTTTTTATTATAAATGTATAAATTTGCATTGTACAATAGCATAGAAACTATCGCAGGCGAGGTAAATCGAATAAAAAGAAGTTGCAGTAAAACCTTTACTAATATTTGACTAGTAATTACTCTATATCTAGTAGTTGTTATAATTATGATAAATCTATTTTTTTATGTAGTGGGAATTCGCGGCTGCTATCTTAGATGCGCACTGAGTAAATTATCGTTCTTGTGCAGTAAACTGCAAACTACACGTAATAGATAAATCACAAGTTTTAAGTACAGACCTAACAGATTCGACCTAACAAAATGCTTTATAGACATTTTTTACTAATAAAAAACTAAAAAAGTGTGAAGTCACCCTCCATTTGACACATTTTAAAAAGAGTTTTACGTTTGTGTATTCGTAGATAACTAGTGTCGGTAAAAGCACTTACTAAACCCCACTTGATGAATAATTAAGATCTCAATCTATTTTCGCATATATATATTTATTATTAATATTATCATTATTTAAATACATAAATGCTTTCTTCAAAAATATTGTTGGGCGCGTGTGCGTGTGCGTGTGCGTGGGGCTGTGTGTGTGTGTGTTTTCCCGAAATATAGCGCGCGGCTTCCAACGGTTTTTCTGATTTTGCGCCAACCCGCTGCTGTCTCTGCACATTTACGATTTTGCCCTCGTAATGGCTGTGCGAATTTATAATAATTAGGCGTATAGGTATGTACTGTGTCGGAATTTTACACATACAGGTGTAAAGATGGTGTTTTGTTTTGCGAGAATGTGGTAGAAAAAGTCCCAAACACAGCGCAAACCACGTGACATAATAATCCAAATAATGCAATAACATCTTTTTTTAGAGTAAGATAAAAATAAATAAAAAATATAAATAAATCAAATGCGTGTATAAACGACATGAATTAATTATTGAAAAATAATAATTTATAAGTTGACTTCGATTAATTATAGAAAAATACTAGTAATATATAAGTTCGAATGAATCACAAATATGTCATTAAATCCAAATATTTGATCTGTTATATATTATGAGGCCATCGCACACACAAATTTCATCACTTTTATAAAGCCATAGGTTTTTGAAATTATAAATTTTTTTTTCTAAATATAGATTATTCCTAAATAGATGTCCGGATCTGAAAAAAGTTTAAGATAATTTTTCTTGCAATGTTAAAATATACTATTACTATATAAGCATGCAAAATGTTAGAATATCTGCAGTGGCTGTTTTTATGGGTGTCTCGAGACATTCAATTCATGAAGACAGCCCAGTGCAGCATTCACTGTCTCGAGACTGTGATATATTGACAAAATTGATATTTAAAATTAATAAATTAATTAGATGGAGGCACTCCATAGAGACAGTCTCACTGCAACTGACTAAACTATCTCCATCACATCTCATAGAGACACTTCATAAAGACACTACCACTGCAGATAGTCTTACAGTTAGTATAATTACCAAATGCATGCACGTAAAAAAATTTAACGAACATAATACATGCGTCACATCAGAAAGTTTCATGTTAATAGGCTTTTACAAGTATACTCGTCAACTTGAAAATATTTTGAATTAAACATGAAGGTAATCATGGTGGACGAGCTACTGCGCACACGTGAGTTTAAGAATTTGGTTTAAATTCATCAAGTCATTGTCATATTTAACCTTAAACAAAAATTTTAATTTACATCATCTTAAATTTATTGTAACGCGACATATATATTATTTATTCTTAAATTGAGGTATATTACCTTAAGGCAGAATCTAAAAATAATATGAGTTATGATAACGTAGAATATTTACTTCTACTTACAATTAATCTTATGTTGAGACCATAAATTTGTATCCTAATTAATATAATTTAATTATAAATAGAATAGGATTTTACTATATTTGGATCTATACTTTGATTTGGAACTGTGTAACCACAATTTTCTGGCCTAGAGTAGATGTTCAGGGTTGGCTAACTATCTATAAAAGTATAATATTACAGAAAAAAAATACGTATTCCTCATATCACGGACTCCCATCAAAAATTTTAATTTTGTAATATATTAGTTGTCTTGTAGTTTTTCTAAAAACTCATTGTGGGAGAATAAGTATTAGGAGCTAAATTTATTTCAAAATATACATTTTAATTTTAAATGTGAGGAAGTTTTTGTATATTTAAATGGATGAACTTTTTTTTTTACTGTGTAGTGTGTTCTATATGTGCTAAATCATGTGACTTTTACTAATATGATTATGTTAGATTTAAAATTCTTGTAGGTATTATACATATTGTCTAAGAAGTTTTGGGTTCAATTTCTACCTCTATACGCTTGCAGTTTTCCAAATAAAATAAATAGAGTTAGACTTTGGCGAGACGCGTCTCACTAAGTGAGACCGTTAGTGAGACCGTACGTGGCTCGTGCATTGTACGCGCGTGCCTCTCACGCGGCTCGTGTTGTGCACGCGCCTATTTCATTTTATTTTATTTTATTTGCAATAAACCCATATGCACACTACCATATATTCATATGCACTTCACTTTATGTTGATATGCATACCGAAAAGTTTTGTCTGATTTTTTTTTTTTTGCAATAAGCACATATGCACTTCACCATATATTCATATGCACTACACTTTATATTGATATGCACACCGAAGAGTATTGATATGCACCAACTTTTTCCAATTTCTTTTCCCAGTTTTTTTTTTTATTTACAGTTTTTTTCTTTTCTTTTTTCTTTTTTTCCGGCGGAGCCTTCGCTCCCATTACTAAAATAAGGATAATCGTCGGACAATAATTTGAATTTTTCGGCTCGCTCTGAGGCCCTCGGCTCCCTTCGCTCGAATCTTGACCAAAAAAAAGCAGCAAACAAAACAACAAAGAGGCAAACGAAAAAAAGGAGTGCAAAATAATTTGGAAATTTAAAAAATAAAAATCGAAAAAAAAATGGAAAAAGTTGGTGCATATCAATACTCTTCGGTGTGCATATCAACATAGAGTGATGTGCATGTGGATACACTTTGGAGTGCATATGACATGACCATAAAAAAAAAGTCAATGTTTGATCGGATTAACCCGGATCGAGACCGGATCAACCCGGTTTAACAATGTGAGACCGGTCTCATAGGAAAATTTGCCAAATAAATAAAATTTTTATAGTTACAATTAGGTAATATTTGAAATATTTTTCCAATTTTTTGTGTTATATTATACACGTACATTTTTTTCTTGGACATGGGAAGGGGGAAGCAGTAAGGTTTGAACCTTATATCTCACTGCTTACAGATTGAAATTACACCGTTTAGATATCAACTTAAGACTGTTATCATACATTAAACAGAACAAACAGATATAAGGATAAATTTATTAATTTACAATATTGTTATTCTTCATTGCAAAGTACTAATATGCCAAATACTACAAATAGGATTCCGCGTAAATCTTTGTTTTTCTTTGCTTTTTTGCTTTAAATTATCTTTTACGATTGGGATTAGTGGACCCTTTTGTTAAATTAATTAGGGTTCAAATATCCTGACCTAGATAAATAAATACATGCTGGTGGGATGGAGGTTCAAACTTCAATTGTGACTTGTGAAAATAGTCGTAATATTTAATTGTTTACGTATTATTTTTCTCATTTGGGCCCCATAAAAGTTTTGGTAACTATAATTATGGTACGCGTAGTACATTTTTTTTGGTCTTTATGGTGATTGTCATTATTCTTGGCAATTTATGGCACATGGTTTTCTAATATTTATACATCATTAACAACTTGGAGTATACCTCCACTTTTCCACCTCTTTTCTTCTTCCATCAATTAAAAGTTTAAACCATTCATTAGAAAACAAAATTATGAATTACTACAATGATAAGCATGTTTCTCTTTCTCATTAAAAAAATTGTGTGCGTTGAAGATATGTCTACGTGTAGGATATATTAAAATTACCTTGATATGACATATTTTTTTTCAATTGTTTGCTTTATTATATTTATCTACTAAAATTTATCCTAATCGCACTGATATTAGGTGATTATGTAAGCATTTCAATTGAATCTTTGATGATTTTTTTTCTTTTTATAAGCAAGAATCGTTGATGTGGGAGAGAAGTTTAAAATACCACTTCCAAGTGTACATTTCCATTATTTTAGCGAACTAAGTGTCAATGCACAAATAACTTAACAATTTTACTTAATTATTAAGTTAGATATAGAGGAGTGTCTATTTGTCAAGCATACATGTAGTCGCTATATGTTATTGTTGAGTTGCTCAAAATAGTCGGCATTCAAGAAATTCAAATGATATACTCCCTCAGTCCACGAAAAAATGTCCTACTTACCTTTTTTTTTTGTTTACTAAAAAGAGCCCTAATTCACTTTTTTCAATCACATCAAGTGAGACTTATTTTATTTACCACAACTTTCACTCTCATTTTACTTTTTTCACTCAAAATAGGTGGGACCCTTATTCTATTACAATAACTTTAACTTTATTTTACTTTTTTCACTCACAACAAGTGGGACCCTTATTCCACTCACAATAATTTTAATTTCAAATTACTTTTACCACTCTCAACAAGTGAGACCCTTATTCTACTCACAACAACTTTACCAACTTTCTTAATTCTCGTGCTCAACATATAATGGGGTATTTTTTGGTGAACAGAGTGAGTACTATTTACTATATTTAATATATATAAATTTGAAATAGTAATTTTTTTTATTACCCAACATACCGCCAACATGAGATGATGAGAAATTATGTGACGTCCAGGCAAAAAGCACGGAGTGATCGCCAGTGCACAAGGTACGGACAAGGAACGACTCTGATAAGGCTTTCAAGTGAAGGAGGCACTACAAGAAATTGAGTTTTCACCCACACATGTAAATGTGGCTAAAGGTTAGGTTAAGTGTAGGTATAGATATTTACCCACACATAATGCAAATATCAACATGTGTCGCTATAATTTACAAGTAAACATTTTTACCCACACATACAATTATGTGTGGATAAATCAACAAATATTACCTACACATATATAAGTCACTGAAAGTTTCTTTTATGTGTGGGTAAATATGTTTTTGCAATAATATAATTATGATGTGGAAATTACGTGTATGACGACGTGGAATTCGATATTGACACTTGACAATTTGTAAGTGTGGGTAATTGGTAGTATAAAATATGTGTGGGTAATAATTTTCGGCCATATTGTAATGGTGAAGTGGAAATTACATGGATGATGACATGTCATTTGATTTTGACATGTTTTACATTTTATATGTGTAGGTAAATTGTATAACTTATGTGTGGCTAATAATTAAATTAATAAAAAAATATTATTTATTTGTGTCCATAAATAGGTAAAACATTTTATTATATAAGATTGTTTGTATTTTTTTTCACAATCTGGTATATAATATTAAAAAAAACGCAAAAAAAAAACACAAAAATGTAACAAGATCATAGCATAGAACTTTTACCAAATAATATTTCATAAAGTCAAAATACACATATATCTATACGCTTACTATAAAAATTCTAAATATTTATACAAGTAAGGTGCCAAAATCTTGTAAAATCATTAAAGAACAACTACTTCTGTGTTTCGTAGCATATCTTTAATGACAGTCATGAGCTCTTGGGTATAGAATCGCCTTCTGCCTCTCCATTAAACTTATGGTTAAATGCAGACATATGATATAAAAGAAATATCAGCACCATGCCTGTATATCAGCACTACGCCCGAATGAGAGGGCCGAGAATATTTCGGAATAGGACGACATATTCGAGGAGAGCTTAAAAGAATTGATAGGTACTACTCATACCATCAAGATGCATTTTCTTTTTCTGATGCTTATTGTGGAAGAACTTAAAAGTTAAGCGTGCTTGACTTAGAGCAATACTATAATGGGTGACTTTCTGAAAAGTTTTTCGTTAAAGTATCTGAGTGAAGACAAAACACATCTGATCCAGTTCCTCCACCACCACGAGTCCCAGTTCGATTCACTAGAAAGGATTTGTAATAATTTGTGGGGCCAATTGTCAATTCGAAAGTTGGGGTGTTACAAATTCCACACACAATGTGACTCGCACCCACTCATTGGTCCCTTGATATCCAATCTATGTAAAAATAAATTAAAAGTCCAAAAACACCTACAAGGCTACAACGTGAATTATTGCCACACAGGAAAGTTCGATTTTTCCTTTCCAAATTAAAAAAGAAAGTTCGATTTTGGACCTAATTTTGTGTACCTCACCGAATAAGTAACACAAAATTTTACGATGCCAAAGTCTAAAAATATGCATACTTCAATGGGCAATGCGCAATTATCTTTAAACTTCCTTGCACTTCTCACTTTTACAGATGTATGTACCCTTTATTTTAGCGAGTCAATTTTTCGGTGTGGTAAACTTGAGAATAATAGTATCAAACAATTTGTTCAGGATATCTAATCATCAATTTGAAAAAACTATGTATTAGTTATTTTGTGGGTGGATATACAGCCTTGTATTGAAAATAACTTTTTTTGGGAGGAGTATTTGTAATAATCACTTTATTAGAATTTAATTTACAAATTATCTTTAGTTCGTACCGAATAAACTTTCATTCTTACATCATTGTACAAACATATATAGGCTCAATTAAGTGTGTTAAACTTGACTTATACTGCTATTCAAATGGTAAGATGTTTTCATTTTAACTAAAAAATTGGTGGTGCAAGTCATGTGTTTGTATGTAAATTAAAAAAAAAAATATACTTGACTTATACTACTAAATGATCAATACTATAACGTTAGTGAATTAGATTTATGTGTTTGGAGTTGATCGAAAAGTGCGAAGCAAAAAGAAGAGAGAGAAAGGGACAGTGGTTAGGGGTGCAGTAAAGGAGCATAATAACCCACACACATTAGACATAGCCAGCCTTGGTGGTCTCCTACCTCACATGCCCTCTCTACTATGGGACCCACACCTATCCAACCCCAAAACTACGTGGCACTTAATATTTAGTAAATAATTAAATTTGATCTAAAAAAATTATTCCATACGTATTCATATTATCTTATTCTCTGAAAAAATAACTGATTCCAACAAGTTACCCGAGTTCACAGGGTATTTGGTTGAGAGAAGGACTTCGGTGTAAGTTGCACACATTTCCACACAATTCGACCCGCTTGACCCACCCCACGGGCCATTTCGACCTGCGTGTGAGATCACGCGTCTCGCGTGGGTTTCATGCGCTCAGTTTTTTTTTTTTAATTTTTTTTTCAGATTTTTTTTTCGTGGAGCCTTCGCTCCAATTACTAAAATAAGGATAATCGGCGGGTAATAATTTAGAATTTTTCGGCTCGCTATGAGGCTTTCAGCTCCCCTCGCTCGAATTTTGACCAAAAAAGAAGCGGCAAACAAAAAAAGAAGGATAAAAAAAACTAAATTTAAAAAAAAAAAACTGGGAAAAAAAAAAAAACTGGTCAAAGGCGGTTGACCCGGATCAAACCAGGGTCAAACAGGTCGGGACGGGTCAAACGGGGGGTGTTCTACGGTGCAACAGTTGCACCAGAGTTTTTGTCTTTGGTTGATCCAAGTAAACTGTACTCTCCGGTGCTGAATAGTATGATTAGTGTCTTTATGAGGTGTCTCTATATGATGTGATGGAGATAGAGACAGACAACTGTAGACTGTCTCCGTCTAATTAGTTTATTAATTTTGAATATTAATTTTGTCAATATATCATTGTCTAACGAGACAGTGGATGCTACACTGGGTTGTCCCCATGGATTGAGTGTCTCGAGACACCCATAGAGACAGCCACTGCAGACAGTCTTATTTTTTTTTAGTCGTCCATCAATAGTATGATTATATCATTTTAGGATATGATTCGACTGCTATCTTATTTTATTATTCATTTCTCCATTAAAAATGTGGACCCTTTTCTCGACTAACTTAATAACTACACTTTTTATGTCCTTTTCTCCACTCAACAACTACCTAAGTTTTATTAAAAGTCATGCCTAACCAAATAATTTTAGTACTATTCATAAATAGAGGGGGTATATAGTTTTATTAGGAATATTTGGTTGGTATGAACTCGGACTGCTATTTAATCCGTTAACATTTGCCATGTAAAGATTAGTCGTGCGATGTCTTAACTTTATGAGTCCTCATTCCCTTCATATTGAAAAAATTAATCTCTGATCAATTTAATTTGAGCCAATTTTTATGTGTTTCTTATTATATCTAGTTGTGCTAGCCGAACACCACCCATTATTACTTGTGACTTGTGATTAGAAATTATTATTTGAAATATAAATTATAATTGTTACTGTTAATTTTGTTGTAGAAAGTAGGTTATTTTGGCAAGCTTGTGGTTGGCTCATCGATGAGTTGTGCCTTCTCCTTAAAAATCTACCGATTTTTTTCATGCATGTGTTAATATGCTTGCCTTCTTTTTCAAGATAAATCTAAAAATATTTGTGCAAAAATACAAATAAATGGAAAATATTTACATGCTAGCTCATCTCTAAATGTCACCCACGCAATAATTTTTTCGTAAAATCCAATATTCCTTATCCACACAATCACATAAAGTTTTAAGGTTTGTATTTGAAGTATAATAGTAGTAATTATTAGATCCATCTGAATTTGTTACGAAACATTTGCAGGACCACTTAAATAAATCGTAGTATTTGCAAATCAATTAAGTGGCTAGTGACTAGAGGATATTCTTAAAAAGAGTTTTTTGGTTATTTATTTATATATTTAAGAAAGACTTGGTTAATTTATGGAAAGTGTTTGCCTAATTTTACTATGTTATTGGTTTGATTGGACCAAATCAGATCCAACTTCTTTTCCCTTCATATATATATAATTTGGGATTCAATACAATAAATCATCAATAGAAAAACCTCAATAAAATAATAATATTGAGACCATGAAAATTTATTAATTTAGAGAAATATTAATATATCGATAAATTAATAATTTATTAATTAAAAGAATGATTTCAATTTCAAGGAATATACTTTATATAATATCGTGAATATAAATAAATTGTACATAATTCTTCAAATGTATTTGAATAAATAAATTTATGTATTTTATTCGAATATAATCATGCATCGATCGAGTTTTAACGCGAACAAAAGCATTGAATGTGGCGATCATGCTTAACTTTTTATTTCAGTTGAAGAACTCAATATTGAAAATTTCGAATACAATTAGAGAAGTTAGAGTTATAATTCAGTTCTACTTAAATTTCAATGGAGAACTGTACTCTCATTATTTTGGATGTAATTAGAAAAGATAAAGATGAAATTTATTTAAATAACTATAAGAGAGTCTCTAAACAATTATTACATTATTATCTTATCGAAATTGATTAGTTTTTACAAGAACTCGAGTCAGGAGATATTTATTATTAAAAAATTTATTAATTTATAGAGTATTAAATTATGAAGGTTTTTTTTTACATGTATGCTCAAATAATTATAGGTGTTGTGTCGGCTAGGCATTGGTCGGTGCAGCACCTTTTGATTTTCACAACATAAATTAGCTTAGCTGTTATTGATTGTTAAATAAATTTAAGCAAGTCCATCTCCGTTCATATTTTTTGTGTGTGTTTCCGACAAAATTTCTCCACGACTTTATTATAAATAATTTGTCTTCAAATTAAATTTACATTTTTAAACAAAAACATAATTAATTTCAACTCTATGTACTACTAAATAAATCTTGTGTGGCGTGTTGAAATTCAAAATTAATGGGAATCAAAGTCCGTAACCCGTTAAACTTAGTTTACTCTCACTTTACTTTTTTTTACCTCTTAAACTGTAACTCTCATTAGATATATTAATATGCTTATGTAATAGCCCGACTTTCGAAATTACGGTTGACCCCACAAACCATCACAAGTCTTTTCTAGCATGTGACGCTTTCTGAGAAAACTTTTGAAGAAGTCACTCATCCTAGTATTGCTCCAGGTCAAACATGCTTAACCTCAGAGTTCTTTCACGATAGGCAACTAAAAAGAAGATGCATCTTGATGGTATGAGTAGCACCTATCAATTCGTTTAAGTTCTCTTCAAATATGTCGTCCCATTCCGACATATTCTCGGAATCCCTCTCATTCGGGTGTGTTCCGATTCATCACTACCCCCTTCGCTTGGAAGTCTTATCGGAGCCACTCGTTGTCAGTGCCATGTGCACCGGCGATCACTTCGTACTTCAGTCTTGTGCATCGCAGCTTAACTCATATGTAATTGTACTAGTTTTTCCACACTAAATCAATGAAATAAAAAACTAATTCAAGATGAAGTATTAAAGATCCTGATCATTTTTAGCAGTATATGTAATTTAATGTCTACTTCAGAGTTCAAAATTCAATAAATCAAAATCGATGAGAAATTGTAAAGTTATGAACATGAAGACTAGTGCAATCGAAGTGGTCCATATATGCATTTGTTATATTTAATGTCAAATGATCAGAAACGATCGACGAAGATGGTCCCTTTGATAATTAATTGATGAAATATTAATTACCATTATTATTATTTTCTACATTTGAAAACAGAAAAGTTTTTTTTTTTTTAATAAAAAAAGGTTTGGTTTGATGAAAAAATAATAAATAATATATTCCAGTTGTTTTTTCCTAGAAAATTGCCTCCATTTATATCCAATCTTGACCTCGAGTTTGGGACTTGGGAGCATATATATTCAAAATACTCGTGTTACTAAAACTAAATATTAATTATTATTTTTTTTGCTTGAGATATGAGAAGAATATTTTTTTTTCGGAAACTAAAAACGAGCAACGTTTTTTAGGGGTAAACAAAGATGAGCATCACTCTTTAATTTTAATTTCAAGTTGATTTTGTTGAATTTTACTTTTACAATTTTGTATAAATAATTAGCACTCTTCTTTAGTTGGGGAAAGTGCATTAGGGACTCATTCACTACAATAAAGACGAGAAATAATGTGGGTGAGAGTTGACCTAGCGGTAGAGTGGTTAATGTCCGATGCCAAAGATCTCGAGTTCGAGTTCACCGTGGCGCGGTCTTTAAATTTAATTTGCTAATTTATTCAAAAAGAAAAAAAGACGAGAAATAATAATACTTAAGCTGCAAATGCATAATATGAAAGTAGTTATTGACGAAGAAAATGCTGTACTTTTTTGGTAATATATCTACAATTGTAAAGGAAGGAATCCTATTCATGCAATAAATCAACCTTGACAAATGAAATGGTGCTGACAATTTACAAACTGTATATAATTAGTGCTAATTGATATTTGGACAACAATTGTACGGACAACGGTGAAATATTTGTAATTAAATATTCTTTTAAATTTTTTCAATAATTAATATAATTAGTATTTTGTCTATAACACTCTTTTCCACTTAATTGTATGCTAATTTCTAATATTAATTAAAATAAATTAATATCATGCACAAATTTTTAAAATAAATTAAATTTAAAGATTAACATATAATTAGGTGGGAAAGGGTATTATAAACAAAACACTTATTATATTAATTATTAAAAAAATAGAAATACTATTTAATTACGAATATTACACCGTTGTCCGGACAACTGTTGTCCGAATATCTTTATTCATATATATATATATATATATGGAAGCACTAGAAATATTCAGATTGCTTATATCTGACAAAAAGAAGATGAAATTGTTGAAATCCAAAAAAAAAAGAAAAGTTTGAGATTGTCAATTAATGAATCAATATTTTATTGCTTTTTTTTACTGCAATGGTGGACTACAAGTTAAGAAAACTGTCACAACCCACACCAGAAATCTTTTGAAGAGTTTCATTCTTGAACTACTTCATTCACAAGGAAAAATATTGGGGTGTGCGTGTAAGAGAGAGAGAGAGAGAGAGAGAGAGAGAGAGAGAGAGAGAGAGAGAGAGAGAGAGAGAGAGAGAGAGAGAGAGAGAGAACATATAAGTGATCCAAAAAAAAATTCAACTCTCATTTTGTGGACCTAACTTATAATCCAATGTAGGATTCCATTAATCCTACCGTTAGTTTAATTTGGTAGAGTTCGAAGTAGTGACCAAATTAAATCTACTAGTGACCACCTTCAATTCAGTCCCCACTCTACTTTCTTCCATGTCTTTAAAATCTTAGCTACTTTATTAATCATTGGCTTGGTTTGAGATCAATTAATGTTTCTTCTTGACGAAATAGCTAGCAATATACATAATATGTAGACGAGTTCTGATAGAAACCATTCCCACATGGCCGTAGGAACCATGCATTATATATAAAATAATATTTCTTCCACGATAATTCATTTTATTATATTATATATACAAGAACATGAGGATGCATTTTGCCTACAAAAAACAAATCAAGGAAATTAAATTGCATAAAATTAAATAAAACCGAGAAAAGATACACTTGTAACATCAATTATTGATGTTATTGATCTCTACGTCAAATCGAATTGACTCTTAAATTTTGCAATACAAGCATTATAGTTAGACAACTAAAAACAAACCCAAATCAAGAAAAAAGGTATTATTAATTAATATGATGATTATCCCCTAATCCATGAACATGTATATTAGATTATGCCAGAATAATAGGTTACGACTTACCTATCTAAACTGTGGTTACAAAGGAAAATATTAAATGGTAGTTAATTGATGCCCATCAAGAATCAGTGAAGTTAATTATTATTATTATCTCTTGCTTTTTTTGAGAGGTTGGACAAAAGTCGGATTTTGTTGAGAGGAATTGCGGTTAGATGGTATAGGACTAAATTTAGTTAGATAATCAATAACATTTAAAGAGTTTAATTGTTGTTGAAAGTTGGTGATTTAATTTCTCTAAGTTTAAGAAAAAAAATCATCAAATGCGTAAAGCTAAAGTTTTAAGAGAAAGCCGAATTTCTGGGTTATTTTCATTATCATTTCTTCTCATTAGAAGTTAACATACCCCTTGAGATGTTGACTCATCGCTTTGATACTTTTCTAAATTAAACTGTATTTGAATGCGATGTAATTGCCATATTATGTTGATTTTAATATGCTTAGTGTCAACTTTTACATTTGCTCTAGGTGAGAAAAGGATTGAGACTTTAAATATGTAACGTATATACGTAAGAAAATAACACAAAAAACAAATAAATAAATGATATGCCGCACACAATCTATGAATAATAGAGTTAAATATCAAACAAATTCGGTCGGAATTGAAAATTATCGGGCCGCTAAAGTGACCGCTCAACCGAGTTTGAGATAAGAAATTTAGCGTAAATTATGGTCGGTTGAGGCCATGCCGAGCCCATTAGGATTGAAGCCATTTTGGGCTGAGTCAGGAGCGTCCGGTTTATACAACTCATCTTCATCCAATTATGAGACAACCCGTTAGGTCGGACAAACCGAATCTATTTTTGGCAGTAAGCACCTATATATCATGAGCAACACTGACTGTACGTCCACGTTTAACAATTTCGTATTATTTAAAAATTTAATTTTTCTCATACAGTTTAATTTCCTTCCTCATTTCCCTTCAATTCAATTTTCTGAAAAATCTCGATAAAAAATTATGACAGTAGAAAGAAGAGAAACATTCATCAAAACGGGAATAGCGAATCAATCGATCATAATATCTCATAGTAACATACATGTCTATGAATCTTTTTAAATTTCAAGACATGATACGTGCATGATCAAATTAGGGAAAAAACCCTAATTATTTGGCTAGAGTTGGCAGCCAAACATGCATGTTAAATTTACAGCTTTGTACGATTAAATCGAATTGCAATATGTTATGAATAATTACTGCAATCCCATCAAAAAAATTAAATAATGATGAGGACAAAATCACATGCTTGTGGGACTAAAATTCTTCACATTTGCTTTCCATCATATATATCTCTTAAGTTTGTACTCTCTCTCTCTCTCTCTCTACTTTATTCCTAATTCCATCTTTCCCTTCTTTTCTTTAGATCACATGCTCCCACATTTCCTTTCTATACTAACATTATTCTTATCAATCTTTTCCCATCTTTCTGTCTGCTTTTACTATACAACCCCACATACTAAGAACTAATTATCTTGTATTAAATCATTCTTAGTATCATGATTAGCTAAGATTATGAGTTTCTTTCCTTAGTTTATATTAGTTTATACATTAATTTTTTGTTTTGAGTCGACCAATGTCGCAGTTTCCCTAATCAGTGCGATTAATTTTATTGTATATAGTATTCGGTCTTGGATTTGTGGATCGAGTTGCTCTTATATTTTTCTTCAAAAAGAATGTGATGAATATTATATTACTCCATATTATACTTCACATAAAAATAGTTTTTATTTCCTTCATCTCAAAATAAGTTAGAAAATTGTGATCTTGCAATGATGTTACCCGTGGCCCTCTCCACTTAATGCAAAATCTTATTTTGGTACTTTAATTTTTGTCTTCCATCATCCAATGTCTTGGATCAAAACTGCAAAAATCCTATTAGACCTCTCTCTCTCTCTCTCTCTCTCCACGCAAAAATACTGTGGACATTTCATGTGCACTTCTAAAGATTTTAGTTTGAGGCATGCTTCATAGCACTTCAAATAAGCTTTAATTTGCTGTAGCACATGTTCATGAAACTCATATGCACGTACAACCTAATTAATATGACGAGGACTTTTTACATGGTACAATCGATATTGCACGTCTATCACAAATATAATTGGTAAAAACCTTTTCTTTATATAACTCAATAAATTTATCTTAATCCAAGCAAATTAAATACTCAATTTACCCATGCGCAATTCCGCATTGCGTTGTACAATGTCTTAATTAGTGTTTAATTTATAATGTTATGTTAAGATTTTGAATTTTGAAATTTCAATCATGTTTAATCAATAGAAATATGAAAAGTTATAAAACATACTTTAAAATTGTTGCGTAGGAGCGTAGGTCCTTTGTTTTTTGATGTTGTATGAAGTTCATAAGACTTCAATTCATTAATATAAATTTGTTATGAGCACAATTTGACACTCGAATTATTCATACATATATATTTATGGATCGAGTATGTCATACTATATATTTATAAGGTACGATTTTAAACTGTCTTGGGTGAATATGAGAGTTTAACAAGTTTACATTAAAAGTAGCAACTACAATTACCACATACATAATATTTTTTTAATTAATTTCATATAAGATCCAATACACATGCATAAGTGATGTAAAACAAGAATATTATCCGAAAAGACAGGTAATTAGAAAAAAAAAAAAAAAGAATACGAGGAATATTTTACAACTCATATACCATGTGAGTAGGCAACTAGGATTTTCTTAGTCGGTTACAAATTATTATATTCTGAAATAAGTGCATTTTCTTTGACTTTTGCCTCATTCTCCTTTTCCAGTTATTCACCGTCGTCTCTTTCTTTCTTATTGAGTTTTTAACAAGAAAAGAATTTACTTTTTGCAATATTCTTTCCTTATCTTGGCTTCTTTTAATCGCCATACCTAGAGTTTCCATTTTTCGAAAAAACATAAAGAGGGAGAAGCTCATGGGCTTATCCTGATGAGGCCCAACCATTTTGTGCCGGCCCATATGATTTGGTTTGAGATATGTAAGAAAATTCTTCAATATTCAAGTGAATATTCAAGTGTTTGAACTGAACAATAAGCTTTTTTTTTATAATAAGTAAAAAGAAAATTCATAAATAAAAGAGTACAAGGGCTATTCTAACCTTTATAAAGTTACAAGTTCATGCAAAATATACTTCTAATGCAAATCCAAGCAAACACGGGGATCTAAAAGTCAATTTGCAATAGAAACATCCCACAAATTCCGATTTTTTGAGGATATCCGAGACCAAACTCTAATTTTAATCCCCTCAACCACCTTGACAACTTCAAATACACCTCCCTCAAAAATTATTTCTAACCTTCCAAATAGACCACACCACCCCAATCCAAATGGATGCAGTTATTCTCGAAACATCCCATTTTCCAAAAATCTCACGGTGATAGAGAAAATGAATAACAGGGTCAAAGTGACATACCATAAACACATTCAACCACTTGTGACACTCAGACGAAATAGAGGAAGCAAACTTACAAAATGAGTTGTGTTTTTCTCTTTTCCTTTACAAAAGATACACCTCGTATCTTCGGCGTTAAATTCAATTCCCCTCTTGCTCAAGTTATCTTTTGTTGCCATTCTTTGTTTCAACACTTTCCAAACAATAGTTGGGACTCTTCTTGGAGCATAGCACCCCCATAGTTTCTTATTATAGGCTTTTGCGTAGTGCTCCTTCGCTTCTCCCCGGCTATTGCATCTCCATAGCCTCTGACAAGACAATTTTCGTGGAATAAATACCATTTGAGGCAAACTTCCATCTCCAGACATCTTCTTTTCCTTGTGATAAATTGCACCTACTCAATAACAAAAGAAGAGAGTTAAAAATATCAGTTTCTTTTTGAGTTAGACTCCTCCTCCATCTCTATTCTCACACCCATTTCCCTCTATCCACTTCCCCATGTCATTCACCAAAGCTTCCTTTTGAAAGCTAAAATTAAAAAGCTTTGGAAACTTATTTTTAAGACTCTCCTCATCAACCCAAATATCAGTCAAGAAATGAGTCTTTTCACCATTGTCCACCATTTGCCCTATCTCACTATGAAGCCCTCGTCCATTGACTCCCTCAAACAGCTCACAAATCTCTTTCCACCACCCCGACCCTTATCTCATTCTCCTTCCCCTATTCCCACCAGCCCCAAAAACCTCCATCGTCCCATATTTCGAATGAAGCACTCTATCCCAAAGCCTCTCAAGTTCATTAAGAAACCTCCAAACCCACATTCCCACCAAAGCCCGGTTAAACAAACCCAAATCCCTAATATCCAAAGTCCCATCACGTTTATCTTTGCACACCTCGCTCCAACTCACCCAAGAGATTTTTTTATTGCTGTCATTCCCGCCCCACATAAATTGTATGAACAAGGTCACAAATGGTCTTTTTTGGAAGTAAATAGAAAGACAAATGATAGATTGGCATTGCGGAAAGAACAGACTTAACAAGAGTAACTCTTTCCCTCCATCAAAATGTTGTAGTTATCCCACCTTGCAAGTCTTTGTTTAATTTTCTGTATCAAGTTACCCCAAGACTAGTGTTTATTATGGTTTATTCCTACCTTAATTCTCAGATAGGAAAACGCCAACTGAGAAATTGTACACCCCAAGATCTCTGACATAACATTCAAGCTTTCATTCGATACATGTAAACTCATAAGATTGCATTTATTGAAATTGATCTTCAGCCCCGACAACAATTCAAAGTTAAAATATATTTCATGGCCATGACATTTTCCAACTTTCCAGCGCTCAAGAAAACTATATCCTCAGCGTATTGTAGGTGAGACACACTGACCTTATCTTTTCCAACCTTCACAGCTTCCAGAGTCCTTGAACCTTGAACCCTGAACCCTAAATAAAAGCGGATTGATGATCCGAAATGACGTTGTCCGGCACTTTGCAGAGCCTCCTTGCTAGGATTTTTGAGATAATTTTGTAGATGATTTCAATCAAGGAGATAGGCCTGATGTGTTGAGATTTTTCCTTCTTTGGTATAAGGACAATAAAACATGGATTGAGGCCTTTTACAATTCTACCATATTGGTGAAATTCCTCCAAAACTAGGAAAAATATCATCTTTCACTAAATCCCAGTACTCCTTGCAAAACCCAAACGAATGGTCTGGAAACTAGAACAATAAGCTAATCTAAAACATCGAATAAATCAAACATTTTTCAGAACTATCATTGTCTCTTTCTCTTTTTTGTTTTGTCTATCGTCAAAATTTTAATTCTTAATCTTAATCTCTAGAGAAGGCTTTTAATTCTTCTAAAGTTTCTTGAAATTCATTCTTACTCACTAAATTCTCCGATTCCACATTTTGTTTATCTATGTGATTAGAACTTGATTAATTCTCACTTAAATTCAATTTTGAACACGTTTGAAGTTGATTTTATGTGAGTTATCTTTAATTAATTTTGTTCAATTGAGTTATATCGTATTTTATGTAATCGAGCAGAGTAATGATGATTGATATTTACAGAAAATTAATTGTTCCATTTATAAATTGCGCTGAAATAATTTTTTTTCAGAACATTGCGATGAATGAGTATTAAACAACATTTTAGGATTTATAATTTAATACGACAAGATTGTGATACATTAAACCAAACAATTGTTTCTTTTTTTCAGGTATTACTCCCTCCGTTCCAAGTTAGTATAGCTACTTTTTTTTTTCAGTCGTCCCAACTTAGTATGGTGTTTCTTTTTTAGGAGATGTCTTTTATTTTTTAACCCTTAAAAGTTCAATTTATTAAAGTTTTTTCATCCATTAAAAAATTAATAACACATCATAAATGAGTCAATTCCACTACTTAAAACATCTCCACTAAATATTTATCTATTTTTTCTTAAAATCTGTGTACAGCCCCCACACCATACTAAGTGGGGACGAATGGAGTATGATACCTCCAAATCCAATGCAAACATAAATGTGTATCATACAAAGTAAAAGACAACTATTCATATCTTACCAATCTTATCCTCTATGAACTGAGCTCTTCATAGTATACCTCATTTATGCCACATACTCAAAATTCAAGGCGATGTAAATTTTAGAAAATTTCAAAGTTTCTATATCTAGGGACTAACATTATATTTTATGAGAAAAACAATTAGTTCACCAAAGAGTTCGTTTACTTTGGTAGTATGGAAAATGAAGGAAAAGAAAAGATTTGGAAATATTTTCACATCTCCCCCATGTTAATATATTTCACAATTGGAGGAAAAAAGATGAAAAATGAGAAAATTAACAACTCTAGTAAACATGTGAAAAGGATGGAAAAAATGTGAAAATATATATTTTCTACCATTTTCCATCAAAATAAACACACCCTAAAAAAAATATGAAATGGGTTATTGAGAATAATCACAATTGACATCATGAAATGCACGATTGCATTTGAGTTATGAATTTAAAAATTAATTGTCATTTTTCTGTACATTTAGATTGAATTTCTTATTTAATTATTAATTAATCAATTCAGCTGGTTTTTTTTTTTTTTTTTTTTTTTTTTGGTAAATAGATTATTTTATATAACCAACAGCGTGAAAATTACAACTTCCCCAAACCTTCAAACCAGAAAGACTAGAAACCAACAAAGATTAAGGAGATATTTCGCTATTTTCCTATCTCATCCACATGCTAAAGCTATTTGAACAATACACTGCCTCTAAATATATAAGCCTCTCTCATTACTTGTTGAAATTTCTTGTAGTTCCTTTCTCTCCAAATCCAATAGCAAACCACTGAGAATACAATACGATAGAGTGTTGCTTTCTATTCTTCGCATGGTTTTGATATCCTTATGCTTTATATGGCAACCGTGCACCCATCTAATCCATATTTCATCCTTTTTTTTAGGCCAAATGCCATAGCAATTTGCAAACGGCTACTTTGTTCCACATTTGGAGATTAATTATATTCGAACCTCCAGCTTGCTTCGGCAAATAAACTTTTTCCCAAGCAACTAAGGCCCTCTTCATAATACCTGACTTTCCTGCCCAAAGAAAATTCTTACAGGCCATCTGAATGAGTTTGATGACTTTTTGAGGAAGAACAAATACCTGACTCCAGTAGCTTTGCATTCCAAATAAGACTGAATTAATCAACTGAATTCTTCCCGCATAGGATATAGGAGCTTAGAAGCCCAGTAGTCTATTCGAGCTAGAATTTTTTGTATTAGAGGCTGATACTGCATGATAGTTAGCTTCTTAGGGGACAAGGGCACTCCCAAATACTTAAACGGTAGCTTCTCTTTTACCATATTAAACTCTTGCAGCATTATTTGTTGCTCTCTTTCAGGAACACCCCGAAAGTAAATGTTACTTTTTTGTTGGTTGGCTCTTAAACCAGATACACTGGAGAATTTCTGAAATGCCTCCATCAACTTTCTCATCGAACCGACATCACCATTAAAGAACAAAACTAAGTCATTTGCAAAGCAAACATGAATGAGCTAGAAACTCTTGCATTTAGAATGGAATTTAAACTATTTGCATTGATGTAAAATTCCATCAAACATATCTGTTGTTGGGATTAATAGCTCAACTACTCAAGAATACACAAAAGTCACGCGATACAAAGAATTAAACGAGGCAAACGATTTAACATGGTTTGACACAAGAAGAAAACCCTCTGCTCTCATACAGCTCTCTCTTTCTCCTTTTACTCTGTATCTCTATCTCACTTCTCCCAGATACAAAATGTAAAAACTCAATCTAATAACTAACAATAAGAGCTTTATACTTAAGCTACAACCCAACAAAAAATAGATCGAAATCCCAGCCGTAGAGATCAACGGTGTCGATCAACCCCTGCAGAAGTTGTAAACGACTTTCCCATTTATCTTGCACCCAACTCCTTCCATCTTTCTGTATTTGCAACCAAGTCTTAAAACTTCTAACTGCTTCACGTTTTAGACTCCCAAGTGTAGAGTTTGGAATCACATTATTCAACAATCTCTACCGTGATGACAAACTCCAATAGCAAACAAGATCAGTAGAAGCTTCCCTCTACCTTTGCCCCATTACAGGGCTTCAATGCCTTATTCTTAAGACATCAGCCTTACTAGCTCGAGTACCGTATGTTCATTTGCAAGACCCTTGCTACTAACTTCGGCTTCACAGCCTGAATGCCCTTCGATCCTAGGATTAATCGCTACAAACTTTCCTTGAGCAATTATCCTTGATTTGCAACTGATTTGCTTCATTCCAGCTGCTCCTTTTTGCATTTTGATCTTCATCTTGTGGATCCATCTACCTCTCACAAGATTCTCAGCCTGAAATTTAGACACCAAAGACCAAACTTCTTGCTCCTTTAAGAATTCCAGCTCCATTTTCAGTGCATCAAGCCACTGTTTTTTCTCTTCACTTGAGAATTCCTTTTTCACAGTTTGTATTGTCCCAAACTCAACCTCAGATTCATAACTAGAATCCTTACTGGTCGAGGTTATTCCATAGAGAAACCATCCCTCCTCTGAACACTTCATCTTGGTGTGAGCTACCAGGCATCATTTTCTGTCCTTCATCACTTCTAAAACCTGCAAAACACTTGGAAACATGCTCTGAAGAAATCTCCAGGCTGTGGTTAGTTCTCAAACACACACATGCCTTACCTCTTCCAGTTTCACATGCATTTACCTTAGAAGATTTATTATCATCATGTTCTAACTCTAAATTCTCATTGCTAACATGATCTACTACTTGCACACGCTCAAAATCAGAACTATCATGAGCATCAAGATCAGTTTTAGCAAACACAATAGAAGCATCAAGATAGTACAAGTTATTCCTCCTACATCCTCTCATGACAATCCTAGAGTCTCTAAGAACATATAAAACACCATTTTCAGTCATGAAAACATATTTCTTAGACTCTAACATACCAAGAGAAATCAAATTTCTATGGAGTTGAGGAATATACCTAACCTCCTGCAGAATCTTGAGGGAACCATCTCTCATCTGCAACTTGATATTTTCCATGCCTTGAATGGTGCATGCCTCACCATTTCCTAACGTAACTGAGCCCATATTAGCTTCCTTGAGATTTATAAACCAATCTCTCCTTGAACATATATGGAATGAGCAGCCCGAGTCAAGAATCCAGCCTTTCTCAATGTGATTCTCCACCACATTTAATACCTCTATGTCATCAAAGTCTTCAACGACTTCTGCAGCACCAGACTTCTTGCTTCCTTTTCCATATATCACAATCTTTCTTGAGATGTCCTGGCTTCTTACAATGAAACACCTCATAGTTTCACCATCTTCGTGGTCATCACTTTCACTAACCGAATCAGCCTTTCTAGAAGATTTTTTACCCTTCTTGAACCTATCCTTCTTCTGAAACTTATTCTTGCTGACCCTTCTCCAATGGATGATTTTCTCATATCTTCCTTTAGCTTCGGTAATTCCTTTGACTTTAAGGCTAATTGAACCTCATCAACAAAGATATTTGTCTCTCTCCCGTACAGCATTGCGTCTCTTAAATGATCAAAAGATTTAGGCAAAGCATTTAACAGAATAATAGCTTGATCTTCATCATCAACCTTGACTTCTACATTCTCTAAGTCATCTATTATCTTGTTAAACTCATCAATTTGATCACCTACTGGCTTATCATCAACCAACTTATAGGAATATAAGCTTTGTTTCATATACAACCTATTAGCTAGTGACTTTGTCATATATAATGATTCATGTTTATTCCACACACCCGCTGCAGATTTCTCTTTTGATACCTCTCTCAACACCTTATCCCCTAGACACAAAATAATGGCAGAATGTGCTTTCTCATACATTTCTATTTTCTTAGTATCAATATCAGTAGGAGATGTACCTTTTTTTCCTTTTTCAGTAGCAGATGAAGATGTGCCTTCATCTCCCTTCAAAGTTGCAGCCAAGCCTTGTTGCGTCAAGAGAGCTTTCATTTTGATTCTCCATAGGCCAAAATCGTTCTTGCCATCAAATTTTTCCATCTCGAATTTTGTCACAGACATATTGTGGATGCAATTCCACTCCGATTAATTTCTCATCGTAATTCAGTTCTCTGATCTTCTCGCCAACCAGAACTTCCGATCTACTCGCTCCTATTACGACCTCTGTTTTCGATTTGCCGTGCCGAGACCTTCTTCTCTGCCACAATATCCAATCACAAATCCTTCCGCCGTATTCTGCGATTCTCTGATCAAAATTTTGTAGCCGCTCTATCCGCGATCAACTCTCCTTTCCGATCAGATCTGATGTAATTGCGAGCTCCATTCCTTCCGATTGGAAATCACTGATAAAAAACCAACATGACTCTACCACCGCGAATTTCGCCGCTCATCGCTGTGAGTCCGCTTCCGTCGGACGGCGCCAATTATTGGGATTAATAGCTCAGCTACTCAAGAATACACAAAACTCACGCAATACGAAGAACTAAACGAGGCAAATGATTTAACGTGGTTCGGAAAAAATCCCTACGTCCAGCAACACTATCTTATTACTATCACAATCATCGGAGAAATCACCGGAGATAATTTCCGATCAAGAGTACAACACAAGAAGAAAACCTACTGCTGTCATACAACTCTTTCTTTCTCGACTTATTCTTTATCTCTATCTCTCTTCTCCCAGATACAAAACATAAAAACTAAATCTAATAACTAACAACAAGAGCTTTATACTTCAGCTACAACCCAACATAAAATAGATCTAAGCCGTAGAGATCAACGGTGTTATTCAACCCCTGCAGAAGTTGTAACCGACTTTCCCATTTATCTTGCAGCCAACTCCTTCCATCTTTTTGTATTTGCAACCAAGTCCTAAAACTTCTAACTGCTTCACGTTTTAGACTCCCAAGTGTAGAGTTCGGAATCACATTATTCATCATCTTCAAATACTCCATGCTCAAGACAAAGAGATAGGGGGAGATAAGGTCCAATTGTCTCAACCCTCTCTTAGCTGCAGAAGGCATTATGAGCTCTCCATTTACACTTATTGTGTATGACACTGTGGTAAGGCATGCATAGATCAATTTCGCAAATCTATAAAGAAATCCAAGCTCAATCATCAAGTACTTATTTAGTTCATTTTTGTGTGATTTTTGTGTTATTATTTGTGTGTGTTTTGCGTGTTATTGTTCGTTTTTTGCCACAAGTTGTGGTCGTTTGTATGGTGTTTGGTGTTTGGTGCATGTAGGTAAGCAGATGGTCAATGATGAAACATCGAGCTTGAAAAGATGGAAAAAGAAATGCAATCGGAGAAGAATGGAGCAAGCAGGAGATGAATACAATTCAACCTACCGATGCGGGAATCCAGCGGACACTGGGAAGAACTTCGCAATATTTCCAGCCGGCATTGGATTCTCTGCCAGCGCTGGAAAACTCAAGGAAACGAGACCCCCGCCGCCGCTGGAATGCCGCGACCGGTGGGCAGTTTTGCGGCGGGGCGTTCTCCGCCGACGTTGGCTCGCTCGGTAAAGAAGATTCCAGCCACCGCTGGATTCTCCGCGGACGCTGGCTGGCAGTTATTTGAGGAGTTATTAAATTCATTGCTAGTTATTTTACGCAAGATACTTCCCATTTTCAGTAGCTCTCGTTTTTAGTTTTGAGGAGGAAAAACTCTGCAGAATTTAGTACTTACTTTTTATGTTCAAACATTTTAGATTCTACTTTGGTTCTTGATTTTGGGTTGATTGTTGAAGACTTCGAAATACTTTGTAAGAATTCTGGTTCATTTATGCAATGTTTATTTTATTTCATTTTGTTTTTATTTCCTGCAACATGAATTAAATTCTCTAGTCTAGGATTTGAGATGTTCAAGTCGAGATAATTATTAATTATCATGTGTACGTGCTCGTTGATTGAATTGGTATGTGCAATCATCAACACATATATGTTTCCCAATCAAGCTCCCTATCTTGCTCAAAGAGTTCATTCCCTAGAAATTGAGAGGGAGATTTGAAAGTGAACCCATAGAGGAATAAGCTTCAAGATCTCATTCTCAAAACATAAATTAGGCTCCCACACTTTCAAAATTGCAGGACGATTAACAATGGTATAAAAGCCATCTAGAAGGATTAAATCTCTTTCCTCAGTAGACATGCTTCGTATTAGAAAATATCCTTCATTGTGATAAAAAAAATTATGGTCTTTTTCCACATTGCCTCAGAAAATAAGTTTTTAGGTATGTAATCGCATGAGTATCCCCTATTACGTATAGAATCACTGCAGTCTTCCACTTCAAATACTTTCTCAATATCTTCCAGATTCAAGCATGCAGTCGAAATACCATTAAGTAGGGTTGGAGGAACATAGTTGAGCGACTGATAGATCTAGGGTTTGTAGAGATAGCAGAAAATAACAATAATGCGACGACACAAAGATTTACGTGGTTCGATCAAGGTGATCTACGTCCACGGGAGAGAATATAGAGGGCCTTTATTATGCTTGAGAGTACAAAGGATATTGAATGAATCTAAACCTCTAATCTAGCATCTATTTATAGCCTTGAATTGAGCCCTAATCTCTCTAGGATTTGGATTCCTTATACATATCTTGTTTCCTAGTACATGCATATCCGATTCCCATTCATAATAGGATTCTATTCTCCTCCAAAGTAGGGCTTCGTGACTTGGTCTTCAAGGTAGGCGTCAACTGTAAGTGGGCTGAGCTCTTGGGCCGAGCTTGAATGTATAGGCCCATTTAGATTGGGCCTTAGGTCGGGTCCAAGACGAGGCCGGTACCATCAGCGACATACCTTTTGCTTGAGATCGAGTTACTGGTTGTGTTGCGGTGTCTGGTTTCAACATTTCCTCCTTCTCCTTCTCCCTTACTTCATTTTCCCCTTTGGATTCCGAAAATTCTCCAGTTTCAGTTCTTCCTTTGCTTACTGTTCCATTGAATGAAAACTCCATTTCCACTTCCGCTTCAACCTCAAAAAATCCTTGTTGAGCTGAGATATCTTCCGATGTCAGCTCCAGTGTAACGCTGGTAATTGGAATATTCCTTGGCGGCCTCTAGCCATGCTACAGAAGAGATGCGCACAATAACCAGATCTGGTTAAAATGCGTCGGGAGCAAATATTCGTACACGAGCCTAGGTGATTAAATATGAATCAACCAAATCTTAAGTTAATCAATTCAGTTTGATTATACTCAATTACACAAGAATTAGAAATACACTTTTTTTCCGGAAATTACACAAGGTATATATATTATCAAACTAATAAATGGTTACACCACCATATAGGTGGGATCTCTAGTTCACATAAAGGTAGGACCACTACATCACATGCAGCCATGACAACTACACCACCAATAAGGTGGGAAAATACTATATCATACATAGATGAGGTTAAATACAAGAACTATTAATAAAGAGTAAGGAGAAACTTGTGGTATCTGACAACTCTTAGAAAGAATTAGTTTCTTTTAATGAATTTACTGGAGAAGGAGAAAAATATTTCATGTTAATTAAGTGGAAATAAATAAATTTGATATTACTACTTACTAGGTCTATGGGCCTGAGACCCTGAGATGTGCTTCTGTTGAGCCCAAATTGGATTGGTTTGGGCTTAATTAATTCTGCTCTGATCCTAAGTTTCAAAAGGGCCTATAACGAAACGGGTTATAGACAACTCAAACAATAAAACCCGCATTTATGAACTAAAGCGGACTCCTTTAATTTCGCAACAAATAAATTGTTCATATTCCATATTTAACTGGAAATTAAATGTAAAAATAGAGCCCAAAGTTTCCGGGTAATTCAAAATTTTCGGTACATTTACCATCTCAATCTATATAAATCTCAGTCGTGAAAATTTGAATATCATTGTAAAAAGAAAAAAAGCCGAAGTTTTAAGAATGTCAGGGGGCATAACGCGGGCGCGCCTAGCCGAGGAACGGAAGGCATGGCGCAAGAATCACCCTCACGTCAGTATAATATCGTCTCAATTTCACTGTGTGTACTGTGTGAAATAAACTTACGGTTTTGATTGGGATGCTCTGTTTTTTCTGGGTTTTTGTTTTTGTTTCAGGGTTTTGTGGCGCGGCCTGAGACGGCTTCGGATGGCTCGGTTAACTTGATGGTTTGGCACTGCGTCATCCCTGGAAAACCAAATGTCAGTCTCTCTCTCTCTCTCTCTACCTACCACACTTCGCTTTTCTTGTTCTTTTTTTATTGTTTAAAGATTCAATTTTTATTGTTAATTTTATCATTTATGTGACTGGTAGTTGGTGTTTTTGATTGCTTTGTTGAGTATTAGCAATGGAATAGTTGCAGGGGTGCTTTTTTTTTTAGAAAAATAAAATAAATTGAGTTATTGCAAGTTTGACATGCTTTTATATTATTGATGGATGTTTTTTTTTTTTTTTTTTTTTTTTTTTTGGGCTTTATAGGGATGGATTCTTGGTTTGTTGTTATGGTTTATTTGAGATTTGGTAGCTTGGGTTGGATTGGTTGGTAATTTTATGCACCTTTCATGAGACGAGTAATAGAAAAATTAGGTCATTGAAATACTTGAATTTCAGTTTTAACAAATCTTTTTGCTTAGAAGATCTCAATGGTGGGGATGACATGCTATTGCAGTGGTAGATTAAAATTTTCAAATCTTGCTGATGTTATGTTACTACATAGTATTATTGTGCTTTTTCATGGCTTTGTGATTGTCTTTCTTCCCAATTTTATTGTTTATATTATTTCGGACACTTAATACATTTATAGGCACACCATTTCTTCTTCTGCTGCTGCTGCTGCTGCATTACCAATCTTCAGCTGTGATCTGTATACATCGTTAGACGTAAATTGATAATTGGATATTTGGGGGGTTCTAGATTTTAGTTTTCGGACTTATGTGCCCGTCTATAGTTGCATTTGATACTCTGCAATATTGTTAAAGAACTTGCTCGATGATTGACATATGAATCCACAATTCAAGAATATACAGATTTAGGTTCTTCAATGGCAGTAATGTCGCCTCTTCTTTGAAGCCAATACGAACCTCATATGCGTGTTTATGAACATTAGTCTTAGAGGACTAATATATTGATTGACAGACGGATTGGGAGGGTGGCTACTACCCTCTTACGATGCATTTCAATGAGGACTATCCGACCAAACCGCCAAAGTGCAAGTTCCCCCCGAATTTCTTCCACCCTAACATTTACCCGTCTGGAACAGTATGTTTGTCAATCCTCAGTGAGGACAAAGTAAGTAGTTCCTAATCAAATATCATAATTTATGACGAACTTTTTCCTTTAATAACTTTGATATTAAACTCTTCGTTTTAGGGTTGGAGACCGGCTATCTCGGTGAAGCAAGTTCTGATTGGTATTCAGGATCTATTGGACAAACCGAATCCAAGTGATCCCGCCCAAACTGATGGCTATCAGATTTACACGCAGGTGCTTTACATTATTATTCTAGCAGCGATCGTTCTTTTTCTGAATCTTGATAAATCTTGTCGTGGTTTGTGGTTTCTTACTCTATCGTCTATGACATGTCTGGGCCACATATATATGCAGGAACCTGAGGAGTACAAGAGACGGGTCCGCGAACAGGCCAAGCTCTATCCACCTCCTGTCTAGGGTTAGGTCTTCTCTTGACATATTATTTCGAATTGAAGCAATGCAAATATCTTTAGGTGCTTTTACTTTTAGAGTTTTTCTTTTTTTTTCCCCTTATTTCATTGCTCAAAGAAATTTTCGACTATTGTTACCTTTCTGGTATATGATTATGAATCTGTTTATCTCGATTTTCTTGCTCTATCATCTTTACCATTATATTGTTTTGATGATTCAAGAATCCTGCACTTTAGAAGTAAAAAATCTTGCACATTCACATAAATAATTAGGTGGTTACATGAAACTCAAAAAAAAAAAAAAAAATTATCCCTAATTTACTTTCTTCGGGTAGAAGTTTGTGGCACTAAAATTGGATTAATGGTTATTTAGTGTGGTATATGGAGACCTTCCAGAACTATCTAGAACAATCTCGAATAAATCACCCTCGGATTCTTGATCATATTCCAAAGCTTTGAGACTATTCACCGTGTTGTTATTGCTTCTGGCTGCACTCCTCCGCATCCATTCCGAATCAATCCTCCCCATTGAGAAAAGCTCCTTGCTATCTTCATTCCCCAATGCAGGAGAATTTCCGAGGGGCCCGATAAAGCAAGGGTTGGGAGTCCGTTGCAGATTCGCGGGGGTGAATCTGAACGGGCTCTGCCCGAGATTCACCAAAACTACGACTTCAGCATTGGCTGCCAGAGTCGGGTAGAGGGGAGAGCAGAAGTCGTCGGTCTTGCAGTGGATCTCGTGCACGACTTGGGAATCGAGGGTGAAGAAAACCTTCTTCTGCCCCGGGTTGTAGCCACACCCGATGACCTTGTCCGTCGTTCCCCAGTTTGCGATCTCGGATTCCGGGACGAGTTTGGTTCCTGAATCGAGTCGAACGTATAATTGTTGTTAGACAAAATATTTGATTCTTGGGGATAGAGTTAGGTAAGATCATAGTGCACGTTCTTGAATTATTGAGTGATGATCACATAGGTTTGTTTTCATCTCATGCTAAATTTAACCTACTGCATATATAAATGAAATATATTAAATTGGTCAGCGGTGGTCTCTTTCGTTTGCTAGCATCTTTTAAGTTCAATGTCACCTACCATCATGAGTCAAATGAGTGACGAAGGGCAATAATCAAATAAAAATGACGATAATAAAATCAAGAATCTTGATTTTACATTGTTGGAGGTTCTTGAAATGTAAATTCTAATTAGTAATGATTATAAGTTAATTAGGAGATTAAAAATTATTAGGGGTTATTAGAGCTGTTAGCAATCTTAATTAGGTCTTATTAATTCTAACAAAAACACAGTAATTTCGATTAGGATTTGTTAATCTCAATTGGAATTCATTATTTTTAAATAAGTAAGATTAATTAATCTCTTATTAGAATTAAATTATAACTCTATTAATTTAATTAGTAATAGTAAACTGAAAAATATATTTGTGGAACAGACCTCACCGTGCGGGCGAACACCATGTTTATTATTGCCCTAATTGTAGACTTCTCTTAGTTTGGGTGATTTATTTGGTTGTAGCTAAAATTGGAGAATTTGGGATTAGATTGAATTGTTTCAAATCATTATTTTGATAATCTTTGATCTAGACCCTACATTAGATTTTTAGAGTTTGGGAGGTTTTAGATAGTAGTAAGAAACAAGTTTCATAGAGAATTAAAAGATGTCAAAAGTCTGCTCATCAATAAATGGAGGAAAATTAGTGATGAGGACACATAGTTTATGCACAAGATTAATATCTCAAATTAATATATTTCTGTTGATAAATTCTAATGTTCTCTTTTTGGAGGATCAACCTTTTTCTAGAAGCACTTTTTTTTTGTAAGAGGACTAATTTGCACACAACATTCCTTTTTCAAGAACAAAAATCAACATCTCAAATATTTCCCACTAAAAATCAAATCAAAATACAATCATTTCCCTATTGATGAACAAAAAAAGGGTGACAAATTACAGTACAACCATTTTTTCTTTATTTCTCTTCCACTTATTTTGTAGTAGTAGACTTTCTCATTTTCCAAGTCATGCATCACTATCATAGGGTTCCTCATTTATTCGATTTAGAGTTGCGGTACCAAAGCTTCTCATTAGCTAGAGTTTATACTTTTTTGAATATTGCTACAATTTATATTTATTCTGTAATATCATTAATTTGTGATATGATAGCCTTGCAGTGCTATAAACGAGCCGAATCGAGCCTAGTATTGGCTTACTCAAACTCGACTCGATTACATATTCGTTTGCTTGAATTCGATTCGATTAGTTATTGAGTCGAGTGTCGAATGAGCTTTTTCGAGTCGATTATTCGAATAGCTCGCGAACAACTCGGCTCGTTTATAGCCCTACTTGTATTTAAAAAAAAAATATTCTAAAAAATAGTAATCTAGAGAGAGAGAGAGAGAGAGAGTTACCATCTAGATAGATAGAGCCAGTGGAATTGAAGCCAATGGAAGCTGGGAAACTCCCGGGAATCCTCAAAGGAAGAGGGTTTACCCCTGTCAATCCCACAGACAGCCAAATTCCTTCATTTTTACCCTCCTTTTTTCCAATTTTGCCCTCGTCAACCTTGCTCCTCCTCTGGCTATGGCTGCTCACACCTAGATTCACTGAATCCGGACTGTTTTTCGCATTAAAATCTTCGTCGATCAGCTTAATCTTATCCCCTTCCGATCTCTCTCCGCTCTCCGCCGCCCGATCACGCGTATTCTCACTACACGACAAAACCGTCACCTCAAAATACGCCTCCTGCGGGAACGACAAATTCCCCAAATTCGGCCCCGGCAGCGGCAGCGCCATCCTGATCACCGCCGCCGCTGACGAGCTGGAGCTCGAGATCGCCTTCTTCACGTCGGGATTCAATCGAATCTTCTGCATAAAATCCGCCGATCCTTCGCAGACTTCCCAGCCGATCTCGACGGCGTCCTCGCCGCCGCGATCGGCGGCGGCGCAGGCGCCGAGGAGAGACCGGACGGACGGCGACGACGAGACGACCGGCGCGAAGGCGAATCGCGACCAGCCGTTCTCGACGGCGTCGGTGACGAGGGAGGGGTTGTCCGCCCAGCTGAAGGCCGGCTTCGGCGGCGCGCTGCGGCGGAAGAGATGGTTGCTCGGCTTCCTCGAGGCGTCGCGGTCGAGCTGGTGGTGGTGGGGGCTGACCTGGTGGAGCCGGGCGATGCCGGTCTGCAGATTCCGGCCTCTCTCCGCGTCGTCGTCACGCCTCATCGGTCGAGCCCATCGTCGGATTAGTAGAAACAGCAGGAGAGCTAGAAATCCGGCGGAGACTGCTATGAGAGCTACGTGTAACTTGTCGATCATCTCGAATTCTCGATTTGATTTCTGTAATCAGCTCGGTTTTGATTGTGAGGAAACGGAAAAAGGAGGCGTGGACTAGGTGAAGAAGAAGAAGAGAAGAGAGAGAGGGTTTTAGAGAGGGAAAAGGAGGGAAATATTAAAGTATGGAAATGCAAAGGCGGGCATATTTGTTTATTGACATTGCATTCCACTTAATTAATGTGATTTTTGCACACCTCATATGCAAGACTAATTATTTTATTTTATTTTTTTGCAAGACTAATTAATTTGTATTAAATAGAACCGACTAGTCCAATTCTTTGCATAAAAAAAATGATTTGTTGACTCAATTCTAATTTTAGAGAGAGAGAGAGAGGGTTTCTAGAGAAGCAAAGTTGGCATATTGGAATAAAAAATAGTCCTCATGTGAGGAACTTGTCTTACTTGGGATATTATTTGGATGATGTGTGAAGACATTAACTAAAGAGGCAAAATAAAAGGTAATGGAAAAAAACACTTTTCTTGATTGAAGAGAGAGCGGTTTTTGGTCGGAGGCAGTTGTGATGATGCCCCTATCCTACGCATTTTCGTTTATATTGTTATCGCTCTTTTTTTTAATTATTTTATTTATATTGTGATATTATAAATAAAAAAATTAATTTTTAATATTATATTTTTTATCTTTATTCTTTATCATTATGTCAAACAATAATTTGATATATACACGAATTAGAGGGAGTAAAATAAAACTTTTATATCATCATCATCGCCATAAAAAGTTAGGACTTTACATCTTAGGATTTCTTTTTGTTTTCTTGTTTTGGCTGACACTTTGTTAGTTGCGGATGTATACAAGTATATAATACTCCACATAATTGTAGCTCAATGAGTTGTTAGGTTCATCGCCCAATTCGTGGTTCATTGAGAAAAAATGAAAACAAGAAAATAAAATAATATTATAGTGATTTAAACGTAGATTAAAAAAAAAGATATGCAAGATATGGATATCTATAACTAATATTGTGAGATTCAAATTTAGAATATTTTAATTATGATCCTTCCCTGTTGTAATAACTTTTATTAATTGAATCTGAAACCTCACTACTTAGCGCACAATTTGGATTATCCTTCCCTATTGTAGTAATTTTTATTGATTGAATCCGAAACCTCACTACTTATCGCACAGCTGAGATTATGTTTTTTCACACATTATTAATACTATAAAAGATAAATAGATAAATCTCTATGAAATTTTTTTGAACTTCAACCATATAGCTAAGAAGAAAACTACCACATTAAATTTTAAATCATGAATTTATCCACCTAAATATTTATGTCCCTACCAATTTATAATAAATTAAAGTACTATGATGATGTATTTAATGCCTATTTACAATGTATTGATGTGCGCTACAAGTTTATTAAGTTGTATTTTCGAAAGTAATTAGGGGGTGTATTGGATGTGGATTTTGTTGGATTTATATGGAGTTCAGAAGTTTGGGTGTAATGGATGCGGACTTTTAAAAATCTACAGAAATCCTGGTGTATTGGATGTGGATTTTAGAAATCCTACAAAATCTAAGCGTATTGGATTAGGATTTTAAAAAGTCTACACAAATCTTGATGTATTCAATATTTCATGGAGTTCAAACCCCATGAATTTGGTAGGATTTTGTAGCCAAAAATACACACGTCGAATCCACACAATATCGATCGGATTTTTGAAATTCATTTGACCTCAGCGATCGTTGAGGAGTGCCCAGCCGCTGCTAGTGGCCAGTGGCAGATGGTTTTTTATACATTGCAAGATTCTTATACACTGCAACAGGACCCCTAAATCTGAGATCATTCATTCCTTGTCTCCACGAGGAACTAATAAATAAGTGAAGAATTGCTCACCAAGATTCTTCCATGGCAGCAAATTACTGTCTCTTTACAATATTTTCCGTATTTGAGGTGTGCCTGCTATCTGGTCGAGGTCTGAATAGGCGATCTTCATCCTTATGGAAGCTACAGTGGTACGTCGTGGGATGGATCCACCCCCAAAATCACAAGTACTGCACCAAAATCGACGCTTCTGGTAAACCTAATCCCGTTTGGAAAACAGGATTTTCAACGGCGAGTGGAAATCAACTTTTATCAGCGGTCTCCCATGCTCAACGATCATTGGGGCTTCTTCTGGCTGGGCTCCAACGGTCGCTGGGGTACATTGGGCGCTCGCTGGAGTGCAACGAGCGTTGGGATAATGGATTTCAAATCCAACATAGTCCATAAAAATCCACCCGAAATTCATCCCAAATCTCACAAACTCTACCCTAAAATCCCACAAAATCCATCTAAAATCCCAGACTTTTCAAATCCATAGACTTTTTAAAGTCCATTAAAATCCACATCCAATACACCCCCCTTAATTTGTGTGTATTTAGTTGACAGTTATTCAACAATATTACAACATTTATTTACAAACAGACAATATAATAACATATTTTAAGGCCATGGGTAGTATCAATCTTTGTACACGAGCTCGAAGCCCACTTTTTGGCCATGTGGTGAGTTGCGAGCTCGCTCGCTGTTTTGCTCACAATGGCGATCTCCATAATTGGAGATTGCTAATTTTTTTTAATATTGTAATATAAAAATTTTATTAAAAAACATATCATTTTACAATAATAATAACAGAAAATTACATTAATTTTCAAAGCGTGTCCATATTTCTTCGATCAAATCATTTTCCAGCTTTGCGTGGGCTCTTTGATCTCGAAGGTCTTTCCTCTTCAAATAGTCTCAAAAGCTTAGAGGGGCTTCTCGACTCGTACTCACGTCGTTTGTAGAGGTTGATTCTTCGTCGGGGGTCCAATTACTTATAGATTCACCCTCGTCTTCAACTATCATGTTATGCAAGATAAGCATACATGATGTCTGATAAAGTCTCTCGGAACCATGAATGCTCAAGCCTACTGATTATAGCCCAACCAGCTTTGAGAACGCCGAAGGCTCTTTCGACATCCTTGTGTGCGGCTTCTTATTTCCTCGCATATAAAGCTCTCTTCGAGTTAGTCGGGCACGGGAAAGTCTTAACAAAGGTCGGCCAACATGGATAAATGTTGTCAGCAACATAGTAGCCCATTTTATGTTGAGTGTCGTTGGCGAAAAAAGTCACCGCTGGGCTTTTTTCCTGTAGAAGATCATGGAACACGTCTAACTGATTCAGCACATTGATGTCGTTGTTTGAGCTGGCGACACCGAAGAATGCGTACCAAATTCACTGATCTTAAGAAACAACGACTTCAAGCACGACCGTTAGGTGCCCCCTTTTTTTTATGTACGCCTCTTTCCACCCAGTCGGACAATTCCTCCACTGTCAATGCATGCAGTCGATGCTACCAAGCATGTCGAGAAAGGTGTGACTCGATTCATGCATTTGCAGAAGCCGTACGCAGTCAACCGTGTTTGGCGGCTGCAAATACTCCGCGCTAAATGCAGATATGATCGCCTGACAAAAATAATCAAGCGATTCCCGACCTATGTTGTCGCCCATTCGTAGATACTCGTCGTATTGATAAGCACAACCGCCATTTGCAAGTTGCCGCAATGCCATCGTATATTTCCAGAGTGCGGTGAACCCCATTTTTCCCATTGCATTCGCGCGTTGCTGAAAATAAGGTTCATGAGCCTCCACCACCTTGTAGATGGTGTTAAATAGATTTTTGCTCATACAAAATCGGCGGCGGAAGATGTCTTCGCCCCACGTTGAAAAATCGTCGAAGTAATACGCCTTAAGACGGGCCTCAGCATCAGGGCAGTCACGATGCACGACCGTCCTTTTTCTCTTTGACTTTGTTCAATCTCCGCCTCCTCTTCTTCTTCGGTGATGACTTTGGCGGTCGTCGTGATGATTCCGCCGAACAAGATGGTGGTTTTTAAAGCAAACTCTCGCAGTTCTTCCATTCTTGTGTCAAAATAATCGTCGTCACCCGACATGATTTTTGAAGAAATGCGATCGAAATAAACAAGTAATTGAAGATTGGTGTGTAGAATTGAGAGAGAGTAAAGAGAATGAAATGAGTTGGGAAGGGTTGTATTTATACATGAGAAGAAGAGAATAAAAAAAATTGAATCGGCGACCGCTGATTGGCTAACATTTGAACCAACCTGTGGTCGCCATGTGTCCGCTGAATTCAGCGAGCTTGCTCGAGCTCCGCGCTCACCAACGGCGTGCGGGCAGCACGCTCGAGCTCGCCATTGCTGATAGTCTAAAATCTTTTTATGCCCTTCATAAGTCTAAACACATTATAATACCTTTTTTTTAATAGAAATGTGTTTGTTACATTGGAATATGCTGGAAAACATCAATATCATTCCGATCATTCCTTAGATTAAACAAAAAAAATTCAACTATCATAAGGCGCGAGACACTGACACACACACTTATCTATATATATAAATATATGTAAACGATAATCTACTCAATCTAAAATAAATTAATTATGATGACTATATTTAGCTCTATTTTAACTTAAAAAATAGCCCCAAGAATTAGGATATTATTGTTTGTTTACAAAAAATAAAGGCTATTCATTGTCCCTGGGTTTAAGCAGAAGAGGTCCAAGCTGCATCTCTTCCTGACCTAATCTTAAAAAAATAAAAACGAAAAAAATAAATTGATGACAAGGGTCACCGAACAACTATTATCTCCAGAAGTGTGTACTGGATAAATTCAAACCCCAATGACGAGGTTTAACTTATACTACTACTGAACAACATTGGTGGGATTCAAACTTAAAACATTCGATTACAAGAACACTTATTTTCTATAATTGGCGATCTTGAAGGGACATAATCTTTTAAGAGAAAAGCTAATGACGAGTGTAAGAGCACTCCTATCAGATCTCTTAAAATTTATTTTAACTCAAAATTTAGGTTAAAATAATTAAAATTGAGTTTAAAGTTGTATCCAACAAATGTTTATAAAAATATTTATACTTCCCTAAATTTACACTCCTAAATTATTTTTATCTCACAAATTAAGTTGGACTCATAAGTTTTATAAAATAATTAATGTAAAATAGAAAAATTGTTGTATGCATTTATAAAATAGGAGCTTGAAATAATATAGAGAAAACTTTAAAATAAAATTTAGGAGCAAACTTTTGAGAATTCTACCGCGGATGCTATAAGTAATCACAATTCCAAATATATAAATAACAATCTGCAGATCATTTTTTTTATGCTATATAACAGGATATTTAATACATTGCACAAGTACTTTGACCAAAACCCCCAAAACCATATCTTTGTCTTTATTTAGAGAAAAAAATAATCACAGAAATATTTTTCTTGAGCGGTGTAACACGCGTAATTGACCTTCAACGTTATATAAGGATAATTTTTTGCTACAAGTCAAATAATATTCCCGATAATTAATATAACTAGACACTTATAAATGTAATTGAACTTTCTTCATCAAAATAAGGTCGGAATTAATTACAGCAGCACTCCAGCCAAAAGCAGTTAAACAGAGGTGCAGGTTGCAAAATAAGCCAAAATCCATTGAAATTTATAAATAAATTAGAAGGGAGATGATGGTCTCGGTAACGAGTAAGTGGTGTATGGGGTACATCAATAGTAATTTTCGTTTTGCTTAACGTCTTTTCACTGAGTTTTCTAGATCAGGTCAATTTACTCGACAATTAGAAAAGTCAGTTGGAGTAGCTCTACAACTGAGTGCTTAGTTGGAGCTGATCACACAGTTGATAGCTCAGCTGGCTCCTATGCCTGAAGTTCAGCTGAATGCACCAACTGAGGTTTTCATAAGTTTTGTGCTGCGGAAGATAGTGAAAAATTAAACTCGTTACAAAAATTGAAACCTTTGTGAAATGGGGAAGGTCAAGTTCCCAAATTAGTGCAGTTTAATAAAGATGCAATATGGATGCATATGTTGGGTCAGTTGGTTAGGTAGACTGAATTTAAAATACTGAATGTAAAGTGCAGAAAGTAAGTACACAGTATTTTAACGTGGTTCGGAGATCAACCTCCTACGTCCACGACTTCCTTTTTGGGGAAGTAATTCACTAGATAAGCTTAAGCGTGTTTACCAAATGCCCTACTTGGATTACGTGTTCCAAACAAACCTAACCACTTCGATTCCGGGTTCGAACAAGACCTTACAACACTTTTTCGGGCAAGTACACAACCTGGGTCTTAGATTTCGGGTTCTAAGGGACCTGTTCTTAGAATTCGGGTTCCAAGGGACCTGATATTGGATTACGGGTTCCAAGGGACCTGGTGACTTTGATTACGGGTTCAAAGTCAGACCTAAGGGTTGGATTTTGTGGATTTCCAACTGAGAAGCCTTCACCACTACGAGAAGTGGATGCTTCTACCTAAGACAACAAACTCGATCTCTTGAGAGAGAGTCTGTTGGGATACAAATCACGCAAGAACCTACTTTCTAGACTCAATCAAAGAAGGGGCTTTTTGAGAGGCTAGAGGGAACAACAGGATGAGGTGTGAACATTCTACTTCGACTGGACTTCACCTAAGGTCTTCTTGCTGAGGAGAGAGGTGGTCTGCTGCTGCTGTTGCGACTTCACCTTTTTCTTTTCTCTCTAATCTTCTATTTGATTATTTGCGTCACTGAACTTGGATGTGGAGACCTCTATTTATAGAGGAAAGTCAAACTAACCGTTGGAAAGAGTCATTTGATCTCTGCCAAAAGCATGGCACTCCACCTGCTTTTCTGGAAACTTTCTAAAAATGGTAGCTACGACCTTTGCTTTTTGCACGTCGCTGTTGTCGGCCCATTTATGGTAAGTTTTCCATTTGACTTGTGCTTCCGAATAGATTTAAAATCTGAACTGCAGCTCCTCCGTCTTCAACGTCTTCAAAGTGATCTCTTCTCCGCTTCTTGACGTCTGACTTCGACACAACTTCTCTTCATGCTTGAATTGTATTCCTTCAGCTACGTGGGTCAGTTGAGGAGTCAACTGAGCTGCTGTCTAAGTGAGTCCGCGCTTCAGTTGAGGTTGATGTCTCAACTGAGCTTGGAGCTCTACTGAGTCTGGAGTTCAGCTGATTCCGAGTCTCGCTGAGTTTGAGCCTCAGCTGAGTTCTTCATGAACTTCCTTTTTCAGTCCGGTTGACTTCTTCTTCTGACTTGGGGTCAATTGGGATTTTGGTATCTTTCGAAACATTTACTAATTCTCCCAACAATTTCCCCCTTTTTTATGATGCCAAAACCCTAAACTGACATCACCTAACTTTCATAACTGATACCACAAGCCGATACCAGTAAGACTAAAAGATCTCTGAGTCCAGTCGGGAGTTGGTTGCAGACATGTTTTGGATGAGTTGACTAGAAGTTAGCTGCTCTTTCATCAGTATCATGTTCTGAGCTTGAAGTGATTGCATTTCATGCTTTAGGTCACTAATCTGCTCATCATGATCTTTAACATGATCATCTATAGCAGACATGTCCTATGCAATAGACTTAAGATATTTAGAGCAAAACTCTGCAATGAAGGCCTTTCGATGTTGAACTAGTTGTGAGTCCACATCATTGGATATACTCTATTTGATCTTGATGAAATCAGTAGCCGTCTTCTCACCATGTCAGTCAAGTTAAGACTTGATTCGACCAATCTTCTCAAGTGTTTGAGCGATCGAGTCATACTGATCATGAAGTGTATGTCTCAACTGAGTGGAGGAAGACCCAAATTCTTCCTTCAACTAATCAAACTTGTGACTCAGTTGTTGTACCAACACTGGGAGGTCAGTTGACTCATCAGTTGGGTTTAGACCGGTGACAGGGTGGATGGTCAGTTGTTCAGTTGTGATCAGTGCTTGGCTTGGAACGAGTTCTTCTTGGCCCCTGTGAGGAAGAACCAACTCTTGGGTAGTAAGAGAGGCTTCATTACATGATGAAGCTGGTGCTGAAGATTCAGAAGGAGGAATCCAACCACAATGAGCAATATGCTAAAGTTGATGCTCGATTGCCTCTCTATCGATCTCCTCACATTGAGGAACTTTGCTTTGAAGCTCAGATCGATACGCCAGAAAAGTTCTGGTCTAATGCTCTTAATTTTGAATTAGCTCCAGTCGCGTTTTGAACTTGAAGGCTTTCATCATTTCTCCTTCAGAGATTTGCATCTTCTGGATGTCTTTGATTTGCAGGAAGTCTACCAGAATGTAGTAATCACTGAGACTAACTGAGATGTACACATATAGTTCCACCAAGACATTTAGAGTGTTGTAATGTTTTCTTAGTTCTGCTGAAACCGTGAGAGCTTTCTTGTAGGCGTTGAGGTAGATTTTGTCAATCCGATTCGCAATTGTCTTGAGCTCTATCTCCTATGCAGTGATCTTAGGAACCTTCTCATCATCCAAATTTTCTAGCAAGAGGGGATTAAGTCCTTCAGGTGCATCCTCTACGGAGGGGACTTGTTTCTGTGGAGATCCGTTTCTCACTTCATGAAAGGACAACCCTGGTTTAGTTCCCCCTGGAAGAGATGATTCGGGCGCATTCTGAGTGTTCTGGTTCGTCATGTCATCTTTTGTTTGTGGAGATTTGCACGGTGTGTCTTCAGTTGGATGATCCTCCTCAATTTGTTCCATTCCAAACTGAAGAGCTTTTTCAATTTGTTCTGTTTCTTTCTCTGTGAGCTGATGCAGTGAGTGACTGACTTCAGGTGAACCAAATGGTAGTGGACTCTTCTGAGAAATGGAGCTGAGCTCGACCTTTTAGTTCTTCGTTTCTTCTTCTCTGGAGCAGGTGATGGAGTTCTTTCTTCTTCGCCCAAGGTCTTCTTGCTGAGGAGAGAGGTGGTCTGCTGCTGCTGCGACTTTACCTTTTTCTTTTATCTCTACTCTTCTATTTGATGATTTGCATCACTGAACTTGGATGTGGAGACCTCTATTTATAGAGGAAAGTCAAACTAGCCCTTGACAATAGTCGTTTGATCTCTTCCAAAAGCATGGCACTCCACCTGCTTTTCTGGAAACTTTCCTAAAATGGTAACTGCGACATTTGTTTTTTGCACGTCGCTGTTGTCGGCCCATTTATGGTAAGTTTTCCAGCTGACTTGTGCTTCTGAGTAGATTTAGGTGAGAAGTCAACTGAGCTGCTGTCTAACTGAGTCCGTGTTTTAGTTGAAGTTGATGTCTCAACTGAGCTTGGAGATCACCGAGTCTGGACCTCAGCTGATTCTGGGTCTCAGCTGAGTTTTTCACGAACTTCCTTCTTCAGTCCGGTTGACTTCTTCTACTTGAACTCTGTAAAGATAAAATCCTACGCTCAAACAGTGAGCTCTAGCTAAGATCAGACTAAAGACATTCATCTACTCAGTTGAGGTCAGATAGAGTTTTAGTATTTTTTCGAAACATTTACTAATTTTCCCAACATGAGAGGAAAAGGATAAAAATAAAAAGAGCATAAAGCCAAAGAGAATAGATTATAGTTATGAATAAAGATATCCGGCCACACTGTGGCCAGCCACACACGTAAAAAAAAGGAAAGTTGACTATAAAAATGGAAATAATCACATTTTCCCTTTAGGGTTTATGCTTCCCAATTAGGGTATATTTCTATTTTAAAAACCTATATTACCATTTTTAGCTCGTGTGGCCGGCCACAGTGTGGCTGAATATCATTACCCTATAGTTATATGGAAGACGGTTTAAGTATTATATTTGGTTTATATCCTCGCTCTAATTAATTACATTTTAGTTATTCTGCACATTAAACAATTATGTTTTGTCCTCCACAATTAAAAATTACGTATATGGAGTAACATTTTTTCTCTATTTTTTTAAGTCGTGGAAACTCGCAGCCGTTATGCGAACTAGGTAAGCTTTATTTCTCCAATAACAAACATCTTTACATTAATTGTAGCAAGGAAATAGAAAACTATATATGTACATGTGTATTACATAGTATGTTATATGTATAACAAACAGTTACTCCTTTTTTTTTCTCAATATTATGGTTTATTTTCTTTTTCGGGTGTTCCGATATTGATTATCTATTTCCGTTTTTAGAAACTACTCTCCCTCGCAAAAAGGTACGAGCATTATTACTTTTATCACTTTTATTCTTTAAAACCCTCTTCTTAATTCATGTGTACAAAGAATTAGGCCATGAGTATCGGAACGGAAGGAGTATTATCTCCAAGTCTCTAACCCAATAAGTAGAGGAATGTTTACTCAACCAATTTTGATGTTCTAATACACGTATCAAAATAAATTAATCACTACTATTGTGCAGTGGCTCACATCTATCGCACATGAATTTTATTGATAAAATTTACTACTCTCTTCGTTTTATTGAATTTGACTTGCTTCTCTTAGAGTATCCACAGCAAGGGTCTTGTTAGACCCCAGGTCTATCATCGGGAAGTGTGATTTCAATAATTGGTGGTGTTGAATAAGACCCCGGGTCCATTTTTCACAGTGCTGGAGTTGAGTAAGACCCCGACTCTATAATCATTAGCAATGATTGAATAATTTTTATTTTGATTTTTTTTATTTGTAATAAATAACATAAAAAATACTTAATTAAATAAAAATTAAGAAATGACAATTTTATTGAATTTTAAAAAAATACAATAACTAGAAAAAAATACAAATAGGAAAAAAAAAGACACACTAATTAATAAATAGATAAAAACACAAGAACTACTAGCGGAGTAGACCGAAACGTGTCCAAATCTCTTCAATCATATTGTCTATAAGACATTCGTGGGTACGTGCATCTTGAATCCGAGCTTGTCTCTCAATATATTGGTGGAGTGGCGCTGGCAAACCTTGATTGACTGGTGCCCTGTTCACTTGTTTTTCGCCCCGTTCGCTCGATTCAACATTGAATTGAGTTGCTCTAGGTTCTTCATCTTCAATGATCATGTTATGAAAAATGATGCAGGCATACATGACATTACATAAATGTTCTCGAAACCACAAGCGAGCAGGGCCCTCTATAATTGCCCAACGAGCTTGGAGGACGCCGAAAGCCCTTTCAACGTCTTTACTCGCAGTTTCTTGCATCCGAGCGAATCGCTGTCTCTTCGAATCTGTTTACGCATTGAGAGTTTTCACGAAAGATGCCCACTTCGGATAGATGTCGTCGGCGAGATAGTAACCCATGTGGTGCTCGCGACCATTTGCAGTGAATTCAGTTGAGGGCACTCTCCTATTGAAGACGTCGCTAAAGAGGGGAGACTGATTGAGCACATTAATGTCGTTGAGAGAGCCGGCGACACCGAAAATAACATGCCAAATTCACAAATCTTGGGAGACGACAACTTCAAGGATGAGCGTTGGATAACCCTTTCGTTCAGTGTACATTCATCTCCAAGACGATGGACAATTCTTCAATGCCCAGTGCATATAGTCGATGCTTCCAAGCATTCCGGGAAAGGCCTGCGTCCTCTCGTGCAATGCAGCGATCCTGGCGATGTCAGCGTCGTTTGGCCGCCTCAAATAGTTGTCGCCGAAAGCAGATCTGATGGACCGACAAAAATTCTTGAGGATAAGATTGCCCGTTGAATCTCCACAGTGCAGATATTCGTTGTATTGATCGGCTGATCCACCATTGGCGAGTTGCCTTAGAGCAACGGTGCACTTCACAAAGACGTGAAACCCCAATCTTCCAGTGACATCCGGGTGTTGCTGAAAATAATGCTCCCGAGCCTCAAGAGTTTGAGCTATTAGCAAGAGCAGACCCTTGTTTATTCGAAACCGCCGGCGGAAGACAACACTACCCCATATAGGGTGGTCGTCAAAATAATCTCGTCGGAGGCATTGTTCGACCTCCTCACGATTCCGGTGCAGGTACGTCCTCGTATCTGGTTCATCATCCGACGAACCATCACCGTATGCTTGTTGGTAAAGCTCCATGGCTCGCTGACCCAACTCGATACATCGGCGACGTCGCTTCTCCTCCTCTTCATGATTGAAAATCGCACCCGACCAACTCATTATTTTTTTTTACAGCTTGTGGAAGAAAAGAATGAATTTTTTATGGATTTTAATTGAATTTTGAAGGTGTAGAATGAAATTTGGTGTGAAGTATGAATGAAAAAGCAGTTACTCCTTTTTCCCGGTATTATGGCTTATTTTCTTTTTCGGGTGTTCCGATATTGATTATCTATTTCCTTTTTTAGAAACTACTCACCCTCGCAAAAAAGTATGAGCATTATTACTTTTATCACTTTTATTCTTTAAAACCCTCTCCTTAATTCATGTGTACAAAGAATTAGGCCATGAGTATCGAGACGGAAGGAGTATTATCTCCAAGTCTCTAACCCAATAAGTAGAGAAATGTTTGCTCAACCAATTTTGATGTTCTAATACACGTATCAAAATAAATTTAATAATTTCTGGAAAAAAAAAATCGAATCAGTAGCCATCGCCACGTGGACAGAATGAGGGATAGTGTGAGGTCGAGAGCAATATCGACTCCGCACTCGATGCCGGCCACTCGACTCCGGTATTGATAAAAGTCACAACGGCTTCGATACCAGCAGGGTCGGTAAAGAGTGAGGTCGAGGGGATCGACACCGCGCTCGACGCCGGTGGTCGACCCCCGATGTAGATGCTCTTATACTAACAAGTAAATAAAGTGAGTAGAATGTAGAGCCCGTAGTTTTCTAGTCAGTCAATTTACGAAATTCATTATTATTAAATAATTTAAATTCGGTTGAAATGAATTTGTTATAGTAATTTTAGAACTTACAGTTTGCGGAACAACCGAATATCCAAAAATTCAATTCTTTATGATGATGATGATGATGCTACATCATCCAAATATCTCGAAGTTCCAGATAAAATGCCCAGAAAAACACCACCCAAAAATGAAAAATGGAAGATTCCTTCCCTCTCTCTTCACTACCGCCTGCTGCTACAATCTCCTCCAAATTAAGCTCCAAAACCCCCTAAAATGTCGATTCCGATCAACTCCGTCAAACCCCAATCGCAGCTACTCGCCTTCCCGCCACGCGCAATTCCCCACAGACCCATCTCTCTGAAACTCCCCTTCCATTTCCACTCTCTCTCCCTCGCCAAACCCTACAAATGGCGCCCCGTCAAATCCTGCCTCTCCAACCAAGACATCGACATGGTGAAGACCAAAGACGGCGTCTACGCCGCCAACGCCAAGAAAGTCGTCATCTTGTGGGACTTGGACAACAAGCCGCCGCGCGGGCCGCCGTACGAGGCGGCGCGTGCCCTAAAATCAATGGCCCAGAAATTCGGCGACGTCATCGACATGGCCGCCTACGCCAACCGCCACGCCTTCATCCACCTCCCCCAGTGGGTCGTCCAGGACCGCCGCGAGCAGCGCCGCCACGAAATCCGCGAGCGCCGCGGGCTCGAGACGCCGCCGGAGCCGTACATTTGCTCCGTCTGCGGCCGGAAATGCAAGACGCAATTGGATTTGAAGAAGCATTTCCGGCAGCTGCACGAGCGGGAGCGGCAGAAGAAGATGAGCAGAATGCGGAGTTTAAAGGGCAAGAAACGGCAGCGTTTCAAGGAGAGGTACATCACCGGGAATGAGAAGTACAACGAGGCGGCGCGGCGGCTGGTAACGCCGAAGGTCGGGTACGGGCTGGCGCAGGAGCTGAGGCGGGCCGGGGTGTATGTCAAGACGGTGCAGGATAAGCCGCAGGCGGCGGATTGGGCGTTGAAGAAACAAATGCTGCATTCCATGACTAGGGGTGTGGATTGGATCGTGCTGGTTTCGGATGATTCGGATTTCTCGGAGATGCTGAGGAAGGCGAGGGAGGCGAATTTGGGGACCGTCGTGGTGGGGGATCAAGATCGGTCATTGGGGAGGCATGCTGATGTTTGGGTGCAGTGGAATAGGGTTGAGAATGGGGAGATTAAAGAGAGTGATTTGGAGTTGAGGAAGAGGGAATGGAAGGAGTGTGATGATGATGATGAGAGAGGTGAGAGGTTTACAGTTAGTGAGTTTGATGGGAACTTAGCTTCTGTGGAGCAGGGATTGGATGAGATTCTTGGAGCTATGGAGATTAATGGTTCTAGGATTTCATCGTTTTCTGATGATGATTATGATGATGACTATGATGATGACGAGAGTGATTACATTTTGGATAGTGATGATGAGGAATTTTAAGAAGAAAATGATGTATATTTGTGATACCACTAGAGTTTAGCTTCTTTGATTTGGTTGCTTGGAGCAGAGAACCGAAGGAATTGTTATGGCGGTCGAATTGATCATTCTTTGCTTGCTGGATGTTGAATGAGTTATTTAAGAATGAGCATTGGTGGAGTTTCTCATTGTGCTTAAATATGATTGATTATGTGACAATTCAAAATCTTGGTTTTGAATGTCATTTCCTCATTTGTGCTCTTTTCTTTTATGCTTGCATTGTGCTTGTTGCTTAAATGTTGAAGAAACAAGCATTGCAATTCTTTGGTGGAAGGAAAATATTGAAAAAATGTAAATGCCTGACACTATCACATGGAATATAAGGTTAATTGAGTACTATCTAGATGCAAGTTTATGTTTTTTTTGTTTATGTAAATACTGCTTTATCTCATAATCTGTACATTGCAACGACAATTTGTTTAAATGAAACACTGTGTTGCATATATCCTAGTAGTCTTAGATGTAGTTGTACGTGCGATTTCTCTCTATCTCATCATCATCGAGTTTCATATTGAAATAGTATTAGGGGTTTGTTTAATGATTTTGCAAAGCTTAACTTATGAAACTAACATTATTCTGAGTTATAAGATGTGATCGAGGGGTAGCTGTGCTGTAGGTTGTTTCATTGTTTATGGTATAACTCTATTACTTACACTGTTTTTTGCTTCTGGTTGAATGAGAATCATGCTATGCGAATAATATGAATAATCATTCATGATAAGTAGATTTCGGTATGTGCTCTTTATAAGATGATAGTGCGAATTTGATGTAATATCTTGATTTACTGGTAGAGAAATCTGAGGCAACCTTGAAGAAAAAGTAGGGTAAGCCATGAAGCAGATGAGTTTAGACTCGAGGACAAAGTAAAACCACCTCATGCTGGACATGAATGATAGATTAAATTTGCTCATATGTTTGTCAATTTTCAGCATATTCTTTCTTTCCTCCTTGTATGAATTTTCGGACGCTCACTGTCTCATGTTGTGCTTTTTTTGAGGTATGCACAAAAGCAGCAACTGTGACCCGACTGTCTCGTGGCTGAAAATCGATTCTTGAAGGTAGGTATTTCCGGCTTGTAAGTGCTTGTGCAATGCTTATTTAAACTGCATAGGATAATAGTAATCCAGTTCATCGCTCATGCTCTAGGTTCGACAATTTCCTTTTGTGTTTCTTCTATAGTTGAATTATCTTGATTCCTTTAGATATATACATTTCTGCTCAACCATTTGAAGAACTTCTGATTGTCTTTAATCTGATTATATCTTAAATTATTTGATTTTCTGCTTAGGTTTGTGATAGATACTTACTCAACTGAAGTACCATAGAAACCTATTAATTATTTGGTCACAAACTTTATTTGGTCACGAACTTTAAAATAACCTATTAGTTTTACATAAGTTGATATGTTGTTCTTTAATTGAAGCAGACTTTATATGTTTCAATCTTATAATCCATCAATATTTTTGTCGGCTTCCTGCTTTGTCGTATGGTAAGATACTGATTTAGAGACTTGCTCAATAGAAGTGACCCGGATCGTGAATTTTATTTCGTGCTTAGCCTGACTGTCGTGCATTCTAGAATCTGATAGTGTTTCTTAATTATTATGATCGAACCATCTCATGAAAAGTTTCTTGTGCATGATAGAGATCTATGTTTGATAATACTTGCTACTCGAGTGCATCGGGTGCTTCGTCTGCAGTTTGGCTAGATGATTTTATTCGGAGGACTATATTTCTCATGAGATACATATTTTATGATTCATCAGTGATAAGTTGAGTAGAGATGTTCAAATGTTTGGCACTTTGATACTTGTTATACAGAATTACAAATATATTTAAGATATTATACCTAGTAACGTTATTTCATACTTACCCTTTTTCTTGTCGAATTGAATAGAATAAGAAAAACAGGTCATCAAATTAGGATTTCATTAATTAACTTTTGGGGTGAGTTTGTTTGGGAAAATTCTATTAACGTTTGCATGCATGTACATGTAGGATAGAATTTCTCGTTCGCTATGTCATAAAATCTTCAGGCCGAGCCAGCCCCCGTGCCAAATACGCTATTGGGTCCGGGCCATGGCGGGCTGATTGACTCAGCTTTTTTATGGCCTTGTCTAGCCTAAAATTGGCTCGGCCCATTGCTTCGGGTCAAGGCGGCTCGAAATTGACAGCTCTAGGAGAACCAAGAGGGTTTAGCTCTATTGGCCAAAGTTAAAAATATTTCGGTGATGAGTCAAATATGGATGAACCTTATATTGAGAAGAAATATGTCAATATCATTAATCTTTGTATAATCTGCAATTAACGATTAATATTAACGGACTTAGAGTAATCCACTATATGCATTAATTGAAATTAAGCATACAAATGTATTATCCGATGTGGGAATCAATGTTGATCGCCTATTCATACTAATAATATTCGTATGCTGCAATATACTTATATGTTAGTCGCGTGATCAAATTCTACAAATCAGTTTACGTTTTTAGAGTGAATAAAGTAATCGTATATACAAGTTGTGATCATAGCGGTATCAACTCAACAAGGATTCCTCTCTCTCGCTGATTCTCTTCTCCAGCACACGATAGTGGTGGTTAGCTAACATACGCATGGTGGCGATGAAGGCCAGGAGAGGCCGGCCTCGGAAGGAAATCATCACGGCACAGGTGCAAAAGACCACGCCGACAACAATTACGGTGGAGGAGCTTCAATCTATAGCTCACTCGCAACAATTATCTGAATCGAGAAGCAATGAAACAGTGCTACAGGATTTGGAGATGCATGCTGAATCTTCCAACTCAGCAAGAGGAAAACAGGAGCAGCAACCGGAATCGGAGTCTGAGCCATTGGAGATTCCACAAATTCCAGTAAAGGAAGCTATTCCGACTAGGAAAGGTATGTCTCTCAACTATGTAGCTCCGATTGTGAAAAACGGAACACCTGTTGCATGCCTCGTTAAGGAAGATGTGGATCTAGAGATTAAGAAATGGCGCAATGCAATAGTTCTATATGTGTTTGGGGAGTCCTACCATCAGATATCTACAAACTTTCCTCTTAAAACAACTCAATATTGTGAACCCTGCGATCTTCTATCATCAAGAGAATTATTTCATAATACGATTTGATACTGAAGAGGAAAAGGAGAAAGTGTTAATGGAGGGGCCTCACATGATAGCTAATAGGCCTGCTATTGTGAAATCATGGGATGCTTCTTTCAATTTTGAGAAGGAGATTCTACAAGTGATTCCCCTGTGGATTCAAATGAAGCTCCTTGTATGGAATATAAGGGGCTGTAATAAGCCCTTTAAGCAGAAGGAATTGAGACAATATCTGCTTGAGAGACATGTAGATATAGTAGCTTTACTAGAAACTCGGGTTAAACAAGAGAAATTTCCTCACATATCTGCAGAACTCAATAAGAAATAAGAGTATCTCCATAACTATACTCATAATACAAATGGATGTATATGTGGATTTGTTGGAATCCGTGTAGAGTTAGTGTAACATGGGGTGCTAGCCATGAACAAGGAATGTTTGTGGAGGTGCTTGACATGAGGTCTGGAAAACAGTTTCATCTGCTTGCAGTCTATGCTCTCAACACTAGTATGCAGAGGAAAGAGCTTTGGAATTTCATATCTCAGGTGTGTAATACCATAACCACTCTCATGCTTATTAGTGGTGATTTTAATAATGTGTTGTGTGCTGAAGACAAATTCCAAGGACAATCTGTTTCTGCTGAAGTGATAGATTTCGAGAGTTGTATTCTCAATAATAATCTCGCCTCAGTAAGAATAATGGGTCATAAATTTTCTTGGTGGAACAACCAAGAAGGGGACAACCGAATTCTATCTCTAATAGATAGAAGTTTGGGCAATGTAGCTTGGCACCAAGAGTTTGAATCAGTGATAGTTGAATTATTAGATAAGCACATATTGATCACTGCCCTCAGCTGATAAAGATTGAAGAGGGAAAAGTTAAGATTAGCTCCCGTTTAGATTTTTCAACATATTAACTTCTCATCCAGACTTCAAAGCTATATTGATTGATGGATGGAAAGAACAGATGCATGATAATAAGCTGATGGATATCGATTAAATTTAAGAACATGAAGCATGCTTTTAAGCATTTAAACAATTAGCACTACATGAATATACCTAAAAGACTCAGATCCTTAAGATCTACTCTTAAAAGCACACAGAATGATCTAAACCAGGATATGCTCAATACTTCTCTTATTGTTGAGGAAAGGAGATTACTAGCTGAAATAGAGAAGTGGAGTAATATTGAGGAGAGCATTTGGAAACAGAAATCAAGAGATGAGTGGATTAAATTAGGAGATTCTAATACAAGCTACTTCTATACTTATACTAAAGCAAGGCAAAACTAAAAGGCTATAAAACTCTTGATCACCTCTGATGGGAAAAGATGTACCACACAAATGTAGATTATGGGGGAAATTAGAGACTTTTATATTAAGTTAATGGGTAGTGCAGCTGATACACTTCATATGATTGACAAAGAAGTGGTGAAAAAGAGGGCCAATGGTGACTTATGAGTAGCAAATTCAGTTATGCAAGGATTGTTCTAGTCAAGAAGTGAAACAAGCTTTATTTGGTATGAACTCCAACAAAGCTCCAGGCATAGATGGATACAATGTCCACTTTTTCAAGCAAGCATGGGAGGTTATAGGGGAGGAGGTCTCAGCAACAATACAACAATTCTTCCAAACAAGTGTATTACCTAAATCTATAAATACTGCTTTTCTTACCTTGATTCCAATAACTGCTTGTGCAAGTACTGTTAAGGAGTATAGACCCATATCCTGTTGTAGTGTCTTGTATAAAATCATCTCAAAGATCCTTGCTAACATATTACAAGCAGTCTTGCCCACTATCATTAGTGAAACACAATCAGCTTTCATTAAGGGTAGAATGATATTTGATAATATCTTGTTAAGTCATGAACTGGTAAAAGGATAGAGTAGGAAGCATATTTCTCCAAGATGCATGGTAAATATCGATATCCAAAAGGCCTATGACTCAGTGGAGTGGCCATTCATTCAGTTTTTTATGCTTGAGCTGAAGTTCCCTTTCAAATTTGTGCAATGGGTGACGGCCTGTCTCAGAACAATCTCATATTCTATGTGTGTCAATGGAGAGATCACTTTAACATTTCAAGCAGAGAGAGAGTTAAGGCAAGGTGATCCCATTTCACCATATTTGTTTTTAATTACAATGGAATATCTGCATAGAAATTTGATGGAGCTTGAGGAAGGACGGATTATTCCAGTATCATCCTAAGTGCAAGAAGATGGGATTGATTGAGTTTTGTTTGGCATATGACTTGCTTCTCTTTACTAGAGGAGATAAGAGCTCTATTAGACAACTTCTATCATCATTTGAAAAATTCTCTTTAGTCTCTGGGCTTAAAGCTAACCAAGCAAAAAGTAATGTGTATTTTGGAGGTGTTCCAATGGAAATTCAGGAGCAGATGTTCCTCTATCAACAAAGAAGTTGTCTATCCTCCAATGTCAACCACTTATCCAGAAGATCACTGGTAAATTGATAGCTGGACCTCAAGATTCATTTCATATGCGGGTCGAGTGCAGATGATCAAGTCAGTTATTTTTGGAATGCAATCATATTGGAGTCAGATTTTTCTTATTCCTCAAAAAGTTATCAAAGCAATTTAGACAATATGCAGGGTATTCCTTTGGATTGGGAGAACTGAATCCTCCATGAGAGCTTTAATAGCTTGGGATAAGATGTGTCTCCCCAAGAGTATTGGTGGATTGATATCACTAATCTCCATTGGTGGAACAAAGCAGCAATTTGCAAGCATTTCTGGAGTATTGTGCAGAAGAAGGATAAGATATGGATTCAATGGGTGCATGGTTTTTACATAAAAAATTAGAATATCACAACCATGATAATACCCTCTCAGGCTTCATGGATTGTGAGGAAAATTCTTGATGCTAGAGAGATGTTTTCAATTTCAGATGTGAGAAAATACATGCTTATACACCATCAGTTCTCCATCAGGAAATTGTATATGAAATTGAGAGGACCAGTGCAACGTGTGGAGTGGAAGAAGATGATTAGCTGTAATATGGCACCACCAAAATGTGTTTTCATCACGTGGCTTACTTTTTGGCATAAACTGGCTACCACTGACCACTTGAACTCTATTGGAATTCAAGTGGAGCATGTGTGCAGCTTATGTGAGAGTGCGAATAAATCTATCAGTCATCTCTTTTTTTAGTGTGTCTATTCAGCTACTGTTTGGAAAGAAATCACTGCATGGGGAGGAATTCCTAGAACCCCATGCAACTGGGAAGAAGAAAGGAGATATATGGTGACTCAATGTGGCACAAAGAATAAGCGGCAGAAACTCTATCAAACGATGCTAGCTACTGTGATTACCAGCTTTGACAAGAGAGGAATGGTCAAAGATTCCAAGGTGAAGTTCATACTACTCAGTATATTGTCAAGCACTGCCAATTCCTTATTGCTCTTCGATGTCAAAAGGATAGAAAACTTATGCAGTTGCTGAGGACATAGGTTTAATTGTTTCAGTGTGTGTTGAGCTTTGTAGCTTTGTAGTTTTGAGCTTTCCTTGTATCACTTGGTGAAACAAATAAAATAAAATTATTTACCAAAAAAAAAGTAATCGTATATGGACATTATTAGTTGCATCATGTTTGTACCCAAAGGGTGTATTCACTTGGAGTGAAAATGAGGAAAAATGAGGTATAATATTATTTTACTTTCTTATATCTTTTTTAGTTTCGATATAAGAAAAATTCGGGCAAGAGGTATAAAGTTTCGGGCAACCCCTTTTCTCTTGCCCAGAATATAAATTTGTACCTCCAAAATGGAGGTTTAATATTATACATCCCATGTATTTTAGATATTTTTCCTCTTTTGTTCATCAATTTTATCCCAAGTGAACAACATATAAACATTGTGGTCCCCCCTTGAGAGTACAGATAAACATATTATCATTCCAACCAAACAAGATATAAAACTTGTGGTTCCCACAATGAAGGAAAAATTTATACCTAATAATATTATCCCTCCATTTAGGCTATGAGCAATGGCGAGCTCCAATGTGGAGCTTGCAGCCCGTATTTGTGGGCCCTCCATACTCTCGCATTTTTTCTGCAATGTCGAGCTCTAATTGTAGAGCTCTCTTATTATGTTATGGACGAATGAGGGTGTGCTATATTGCCACTAACTCTCTTTCTATTTTTAATTGTAGTCCTCCAATTAACTCCCTTTTTGCGAGCTCCTCTCCTAAAAGCTCTCTCCAGCAAGCTCCTCCTTGCAAGCTCCAAGCTCTACAATGGAATACGAGATCCACGTGGAGCTCGCAAAAACAATGGGCGCGTGCTCGAGCACACTGCTACTAGTAGTTTTAGAGGTATAAATTTATACTCTCAAATAAACACACCAAAAAGTTATTTGAAAACGGACAGTATTATTATTAGTAATAATTTGGAATAATTTGCATTTCGTGAGTTCATGTTTCATGCACTACTACAATCCAATCAACACATGCATATGAAAAACGACGATTATTTATATTTATTTTTATTTTACAATATTTTATTAAGTGTTATTTTAGGGTGCGTTTATTTTGATGGAAAATGGTAGAAAAAGAATATATTCATATTTTTTCATCTTTTTCACACGTTTACTATATTGGTTAATTTTCCTCGGGCATGATGAATAACATTTTCGGGCAGCCCCTTTTCCATCTATTTCTCACAAATTACAGAAAATATTAACATGGGGGAAGGGTGTGATAATATTTTCCAATGGATAGAAGACATAAAAATGGGGAAGGGAGGGGAGGACCATGTAATAATTTTATTTTCCATCTTAGTAAACATGTAATAAGAAAATGATGGAAATATTATATTTTCTCATCTTTTCTTAGCCATCATTTTCCAATGAAAAATTTTCCATCCAAATAAACGCACCCTAAGTGAAATCGTAGTGATCGAACCTTTAAAAGAAGAAAATAAAATTGTAGCGGTCGATAAGTAGGACCATATTTGGATCAAGAAATAATTATAAAAGACAAAACTGCCATTAAGTAGTAATAAGAGTTGAGAAAATACTACCATTATTGCGCAATTAGCATATTTCAATTACGAAGAATTAGCATATTTGAATTACGAAGGCGGCCAAAAATAGCAAGTCGGCAATTCCACAAATTTAATTTTATTGGCGATGAAGCCTAATTTAAATGGCTAGTAAAGGTATTATAAGTCTTTTATTAATGAAAAGTCTTGAGTTCAATCTCGTTTAGATGTTCTTGTGTGATAGAATAGTAATCCCGTTTGCATGCAGTGTAGAGATCTCATGTATATGGGGTGATGTAGTGCGTGCAGTGTAGAGATCTCATGTATATGGGGTGATGTAGTGTTTTATTCAACTATATATATACCTTGTAATTTAAAAAAAAAAAAAAGTCTTTTTTCCCCTCCAATTTTTGTCCTTTTCGTTAATTATTTATTAGTATTATTATAATATTTCCGATTAAGTTACCGAATCCGCCGTCTAGTAATTTTTAAATATTAAATGGTTATATTTTATATTATAATCTATACTGACTAAACCTGCGTTCATCCAATCTAGACGTGCATCTTTTTTCATTTTTCTTTCAGTCGATTGAAGATTAATATTCTCATTGGAAGCGTAATAAAACTTTCAGTACAAGTACTATTCTAAATAGTACTATATTTTTAATATCAACAGTCTTTCATGTTTTAAATTTAAGTAATTAAAAAGACTAGTATAACATTAAAAAAAAAGGAGCTAAGATAAGAACATGTCTATTTTGTAGTCATATTGCATTTACACATATAACTATACAGCATCAGTATTATTCCATCCTCTTGGGGATGACCTAGTGGTAAAAGTGAGCGTCTGAGACTGAAAGGTCTCAGGTTCGAACCCATGACACGCATCTATAGGTCGAATCCGCCACACATGTACTTGAAAAGTGTGATTTAACTGCTCTGTGTAGTTTGTAGGTTATTGCACAGGGACCAGTGCGCACCGAAAAATAGCGGCTACGGTTTTCACAACACTAAAAAAACAAAAATCAGTATTATTCCAAAATAGATCTAGCTACATTATTGTTCCTTTCTTCAATTCGATGTTCTAATAAATTAGTTTGATCCTTCAAAAAAGAAAAAAGAAATATTAGTTTGATATCTCATCTTCTTAAAAATTAGTTTGATATCAAAAAACCGAAACTCAAGATTCCCCATCTTCTCGAACAAAATCCAAAGTGCCAGATTCATTTGATTTGGTAGTGCGTTCCACAACTTCCACTTTCTTATTTTCTCATTTTTGTTTGAAAATATTTTTCTACACATCTATCTTTTCTCTGAGGAAAGTTGATTTCATGTTCATTTCATTTTGGGAAAGTGCCTTCTTTTAGGGAACATTTGATAAAGTTAAATTGCTTACACTAAAAGGGAGTAGGTTTAAATCTTTAATTACATTTATTAGAGTAAATGCTACTCACTCTAACTATGTCGGTAATTTTTAATACGACATGGTAACCAGATATGAATTTATACGAAATTAGTGTGCTTGGATCAAGTTTTATTGGATTCGGATTGATCGCGTCGAATTTGGATTACCTGATAAAGAATTAAACTTTTAAATATTCTAGTATTTATTTAATTCATGTTAAGCTTTTAAATTGATGTCATATTATATTTCCTTCTAAATCATCACAATATATTCAATTTACAAATTTATTTTCTTATTTTCTTACTAAATATTGTTTTAAATAATTTTTTTCTTATTAAACTTTTTTAAATTGGGTTCGAGTCATTATGGTGTAGAGTCAGCCCGAAAAAACCGTGTCAATCTTGTGTTCGTGTCATGTTTGGTTTTGATCGTTTTGGGTTGAATTTGAGTTCGGGTTGAACATATTCTTAACAGGTCGGGTTTAAATTGGACCTTAACATATCAGGTCAACCCGAAACTAACCTCATCCGGCCCGATTGTCACCCCTAACTCTAACCTGATATTTAGGATTCTTTCAAACATACATGTCGTGATTATTACAAAATAATAATAATTTAGTATCTGACCTATTAGACTTATAGTAATAAATTTGGCGTAAAATAAAATTTTCTAAGGATCACGATATTATCATGAGATAATATGCAACATTTATTATTATAAAATTATACTCACATTCATGAACTTGAATTATTAAAAACGTATTTGGTCCACAAAATCGATCAGCAAATTGGCAACTTAGCTTCTTCTGAATAGTATTACTTATTAGGTCGCCATTGTCAACCTTATTTTGCGGCTATTCTTCTCAAATTCGAACTCTGCCTACTGCCATCAATCACAGCTTTAAATTATGTATTTTATATGTTTCTTTTTAATGATTGGAATTAATCGAATTAGGTTGAAATGAGATAATTGTTTATGAAGTTCTTGTTAAGTACGAGAAAACTCGAGTATGATGTTACGCTTTTTTGCATTAGTGGTCACAAAATTGATCGAGGCGGCTTAATTGATAAAGTATAAGTTGTGTGATTGTAAAATTTATGAGCTTATAAATATCATAACACGTGGATACCTTCCATGTCAAGTGGATATAATAATAAACTATTCATTAAATTTTACGTGTGATTCAACATAATGGAGTATAAAATCTATATAAAACAAACACGATCATCGGTTCATATTAATTTCCCCGTGATTAAAAATATAATTAATTGGGGCTTCTTATTTGTTGGGTTGCCGACATGATATTATTATGAAGAAAAGCACTTGGGTGCCGACCTGGTTGATTTGGATTTGATCCGGGTCAATTCTCTTTGATTATTTTTTTTTTTAATTTCAATTTTTTTTCGACGAAGTCTTTGGCTCCGATTTTAGGGTTCCGCATTCGCTCCGATTACTAATATAAGGATAATCAGGGGGCAACAATTTATATTTTTTTCGGCTCGTTCCGAGACCTTCGGCTTCCCTCGCTCGAATCTTGACCAAAGAAGAAGCGGCAAATAAAAATTGAAGAGACAAACAAAAAAAAGAGGGGAAAAAGTTTTCTACTGTAGCGCGTGAGATACACGCGCCGCACGTGGAGGCGAGCGCGTGTGTCTCATACACCGGGTCGGACAGATCCGACTCGAGTATTGCACAGTAGAAAACATGCACCAAAATTTTGTCTATTATGAATTGTGATGACATTCGAATCAAATATTTTATTTCGAATAATAACAATAAATCCATATTGAGAGTCGAGTTGGATTAGTTTGACTAGTACTATATCTAATTAATCACAGTGTAGTTGCCGCTTGCTAGGAAAAAATCCTTGCCCCCCAGTTTTCTTAATCAATAATACAACACGATATACTATTTCCGTCTTGCTCATATTATCATATTTTCTTTATCTAAATGTCACATTCATAATTTATATTGGCATGTTTTAAATAATGTAAATTAAAGTGTGAGACCTACTCACTTTTTTTTAAATATTTATTATATACAAAAATGCTTTTTAGCACTAATTTTTTAAAAAGAAAGAAATAAAGCTTTTTAAAATATTTTCTAAAAAATATAGAAAAATACTTCCTCCGTCCCGTTAAATAACTCTCATTTAGGATGGGTACGGAGGTTAAGAAAAAGAGAGTTAAATGGTAAAGAGTGTGATTAAAGTAGTATTTTATTGTTGATGTTAAAATAGGTTGAGTGAAAAAACACTATACAATAAAGTAAACAATACTATTCACGTTTGAGTGGGACTTAAAGTGGGTTTTAGTGTATTAATCTTTGTCAAATAAGAAAATGAGACTTATTGAGTGAGACACCCGAAATGACAAAATGAGATTTATTAAATAGTACAGATGAAGTATATTATAAGTTCCTCAAAACTATTTAAAACCGACAATTATAAGTTAATAACATTTTCCCGGTTTAATTAGGAATTCCCACCAAACTATGCATGAATTTTGAATCTAATTTTGTTTGACCTAACTACGATGAAGTAGTGGAATTGTTTCGCGTGAAGTTGGAAAATACTCTCTGAACAAAGATTTATTAAATCGAATTGAGTTGCCAATTCTCGTATTACCTCTTTATTTCATAGATTAATAATTATTCGTGCCCTACTTTATGACATCTAATCAAACATGAAGTCAACCATGGCCACATATTAAAAACCTAACACCCAATAAACAAATCTATATTTGGTTAAAAAAAATCAGAAATCCTTTATCATAATAAATATACACTTATATCAAAAGACGGCCCTTTACTAATCAAACCACAACTTCATACGTTGCAGGCTACTGTACAAGAGACAGAAATTTACCCTGTGTGTACCGAAAGTAACGATTGCGGATTCTCATGATATCAAAAAAAAAAAAAAAACAACTTCATACGTTATAAACTAAAGAACCTCATAATATAATTAACAATAATTCTATTTGGACGTAGTGTGGCCGATCACACGCGTAAAAAAATTAAAGTTAATTATAAAAATAGAAATAATCACATTTTTCCTTAGGATTTAGATTCTCCAATTAAATTATTTTTCCTTTTTCAAAACTTATACTCCCTCCGTCCATTAATTATGTACCCATTTGGTGCTAGCACGGAGCTTAAGAAAAACTGATAAAGTGGAGTTGGTGGGATAAAGATGTTTTTGAAGGGTAGTGATAAAGTAGTAGTTAGTGGAATAAAGGTTGTTAGTGGTGGGCCCATAGTGAAAAAGGTAGTGATGAAGTGGTATTTAGTAGAATAAAGGTGTGGGTCCAAGTGGCAAAGGATAGAAAATAACATGAATTGGTAGGATAGATGAGTACTTTTATACAAATGGGTACATAATTAATGGACAGATAAAATGGGGCAAGTAGGTACAGAATTAATGGACGGAGGGAGTATTACCAAAATCAGATAAAATATAGTACATTTATTTTAATGTACAATTACGTTTACATATTCGAATAATCGAATTCAAGCAAAATTCTCCTTGTAGATAGATAGAAAATTAAAATATTACAATGATCAAAGATCAAACTTATCGCATGTTGACTGTGCTCATTTCAATTTACTCGGTCATGCTAAAAAAAATGTAAATAGGAAACCCTTGAAGGATTTGTTCCATCACGTGATAAAATATGTATTACAAAATTAACATTTTTCTGTTTAAATTTGAAGAATATCAGAATTTCATTAAATATACAAAAAAAAAAAGGTCTAAACTCTAAAGTGATTACTACTGTGTGTAGTGGCGTTACGATCTTCTCTCGAGACGCAAAAGATTGTTCACACATTTGTCAACATTAATTAAGCTACAAATATAAATATGTATTTATTTCCCATTAATCGACATAACAACGTGCTTATCCTAAACTCAAACTTTTACTTTTCCCCTAATATTAAATAGTAGTACTATTTACTTGCTAAGTTACCAACCTTGTTTCGAAAAGTGTTTGAATACGGCAAAACTTTGCTTGATTTACATATGAATATCAGTGAACAATAATTGAAAAATAAAAGGGAAAAAAGTTCCGGCATGCTTGGTTGTCATCAATTTTCAAAGATAGTGATTGTGATTTTCTCTCTTTTTTTTTTTAAAGAAAAATATTAATAGAAGAACTTAGAGCACTCACAGCAGAAATTTTAAAATTTTGCTACAAAATTTGATTTTAAAGTTTTCTATATACTATTTCTATTCATATTTTACAGGTGAATATAACAGTTCTCCTATTTCTTATTATTCATTTTATAAAATTTGTGGGCCAACTCAATTCGTGAGAGAAAAATAATTTAGAGATAGATGTAAATTTGTGGAAATATTTAGGAATGTGTAAATATTTTAATATGATCCATCTAATTTGAGAGATCTGTTAAATATACTTTTTTTTCTCATTATTAATTATTTTAACCTAAATTTTGAGTTAAAACTTATTTTCGAGGATTTGCTATGAGTGCTCGTATATCACATATTGCATGATAATATTATAACTTGTTCCATCAGAATCTAGTCGAGTCCATATTTGCTGGCATTTATGTAATTTTACAAGTGTTTGGACTAATCATACACACAAAGTTATTTGTATAAACTTAAGTTATCATATTAAAGTATAACTCGATTTAAAATTTGTATTTTGACTTGTGATATCAATTTAATTAAATTAAAGATGAGAAATGCTATTAAAATAAAGAATCTAATTAACAACTTCATAGAAAGGATAATAAAATGTCAAATAATGTCAGCAAATCGATATCCTCGATCAGTAACATTATCTCATCGTAATAAAATAACATATTAATGCTGGAATAAATTATACAAAAAAGTTGCCTTAAAATTTTTAAATCATCGTCTAATTTACTCTAAAAAAATCATCCTCCGTATATTCGTTGATGATCAATGCTAATAACCAGTTCAACTAATTTGGTACGTATTTTAGATATTGAATCTTTTTCTCTCTCTCTTTTTTTTTTGACGGGAAAAGAATTATATAAAGAATCGTATAGTAACTAGGGGTGTTCAAAGTTTGGTTTAAACCGTAAACCAAATCGAACCAAACCGTAATTTACGGTTTGGTTCGGTTTTTGGTTTAAAAAATATGGTTTGGTTTAGATTTTTCAAAAATTATGGTTTATGGTTTTGATTTGGTTGTTAAGAAAATTCAAACCAAACCAAACCGTAAACCGAAAAGCCGTATTTGATATAATGATATTAATAATATCATTTTATTTATTATGTGAGGAAATAGAAATTTTGGTAGCTTCTTTTTTTAAGAAAATTTGGTAGTTAATTATTGTTAATAATGAGAACAGTATCATTCATACTTCAGTTTTTGAGAGAGAGAGAGAGAGAGAGACGGCAGCAAATGGCGATGTAACATGTCGGTTTGAAAGCTACATTATTTTCGTATCTAGAGGTTTGCCGTTGCCCCTAACAGATAGTTTCAATTTATTTTTTTAAAATGAATTATAATTCCATTAATATATTTGAATATTCAAATGCATAAGTATATGTAAGAGTATCATTTTTGTATGAACTTTAGGTAATCACATCTACAATATTATCTGAGTTTTAAACATATATATATATATATATATAGTGATGTTATTTAGCCATAATGTGGCTAGCTATAATCCTGTTCATTATGTGAAAATTGACCGATTTAGTTAGAATTTTGATTCATTTTAAAGAGTACAAACATATATTTCATGCTACTATCACATTCTAGACTTAAATTATGTCATTTATTAGTGTAAATATATTCTCTCTCATTCTTTCGATAGAAAATTTTGTATTTCCTCTATTATATTAATCGAAAATCATGTTGCCCTCTAAATTCAAATTTATCAATATAAGTTTGTGGAAACAAAAAATTTAAATTAGTAGAAAACTATTTAAAACTTGAAATTATAAATCAATTAATTTTTCCTTCTTAAATGAATTTATGGTTAGGCTAATGTGTTTGCATAGATTTATCTAAATATAAATAATGTCAATTTTTACTCATTATAGCGGAATTCTTTTAAAAAAAAGTACTCCCTCCGTCCACAATTTAAGTCCCTACTTACCAACTTTTGTTTGTCCACAATTTAAGTCTCTACTTACCCACTTTTTTTTTGTCCACAATTTAAGTCCCTATTTACCTTTTTGTACAATTATACCCTCTTAATTTTTCTTTATTTACTATCATTTGTCATTGATGACTCCACCTTACAACTTTATTCATACTTTTTGGTCAATACCACTATTTTTTTGTCAATACTATTATTTTTTTATCATTATCTAATACCCTTACATTCTAACTTTTACTTCATTTAAAATAATTTTTTAATTTTTTTAATCTCCGTATCTTAAGCAAAATAGGGATTTAAATTGTGTAGGAAGAGAGTATAAAACGAAAGAAAAAAAAAAAGGTGAAGATGTGGGGGTAGAGGAGGAGAAGGTGTCGGCGTACAAATATTGATAATGAAATAATAGTGGCGGCGCCACCGTCATTTGCGCCGCCTACTCCCATTCAATTCTCCAATTGGACGATTACAATTTCACACATGCACAAATTAATTCACCAAAATTGGTCCAAGATTATTCTCTTCTGATATTATACTGAATATAATTAATTATAATTTATTACTCCTTCCGTTCATGAATCATATCTCCATTTGAATTTCGATACGAAAAATAAGGGAAGTTGATAAAGTTGTTTTGAGTGGGTAAAAATTAGAATGTATGGGTAGTAGAATAATGATAAAAAAGTGGTAGTGACAAAAAAGAGATGGTATTGACAAAAAAAAAGGTGATATTGACCAAAAAGTGGGAATAAAGTTGTTGTGATGATAAAAAAGTAGGAATAAAGTTGTTGTAGGGTGGGATCACCAATAGTAAAGGATAGTAAATTAAAGAAAAGTAGGAGGGTACGGTTGTATTAAAAGATAAGTAGGGATTTAATTCATGGACAAAAAAATATGGGTAAGTAGGGATTTGATTCGTGGACAGAGGGAGTACTACATACAACCACACGCGTGAAAAATAAAATTAACTGTAAAAATGGAAATAATCACATTTACCCCTAGGATTTATGCTTCCCAATTAGAGTATATTTCCATTTTCAAAAACATATATTATCATTTTTAACGCGTATGACTGATTACAGTGTGTCCCAATATTATTACTTTTTTGCAAATTGCATTAGCAACTTTTTATTTTAATATATATATTTTTTTGGTCAAACATCTACCGATTAAAATTACTTCATTTGCTAAACAATTGTAGCAGTATAGTTTTCCCAGTTATAATATCTCGTTCAAAGAAAAACTTAAAATGCATTTATTTGCATATATGTACCCACACCAAAAACTAATACAGTATAGAAAAAATATTATGTTTATTTTTATCCTCTGGAATTAGACCTGTTCACGGTTCAAGGCCCGCCGGTTCCGGGTCTTGAACCGTCGGTTCACGGTTCGGAGGGATTTGAACCGTAACCGGCACGTCAACAGCTGTTGCCGGGTTACGGGGCCGGTTAATTAAACCGCACGGTTTCGGTTCCGGTTAAAACCGCCATTTTTATTTTTTAAAATCAACCTTGTTCTTCCTTCTATTACTATATTAGAAACACATTACAAAAACAGAACAAAACAACTAATTTTTAATAGAAAGGCGAAATTGAAATATTATAAACAAACAAATTAACAAACACAATTAACACATTAAGATTTAAAATTAGGAGACGATATTACACACCAACAAAGTGACAAACACAAATAAGTCTAAAACATTAGGATTAGGAGAACTAACTAACAAACACAACAAACACTAACTTAAATTGTCCTTCAAATCGAAAATAAACACTACAAATACAAACATTACAAACATTACAATGTGAAATATCACCGGAGAATGTGTGAAAGACTCTCAATTCGATGCTTCTTTTCAATGTGACCAACTAGCTTGCCGTAACCTCCACCGGTTTGCCACTTAAAATCTTCATTGCAGTAATTGCAAACAACACGATATGTTGGCTTTGCATAGTCCGACAATGACTCGTCATGACGGGTGTAGTGTTTGGTGAAGAGCTCACTAAAAGTAGATGGGCAAGGAGGCATTATTTTAGAATACACTTTAAAATGAAGACTTGGTAAAGTTGGTGAAGTTGAAGAAGAAGATAGAAGAGTTGGAGTTGGAGATGGTGAAGAAGAAAATGATTGAAAAATAGAAAAGTGAAAGACAATGGAAAAATGAAGAAAAAATGAGGAAAAGGAGAAGGAGGCGGATGCAAAGTGATAGAATGAGGTGAATTTATAGAAAGAATTTAGGGTTTGCCAAAAAAAAAAAAAAAAAA